>JANBXA010000734.1:135590000-135840000 GCA_030556225.1 Cricetiscus sungorus
CTGGGCCTGCAGCTGGGTCTTGACCTGGGAGTGCAGAGCAAATGGGGCTTTAGGGTAGAGATTGGGAACGGGGCTGGGTATGTTTGAGGCCCTCTCCTGTATGGTGTCCCTGACCTGTCCCTGACGACCACAACTGAAGCTTGGGGACAGTCTCAGTTCGCTTGACTTCACTTATTTATTTATTTTGGTTCTTTTTCGAGGCAGGGGTTTCACTGTGTAGCCCTGGCTGTCCTGGAACTCACTCTGTAGACCAGGCTGGCCTCAAACTCAGAGATCTACCTGCCTCTGCCTCCAAGTGCTGGGATTAAAGGTGCGTGCCATCAGCAGCTTCAAGTCTCTCTCTCTCTCTCTCTCTCTCTCTCTCTCTCTCTCTCTCTCTCTCTCTCTCTCTCTCTCTCCCACCTTCTTCCCTCTCTCTCTCTTGTTTTCCCAGGCAGGGTTTCTCTATAGCTTTGGAGTCTATCCTGGCACTCACTCTGTGGACTAGGCCGGCCTCGAACTCACAGAGATCTGCCTGCCTCTGCCTCCCAATCAAGTTTCTTAAGTAGATGTTTAGGCTCTGTCCTGCCAATATCAAGGACATTGTACTTCCGGAGCCAGAGCAGGACCCGGCAGCTCATGCGCAGTGCAGGGTTTATTCCTACCATATACTGGGTTATGCAGTAGTAATCACAGGCAAATGATGGCTAGAATCTACCTGCTTCATAACCTCCTCCCTCTCCTGGCTAACACCCGTGGGCATGGACCCCAAAGGAGCAAGGGTCAGAGGGAGAGCCGATTCCAGGTCAGAGCCAGATATTCCCCGAGGAACAGTCCCCTCCCAGTGTTCCCCGCCCAACCCAGAGCCACAGAGTCTACTGGTCACAGAGTGCTAAAGCAGCAAGGACACTCACCAGGTAAGCAGGACTTCCTACAAAGGCTCCCAACGCCCCAGCCACAGCGCCTGCGACCACAGTACCACCTGCTTGCTGAGTGAAGCCAGCCTGGCATGCCAGGCTATAGCAGTAGAAACGGACACCATTCATGAGGCCCTGGTAGAGAAGACCAGCGGCCAGCCCCTTCTGCAGGCCCCACAGCCCATCGGCCCGGGCGACGGCTGCGACAGAAGACACAAATCCCCGGTAGGGCCGAGGGTAGGTGCCTGGGGCCTGCAGTTCCCCCTGCAGCTGTAGCCGAGTCTTCACCACTTCCAGGGGATTGGTAAATACGCAGGCCAGGCAGCAGGCTGAGGCACCCAGCACCAGGTCCACGGCAGGGGGAACCATATCCCCTGCATCCATGGCAGGAGCCATCTGTGCCCATAGGTGGCCGTGTCTAGGCTGTCTGCACCCGTGTGTGGCCACAGGGCTGGGGACCAGGGAGGGCCAGTGCCATGTCTCGAGGACAGATCTTGTCAGTGACTGGAGGCCCTGTTCTCTCTCGCAACTCCACCTGCTGTCAGCAGACTGGGGCTGTGGGAGTCAGGACACACCTCCTCTGGCTCGGGCCAATCCCAGCTGCTGCTGACCAGGCGGACCTGGACCCTGGGATCTGGAGTAAAGGTCACTTGGGACTGGAAGGAGAACGGGGCAGGAAGAAAGAGTCAAACTAGGGGAGGGCACTCCTCCTTGTCCTCTAGACTTCCTGTTCCATCTCTAGTCCCTGTCTGGGTTCAGCTAAAGCCCTGGGCATGTGATAACTTGGCCCTAGGCTACATGGGCTGAGGAGCAACTGTCCCCTTCTACGTCTGCCACAGCTTGTGTAGCTTCCTCTTACCGGTCTCAGGCCTCCAATCTGGTTCCTTCAGATTAAAGCTTCTTTTTTTTTAAAGTTTCACTTGATGGGACTAGAGCGATGGCTCAGAGGTTAAGAGCACTGACTGCTCTCTCACAGGTCCTGAGTTCAATTCCCAGCAACCATATAGTGGGTCACAACCATCTCTAATGAGAACTGGTGCCCTCTTCTGGCGTGTAGATATGCATGCAAACAGAACACTGGATGCATAATAAATAAATATAAAAATAAGAAAAATAAAGTTTCACTTGATTTTTGTTGTTTTGAGACAAGGTCTCTCTATGAAATCCTTGCTGGCCTGAAACTAGTGATGCAGACCAGAGTCGCCTCAAAGTTTTACCTGCCTCTGCCACCTAGTGCTGCAATTAAAGGTGTGTGCCACCACGCCCAGCTTTTAGTCCCTTTTCTTTCTCTCTTTTTTTTCCAAGACAAGATTTCTCTGTGTGGTCCTGGCTGTGCTGGAACTCACTCTGTAGACCAGGCTGGCCTTGAACTCACAGAGACCCACCTGTGTCTGCCTCCCGAGAGCTGGGGTTAAAGGCTGCGCCACACTGCACAGCTTTGACCTTCCTTTTCAACAAGAGGACATGTAAAGGACCCCAGAGCCCTATTAGTGAGAGTTCATGTCATGTGAGGCAGTGTCTCGTCCCCAGACTGGCCAGGACTCAGTGTGAAACCCAGGCCGCCTTCAAACTCATCCCGCTCTCCACTTGCCTCCACCACCCCCGCCCCGGCCCCCAGGTGCTGACAGTACAAGCATGGATGTCCACGCCTACTTTCATTTATTGTTATATTTTTATGTATGTACATGTATGTGCGTGTGTCTGGTGTCCATGGAAACCAGAGAGGGTGAGGGTGTTGCATCCTCTGGAACTGGAATTATACATGATTTGTGAACTACCATGGGGGTGGGTGCTGGGAATGGAGCCCAGATCCTCGGAAGAGCTCTCAGCACGCCTAACTCTATTAATCTTTCCCCAACCCCATCAGCCTTCCTCCCTCCCTCCCTCCCTTCTTCTCTTCTTTCCTTCCTTCCTTCTTTTCTTCCTCCCTCCCTCCCTCCCTCCCTTCCTTTTCTTTCTTTTTGAGACAGGGTTTCTCTGTGTAGCTCTGGCTATCTTGGAACTATGTAGACCAGGCTGGTCAGGTACTCACAGACCTGCCTGCCTCTGCCTCCTGAGTGTTGGGGTTAGAGGAGGTATGTAACACCATGACTAACAAACCCCATTAATGACAATGCATACATATGTACAAAATATATATATATATATATATATATATGTAAACACACACACATATATGTATTTATATCTTAGACAGGGTCTAACTATATAGCTTAGGCTATCCTGCTTGTGTGCATGTGTGTGTATAAGGGCATACACACATGACACAGATGTGTACAGAAGTCAGGACAACTTTGGCGGCCATTATTAAATAAAAAAGGGGTTACTTGAACACAAATCCTGCTCCACCACTAGTCACTATAAAAACCAAGGGACTATTGGGCACACAGCACAGGCACCCTGGACAATGGGATGGGCCACATCCGCAGAACGCACACACTACTCAGACCAGTGCACATATGTAAAACTTCACAACTGCTCATTTCTGGAACCTTCCCTTTCCTATTTTCAAACTGCTGTCGATTTCTGGGGACCGTGGAGCATGGGGGGCTGATGAGAGAGAAGGGGTCCACCCACTCAGTCTGACTCCAGATGGACGTCTGGGAGACTGATGTGCGAAGAGCCTGCCGCAAGCAGCACTTGACGCAGGAGAGGTGGTCCAAGCCCCTCCTCAGCCAGCAACTTCTGTCGCCTCGGCCTTGCTTACCCAGAACCACAGAGAGATGGGTGAGATGGAGTGGAGAGATAAGGACCACTGTGAGGGGTACCCTTTACGGTTTCCTTAACAACTGGACCGCCAGGCTCCCACTCTTGACGGCCGTGCAGGAAAGAGGAAGACCCAGGGACTTCCAGGCCTTCATCCTCCAGGCAGTGGGGCCATGGCAGCAACAGGGGTGGACCTGGTTCTGAGTCTGTGTGGGGTGTGTTGGGCACAGAGCGGACAAGGAAGATACTGCAGTAGGGGGGCCCTCCCTCTCCATCTCATGCTTAAAGAGGGCCAGTGACAAGTCTCAGCAATATAACGTCAATTTTATTTTAAAAAACAAAGCCCAATCCATCCGTCCCGTCCCCCGAGGGACCTAACAAAGACCTCAGGAAGGGCCAGCTCCAGCCAAGCCTGGGTCAGTTAGGTGTCAAAGTAGCCACCAGGCTCATGGGCTCTGCTCCTTCAATCCCTCTCCCTTGCTCCTGGCTCCTACAAGCTCTGTTGTATTTGAGGGAGAGGAGAGGCAGGGATGTGGACATGCAGGGCCTCCTGGCAGCCACGGAGGGATGTTGGCTGGGCCCAGGCTGTGTGAGGCAGGCCGCTGTGCATGGGGTGGATGTGTGAGTAGAAGGCATGCACAGATACCCAGTGTTCCCCTTTCCCTGTGCAGTAGGACAGTGTCCAAAAGCAAACAAGAGTGGCTGGGCACTCACGACCCCCAGGGGGCCTGACCGTCTGCCTAGGCCCCAGGCCCAGGAAAGGAAGAGGGCACGCTCATCCTCCTGGTGTCTTTATTACCCTTAAATGGATGCTATTATTCTCATGACCACTCTGAGCAGATGGTGAGGGTTAAGGTGGTGGCCCAGGGAACGCCATGTGTCTACAAGCCCACAGGGCTCAGACCTTCTGCCCAGTGACCTCTAGTCACTCCCGGTTGGGCAGGAAGCCCAGAGTGCCAGACACCCACTCTGGATCCCTGTCTCAAGCCACGCTAGTGTTCTGCCACCCCAAGGCAGGAGTGGGCTGTGGAGGCCTGTGGACGCCTGGCTCTGAAACAGCATGGTGGCACACCACAGTGTACACGCTGTCAGCCTGCCTCCTTCCTTGCCTGCCTACAGTGCTGCTCAGCCATGCCTCAGCACCAGGGGTCCCGGGAGGCTCTGCCTCGGCAGAGGCTGTCGCTCCGCTGCCAGGCGCTGTGAATGAGGCTCAGGGCGTCTTCGAATTTCTGCTTGATGGAAGCTTCATGAATCGCCTTGTGAGGGAGGTCAACCTGTGGGACACAAGAGGGAACACAGAGGCTGCAGGGTGCTTTCCCAGGAGCCATGGAAGACCTCTGGTGCCCGGCACACCCTCTGGGAAGAGACCATGTCGGCCATGCCACAAGTTTCCCTCCTGCTCTGCAAGCAGAGACCTCCTCCCCCCTCTCCCGGTTCTCAGGTCTACCTGGAATTCACTGGGCACTTCTGCCCTTGACTGTCCTCCACCTCGGGCTCAGGTTAGTGCTCCCTCAGAACCACAGGGGGCAGGGAGCACATGCACAGAACAGTACCTCTCCCTGGGTGAAGTGGCAGAGCATGCCTTACCCCAGGAGCCAGGGGCAGACAGTTCCCTGTGAATTCCAGGCTAGCCAGAGTTGCATAAAAAGACCTTGTCTCAAAAACAAACAAACAAACAAAAAACCCAACAACATCAAAAAGGGAAACAAAAGCTACTGCCTCCCCAGGGCTCTGGGGAAGAGGAGGTCCTGTCCTGTGTCTCCCCAGGCCCACCACGAGCCCCACAGCTCCTGCTGCCATTTTTAGCTTTGACAAACTAGCTGACACTGGGACTTGTCCCTCTGGTCCTAAGTTTCTGTATCTGTCTCAGAGTTGTTTGCAAGTTGCTGCCCTCAGAACCTTACAGGCGAGGCCAGGCTAAGGACAACTAGGTACCTGATAGATGGCTTTCCACCCAGAGCTCAGGGCAGCCAGGAACCGGTCCAGCTCTGAAGTGCAGCTCAGATAGATGACCCAGGGTTGGAGCAGCTGTGGGCTATCCTGGGAGAACTCCTAGGGACGGCCGGTCTCGGGTGAGTACGCATGGATCTCCTTGGGTGGCCCTGTGCCCTCATTCCCACCCAGCTTACCAGGACACAGTACTCCTTGCCCAGCTCTGTGGAGATGGCACTGATGTCAGCTAGCCTGGCCGTGCCCAGGGAGCGAAAGAAGCTGGTTTGGCAATCCTCATGGCAGGTGAAGAGGCGGTCCTCCGTAATCACCAAGCAGCAGGGGATACAGGGGCTGGGAGCCACCCCCTGGGGTATGACCTGGACATTGGCGGAAGGTGGGAGAGCAAGTCATTTCTCCAGGGAGGCCTGCACCAGGGCTCTGTCTACCTTAGCAGAGTAGGGATGGGAGGGGGGATGGTCCAGGCTACAAAGTGCCTTGAGTTTGTGTTCACTCTTGGGCTGCCCCCTAGGATCTACCATCTTGGACTGGCCAGGCTGGACAGATGGTGAAAGCAGGGACACTTACTCCTTTGGACACAGCCTGGCAGAGATGCTGCATCCAGTCAGCCATCTCAGCCTCGCTGTTAGCACTTAGCTCCAGGCAGGGCCGGTCAGCCAGAATGACCTGAAAGGCGTGGGGCCGATCTGTGGTGTTGGATCTCCGGCAGCCACCGCACTGCTCTCCCCTGAGCCAGAGGAGGGCGAAATGGGGGTGAAGAGGCTGGAGTGGGTGAGGTATGCAGACACCGGGCCTCGGGCTCTGGCTCTAGGGATATTTACATATGCTTGGCAACCCCACCATCTCTGCAAAATAGTTCTTTGTTTTGTTTCTTTTGAGATGGGTCTCATAGTAGCCCAGGCCGGCCTGGAACTTGTTATGTAGCAGAGGATAAATTGGAACTTCTGATCCTCTTGCCTCTACCTTCCACACTGGACTAGAAGTGTGCCACTGTACCTGGTTGTATAACAACCTGAATTGCTAAAATCCCCTTGGCACCCCAACATGGAGGGTGCAAAGGCACACACTACACTTCCTTTCGGTCTGCCACTCACGGCGTGGGGACTGGCTGGGAAGGGGCTACCTTCTCCAGACAAAGAGCGCCTCCCCATTCGTCCTGCCTCGTTACAGCTTGCAAAAGCCAAGACACTAGTTGGGGGTTGCCGGACAAGGTGAGGTGAAGGACAGAAGGACAGCAAGCTCCCGGCCTCAGACTCAGCCAGAGCTGATGCCTGCCCTGTACCCTCTTCCTGGGACACTTACCCCATGTTCACCGAGAGCAGGGGGATGACATCCGTGCGGTCAGGATACTGGTACAGGATTCCGTTGCTGCAGGGTCACAATACAGTAAGGTGAGGTCTGGCTAAGAGGGTCCAAAGGGTCCCCATAAACTGGGTGGGAACCAGGGACCTGCTTTCTATGGAGGGGGTAAGAAAGGAATCTGAGGGTGACTGGGGAGGACACTGCCTCTTCCTGGGCACAGCTGAAGGTCTGTCACCAGGCCTGACTTGGGCACCTGGGAATCCTGTGCCCTGAGAACCAGTTGCATGGAAAAGCTGACCCCACAGCACTTGGAGAAAGAGGCGTCGCCCCTGGGCCTTTCCTGCTAGGGACCTGACACATCCCCTGGGCCCCCACCGCTGGGCTCCCACCTGAGCACCACGAAGCAGGGCTTCCAGTGTTCCTTGCCCAGATAGGAGGTGCCAGCCTTGTAGTGCAGCATGCCTTCTTTGGTGATGGTGCCCTCAGGGGGTGAGCAGTGGCAGGGGACAGGGCCCAGGCCCTCGTCCATGGGGTCCTCCCAGTGCACAAGCCCATAGAAATGCACACTCACTGTGGATGCCTGTGGGGTTGGGCAGCAGACAAAACAGATAAGGCCTTGGCAGAGCCTCAGCTTACCCAGCAGTGATAACAAGGTAACCTCAGGGCATGGCCAGGAGCAAATCCTTCCCACGAGGTGACTGAGAAACGCTAAAGGCACCATTTCTATCATTTAGCCTTAATCCAAGGCACGCCAATGTTGGTGTGGCACTCGAGTTCCCTCCCCAGCCACTGACCTCACATTTGGATTCCTGGGCGACAAATTTGGCCAGTGCCAACTTCTCCATGGTGGCATCGGTCAAGATGCTAGGGTAGGGTGGTTCCCGGCAGCCTTTGATCATGGCTGACTTCAGAGATGCCAAGAAGAGCCTGTGCAGGGAGTGAGGTTTGCTGTCAGAGGCCTGGGGACAGGTCCTTGGGGACAGGGCTCTGTCCTGAGAACTCCTCGCCCAGAGCTAACAGAAACTAGGGGCTGAGGATGGGGCGGCAATGAGATCAGAGCTCTGCATCCCTGGATGGTACCCAGAAAAGACCTGACCATTCCTAGTGTCCAAGGGGCCTTGAACTCTGAATGTAGAGGGAGACTAGACAAAGTGTTTCTCAGTAGGACTTGCCCATTCCATGTGCTGATAGAACCTCATCACATGTGAGTCTCATGTCCCAGGCACACCCAGGACAGCAGCCCGGCTCTTGTGTCTCCCCTCCTATTGGACCTCACACCAGCCCCTTTCCTTCTCATGGGTCTTGGGGTGCTGAGGTCACCTGGGTTGACGTGAGTCAGTCGGTCAGTTACTGTCCACTTCCCTGCCTCTCTAAGCGGAACGCAGGCTCTTGGGGGAACAGGTGGGTGTCTGCTTTTACCCACAGCCAGGGCCATGCCCATGGCAGATGTTGCTTCTCCTGTCCTGTTGAGGGATGGGGGCTGACACTCACTCAGCCAGGGCCACGTCCGCTGTGTCCAGCAGAAACTGCTTCCTGCGGTTGGTGCACACCAGCTTGACCGTCTGTTGGTCGAGGCCAACCTGCCAGAAACCACACAGGGCTTGGCTACTGCCCAGCATAAGGGGCATCATGACCAGAGTGAGGGTTGGCTGGGATCGGAAAGGGAGAAACCATACATTTGGGGTCACTACTAGGAAGGCCCTTGACCAAGATCTGGGGTCTGGCATGAGTTCAGGAAGATGGTCAGAGATCTGGTGCAGGAGGAGGCGTCTTCGCACTTGACTCCTGTCTCCAGCATGTATGCAGAGGCCTTTGTGGATGTTGGTACCCACACCCAGGATGAACCTTGTTCTGCAGATCTAAGTGTGGGTGGCCTGAGAAGCCTCATACCCAGGCAGGTATACCCACTGCAGAGCCTGCACTCACCGACACATAATCAAGTTCATTGTAAGAAACAGCCTCTTCCACCAGGTATGGCTTCTCTGTGGCCCCTGAGAGAGGAGACCACAATACCTATTACCCTGGCTGGCCTTTCCTCCCTCCCCCAGCCCCATTTTCTAAGACCCAGCCCCGTTGCAGAGGACACCTCCTCTTTACCCTGCAACATGAAGTGACAGTATAGCAGAATGAGAGACAGGGTGTTCAGCCCAGCTAGCAATACCTCCCAGGGACACCTTGTCGTTAGTGCTCGCCTACAGTGGGGGTGGGGGGGGCCGGGGAACGGGAGCCCCACCTCACCCCCTCTGGCCTGGGGCAGCAGGCACCTTTCCGAAGCAGGTAGACGTAGCAGTCTGTGAGTAACACATACAGCAGCTGCAGGTTGCCCTCCATATGCCCTGTGCTCATCCGGATCATCTAAGAGCCCAAGCAAACGGGAGTCAGCTGGCACGCCTGCCCTGCCGGACACGCATGTATGCTCAACAGTGGGGGTGACCCAATCCTCTCCCCGGTTCGGGAACTTACTTTGAACAACTGCTCCTCATTTTCTCTAAAGACATGGATCATCAGCAGCAGTAAGTGATTGTTGTCTACTCTGTGACAGGGACAAGGGGCGGGAGCAGCAGGGGTCAGGCAAGAGGCCACACACCTTCCCACCTCCCACCAGCAGGCTAGACCTCCCATCCTTGCTGGACTGGCAGACAGCCCTCACCTGAATTCTGAGGGGTGTGTCATCTCTGAAGGGCTGCCCTGGCCCTCATCTACCCCGGAGTCCTCAGCGCTGCTCAGGCATGGGCTGGGCTGGTCTCGCTTGAGCTTGCAAAGAGCCTCCTGGGTTCCAAGTTCAGGCTGGGACACTGGTTCAGGCACAGGCTCCTGACTGACCGGTGGCAATTGGGTGTCCTGCTCCTGTGGCTGTGGCTCCTGAGTGTCCCCTGGCCTGTCCTCTAGGGGCTGAGGTGCCTGTCTCTCTCCTCTTCCTCCCTCTTCTTCTTGGATAGCAGCCGCAGGGCTACCAGGAACATGCAGCGGTTGGCTAGGCCCTGCAGGGTCATGGTGGCTGCCACCTGCTGCAACAGTACTTGGACTCTCGACCGTAAAGCGGTAGAAGTCCATTGGGGCTGGAAGGCCCTCACTAAAGTCGCCAAATGGTGATTTCTCCGGGGCCTCCCCCGGAGAGCCGGTCCGAAAGGACTGATCTGGTGGATCAATGTGGGAACACCACGTGCTTGGGTCCAGCTGTCCATGGAGCTTGTCAATGACCTTGCTCAGGGGCTGTCCCAGGCACTCCATGGAAGTGTCTTTCATCTCCGGGATCAGCAAACCCATCTGGCTTAGCTCAGACTGCTCAGTGCTCTCAGCTGCACTGCTGGGCCCTTCCCCTTGCTCCTGCCGGGAGGCAAGTGTAGGATCTGGCAAGCCCCGCTCCAGCCTTGGGACTGCTCCATCACCATCCCCCTGCCTAGAACATTTCTGGTGGCTAGAGGTGGGATGCAGCGGGCTTGCTTCCTCCTCCAATTTGGTCTTTTTCTTCTTACCAATTTTCTTCTTCTTGGTGACCCTGCAATCGCAGAGACAGAGAGGGAGTTAATGCTTTAGTACCCACTGGGCACAAGCTGGGTCAGAGAGACGGTCCAGAGTGTATGCAGTCCTGGGCAGTACACGGTGACAAACCTAAGGTGTCCTGAAGCCAGCAGGATGGGCAGGAGGGACAACCAAGAGAGGCATGAATGACTCCCAAGCAGGCCTATAAATTCTAGCTGATAGAAGTGAGGTAGCAGCCAGGCCTGCTGGTACAATCTTATGGTCCCAACACTTGGGAGGTAGAGGCAGGAGGATTATGAGTACAAGTCCAGCCTGGGCTACACAGCCAGACCCATCTCAAAAACAGAAAGAGAAAAAAGAAGTCTGTGCTAAGCCAGGCTTGGTAGCACAAACTTATAGTCAATCCCAGCACTCAGAGGCAGAGGCGGGGGTCATTTAAGGCTAAGCTGGTCTACATATCGAGTTCCAGGCTAGCCAGGGCTACATAGTGTGACCTTGTCTCAGAAAACTAAGCAAAGCAAAACAAACCCAACTGAGCTAGCTATGCCTGTCCAGGAAGCAAACTTAGGCCACATTTAGTTGGATCAACGACTCTCTACTCCCCTTAGAATGTGAACAGACCCTTTCCATGAGGTGCCATCGGGAATAAATGATTTGCCCAGAAATGCCTCAGAGATTCTGAGTTTATCATCTTGGCTCTACTCTTTGGTTCAAAGATGGCTAGGATGGGCTAAGACACTTCAGGGCTGAGCCTCTCAAGTTCCCATGTACTTTAACCAACCTGAAAGAGAATCTGTGTGAGCAGGTGTGCGTGAGTGTGTGTGTGTGAGAGAGAGACTATGTGTGTGTGTGTGTGTGTGTGTGTGTGTGTGTGTGTGTGTGTGTGTGTGTGTGTGTGTGTGTTCCAAACCCAGACTCTAGGGAGTAATGCTCCTGCCTCAGGCCAGCAGGTATGGCAGGCTTCTCTCCTCATTTGGTGTGAGGAGTTTTCATAGCAGGCCCAAGGGAGGTCAGAGAGCTGAGATGGCTCTGGCCAAGAGACCCCTCCTTTGTACCCTTCCGTCCATGTGTCAAAGACATGAACCATGAAGCAGGTTTGACTAGAACCAAAATTAGAGAGATCTCAGACTGTATGCTGATTTCCCAGCCCTGGGAGACTGGGGCAGGAGGCTGGCAAGGTTGAGTCCAACCTGGGCCTCATACATATATAGTGAGGCCCTTTCTTACAAAACAAACAACAAAGCAAATACTCCTAAAGAAGTCTAGCCCTGGATGGGCTAGACAAAATGCCCCGAAGCCAGCCAGCTATGGCTGCTGCCCAGGCCAGTCCTTCCAGGGCTTGATACAAGATGGATGCTGGTCCATCTCAATTCATGTATGGGGACACTAAGCCACAGGTAATGGTGTCAAACAGGTGCTTCTGGTCATGCTAGGGTCATGGGAGCAGAGCCCTCTGAATGGAACCACGGCCCCTATGGTAACAGCCCAAGAGAGGTTTCTACACTCTGACACGTGAGTACACACAAGATGGACTCGTGTAAACATGGAAAGGTTCCTCCCAGGAACTGCGGGTGTGATACCCTCACCTGAGAGGGCACACGCCTTTAATCCCAGGACTCAGGAGGCAGAGGCCAGAGGATCTGAGTTTGAAGCCAGCCTGGTCTACATAGTAAGTTCCGAGGGCCAGGGCTACACAAAGAAACCCTCCCCTCAAGAAAAAGTTTGCTCTTCTCTTGCTTCTGTCTCCTGTCTCTGTGATGTCCCCTGCTCTTGGGGAGCCCCGTCTGCCCTGGACTACATGGTGAAGCCAGAGGTGGGCATTGGGCGTGGCACTCACCCACTTCCCAGGCCCCGCCCTGCTCACCTGATGACTTCAAGCTCTGTGCAGACTTCTGACTGGTCGGGGGCCTGTGCCTCTCCCTTCTCCTGAGAGGTAGTGTGCACAGGGGTGGTGTCGCATGATGACACAGCCTCAGGCTGCTCCTGGTTGAAGGGGTTATGGCGTTGGGTGGGGCTCTTGGTGGATGTCTTGCTACTGGTCAGGTCTGAGGCAGCTGAGTGGGGGCCGCTGATGGTATCTGTGAGGTCTCCATCTGCAAGGACAAGACAGGACACAGACAGCCTGTCAGCACCAACTGGGCCCCACAGGGTGCTTCATCTCAGGGGAGGTGGGCGAGTTCCTCCCAGGGAACCCTGACCATGGTGGACCTAGTTCAAGGGCAGAGGCCCCAACCCACAGGACATGTAATTGATGCTTCTGTAGGCAAGTGATGGGGACACGCTCTTCAGTCACTGGGAGCCCTTAGTACTCACGCTTCGCCAAGTTCAGGTAAGGGTCCACAATGTGAAATAGCCTCCAGGCCTAAACCCCTGCAGGGTGTCTGGGACCCCAAGAGGAGACAGGTTGCACACCTCCTGGGACAACCCCAAAGTCCCCTCCTGTAAGGGCTGGGGGTGCCGGCAGCCCCTCAGCACACGCCCTGTGCAAAGTGACACCCAAAGTCCTCTGTGTGGCCCCTCCCCCACAGACAGCAGAGAACAAAGGAAGCAAGAAGAGGTAAGGCTGGGGAGCAGGGGAGGGGACACAGGACTCAACAAACGGATGACAGCCAGCGACAGACAGATCAGGGACGAGAGGAGATGCAGAGAGGAAGGGGTACAAGGGGCTGCCCCCCAAGACACTTTGCAGGCTCTTAGAGGACACTGACTTTTCCCCCAAATCTAACAGGGCTCCCGGGGACAGAGCCAGGCACCCCTCTGAGGGTGAGCTGGAGGATGCTGTTGCCTTTCAGGGAGGAGCTGGTCTAACTGGCCTCCATTCTAACAGGCTGGAGTAGGCAGCCATTGCAGGGACTACAAGGGGCTGCCCAGGCAGGGAGCTGAGGCCGGGGCCAGCTGGTGGGACTGCCTGGGCCACTCATACTCTAGTAGCTGGCATGTGCACATCCTGCTGGCCACTACCTGTGCAGACGAGGGAGGAACGCGCTTCCCTAAGCACACCAGAAGGCCGGGGCCTGCTGGCTGACACGTGCTTTGTTCCTCTTTTTTTACGTGGTTGTCTTTTCTCATTTCTATCTTTTTGAGATGGCGGGTGGGGGCTCCTCACTATGTAGCCCTGTCTGGCCCGAGACAATCAGCCATCCTCCTGCCTCAGGAATGGTTAAAAGTAATGACATCTCTGTCACGAACATGCTAGGGACACTCTTCAGTTTTCCTGATTGGAGCCTAGCTATCAGAAGAAGGAAGCCATTTCTTCGGAACCCCCAGAGGGCTCCCACGGGCATAGAGATGTCAACCCCTCATCCCCTCAGCACTCGTCGCTGACTGTGGGAGGGGTCATGGGAGGTGAGTGAACAGACATGGTAGGTGCCTGAATGCCTGGCAATTTCATAAAGAGGACCATAGATCACCCTGCCCAGCCCTGCTCAGGACCCCAAGTCCTGCTTTCCTCCAGGCTCAGGGAGACAGTGGCCCCTTAGCCAGGTGAGTCACCACAGTGGGCCAGCAAGCTTTTCAGTACTGAGAGACTTGGAGAGTCACTGTTGTGATGACTATGACCCTGCCTGGGCCCTAGTGGAGGAAGGTCAGAGGTCATGACCCGCCTGTCAAGTGACTGTAGAAAGTGTGTCAGGAGAGGGTTAGTGGTTAGAGCCAGAGGGAAAAACCAACACCAACATTACGCTTCAGAAGAGGCTGAGAGGAGAAAAGATGTTAGGTGGAATTCAGGGTCTCACACTATCTTCACTCAAATGCACTCCTCAAAGCTACCTTCTTGGCTGAGTGACACAACTGACCTCAGGGTTGGAGCCCATGTCTCTCACACATCACATGGGGAACATCAGCTCTTGTCCACTGCTCAGGTCACCCTCAGGGGGAACCTCACCTCAGGCAAGAAGGGGTGCCTGGGGCAGAAGCTCTTTAGGAAGAGAGTCTGGGACAACCTCAAATCTAAGGAGCAGACATTTACTTTATCAAATGGAGACCCCACTTGGGCTAAGTCCTGCAGCCTGGGAGTCCCTGTGTGAATTTTTCCAAGCCCAGCCATGGGGTCACAAGCAGGAAAAAAAATGCCCCCCAAATGCTGATGCCCAGTGGACAGAGTAGAAAGATAAACTGCTTTAAAACTCCAAAAAGAGCCAGGCCTTGGTGGCTCTCGCCTTTAATCCCAGCATTCGGGAGACAGAGGCAGAGGCAGGCAGATCTCTGTGAGTTCAAGGCCAGCCTTGTCCACAGAGCTAGTTCCAGGATGGGTTCCAAAGTAATACAGAGAAACCCTGTTTTGAAAAACCAAAAACCAAACTAAACCAAAACCAAACAAAAATCTCCAAAGAGAATCTCTTCATCTGAGACTTTCACAGTGAGGCTTTCATTTATGGGTTGGGGCATGCTTATGCATATATACACAGGGGTCAGAGGATGCTGTGTGTACACAGGGGTCAGAGGATGCTGTGTGTACACAGGGGTCAGAGGATGCTGTGTGTGTACACAGGGGTCAGAGGATGCTGTGTGTACACAGGGGTCAGAGGATGCTGTGTGTGTACACAGGGGTCAGAGGATGCTGTGTGTGTACACAGGGGTCAGAGGATGCTGTGTGTACACAGGGGTCAGAGGATGCTGTGTGTACACAGGGGTCAGAGGATGCTGTGTGTACACAGGGGTCATAGGATGCTGTGTGTGTACACAGGGGTCAGAGGATGCTGTGTGTACACAGGGGTCAGAGGATGCTGTGTGTACACAGGGGTCAGAGGATGCTGTGTGTACACAGGGGTCATAGGATGCTGTGTGTACACAGGGGTCATAGGATGCTGTGTGTGTACACAGGGGTCAGAGGATGCTGTGTGTACACAGGGGTCAGAGGATGCTGTGTGTGTACACAGGGGTCAGAGGATGCTGTGTGTACACAGGGGTCAGAGGATGCTGTGTGTACACAGGGGTCAGAGGATGCTGTGTGTGTACACAGGGGTCAGAGGATGCTGTGTGTACACAGGGGTCAGAAGATGCTGTGTGTGTACACAGGGGTCAGAGGATGCTGTGTGTGTACACAGGGGTCAGAGGATGCTGTGTGTACACAGGGGTCAGAGGATGCTGTGTGTGTACACAGGGGTCAGAGGATGCTGTGTGTACACAGGGGTCAGAGGATGCTGTGTGTGTACACAGGGGTCAGAGGATGCTGTGTGTACACAGGGGTCAGAGGACGCTGTGTGTGTGTACACAGGGGTCAGAGGATGCTGTGTGTGTACACAGGGGTCAGAGGCCATTTGGGGAAGACGGTTCTCTCCTCCCACCATGCGGCTTCCAAGGGAAAGAATTTAAGTGGCCATGCTTGTTGGTAGGCACCTTTACTTGCCAAACCATCTTGCTGGGTCCTCCTTGTAGGGAGTTTCAGCTCTGCCTGGGCAGTTTCCTCCTGGATCTCAATCCATTAGGGGGAGCCTGAAGGGATCAAGCCTCCATCTTTCTCTTGGATGCTCATGTGGGTAACGCGAGTTTATCTTCCCTGTATCTCGATGCATCACTCTTCTAGAACAGGGTTCCACTCCACTGAGCTAGGTCACACTTATACCATTAGTATAACAACGGGGACTGACTTTAGGAGATGGCCTGGTATCTGTGCAACAGTAAGCTAGTGACTCCTGAGGCGCCTGTGGAAAGGCAGGAACACTCCCCGAGAGCACGGCTCCTGGGTAAGCTAAGGGCCAGGTTCCCCTACGGCAGAATTCCACCTACTGCAACACCAGCTGTGGCGTCATTATGGCCATGGACATTGTTATAAGTAATAAGGAGCTGATTTTGAAGCATGCAGCAAGCCCGGCGTGGAAATGTTGCCAAACAGGAAAAGAGGGTCACATAGGACTCTGTCCCACCTTCCCAGTCTGTGCTGGGTACAGACGGCACTGCTGGGAACACATCTCCAAAATCATAATCTATAAAAACGAGGGACAAAACTCATGATTAGAAATGGGCAGTGGAAGGAGGGAGGTGGGGGCAATGGGTGGAGACGTGGGAGGAGCAAGGGAGAAGAACTTGGCACACACGCTAAGGGCCGACTGACCTCGGCTGTGGGGGGGGGCACTGCTTCCCAACCCAGAGCCCGTTCTGTTGCACAAGAACCTGAGTCTCCTTGCCTTCCTTCCCCCTGTGGCCCTCGGGGTAATGTCCTCTGGCTAGAACTAGACAGTACAACCTCCATCCAAGCATAGCCTGGCTGCTTCTTCAAGGCTGGCCCCTCTGACCCCTCCTCTAGGGTAGCCCATGAGACCCCCCCCCCAAGGAGACCCAGTGGCTTCTTCCCTTGTCCCATAAGCAGATAAACAGTATACTTATTTTTATTATTATTAGTTTTTGGAAAGATATTTTCATGTAGCCCAGGCTGGTCTTGAACTTACTATATAGTAGAAAATGACCCAGAACTTCTGATCCTCCTGATTCAACCTAAGTACTGGGATTACAGATGTGCCCCATCATCATGCCTGGCGTGTGTGTGTGTGTGTGTGTGTGTGTGTGTGTGTGTGTGTGTGTGTGTGTGTGTGAGTGTGTGTATGTGTGTCTGTGTCTGTGTCTGTGTGAGTGTCTGTAAGTGTGTGTGAGTGTGAGTCTGTGTGAGTGTGAGTGTGTGTGAGTATGTGTGTGTGAGTATGTGTGTGTGAGTGTGTTGTGTGTAGACCAGAGGACAACCTTCAAGCCCATTGTCTCCTTGCATGGTGGGTTCCCAGGATCAGTCAGGGCTGGCGGGTTTGGGTGGTGTGACAAGTACTTTTTAGCCACTGGACCACCTATCTCATCAGCCACAGCCTGGGTTTATGCAGTGCCAGGGACTGAGCCTAGGGCTTCAGAATGCTGGACCAGCACTCCACCCAGTGCAGCTCCTGCAATACAAATCTTGCTGAAGTAAGTCTGAACATGGGGCACATGATCCATGGCACAAACAGAAACAGAGAAGGAGGAAGTCAGGTCTCAGTGGAGGCGACCAGAGGAGCTGAGTGGGTCCTCAGAGTCCACCTCCCAGGAGGTGAGGTTGAGTGAATGAGATCACTTCAAGGAAGCCTAGATCTCTCTGAAGTGCTACAAGGACCTGGCTTACGAACACCAACACCCAAGGTCTGAGGAAAGCCAGGGTTTCTAGCAACTGAGCTAAGCTGAAAGGCCACTCACAGCTCGTAGGTTTCAGGGGGAATAGGTCCAGCCGTCTCTGAGCCACGGAGGAGAACTAGGAAGAAATGTCCTGTCCCCTCAGACAGCCTGCCTCTCTCTCCTGAGCTTCCTCAGCCTCTGTGTAGAAGCTCCTACAGGACAAGCTTCCCCAGGCGGCTGATGCTCAGCCCTGACTAGGGCAAGAGTTTTCAGGAACAGTGCTGCGACTTTCCTTGCTCTGAAGACTGACCCTGGGCATGAGGCTAGAAACTTCTGGAAACGTTAGTAAGGTTCAACTGCAAATCTCAGGCACCAGATAGACACTGTCACTCAGCCAGGCTTAGGAGGCTCCAGAGGTCACTGCAGGGAACAGGCCTAGTTCCTTTTGCCCTGGGGCCACTTACCCTCACTAGATGGGGCAATGGCACTGTCATCCCATTCCAGGTTGGTGGAGGTGACAGAGTTGAAAGAGTTGAGGGACAGGCTGTCTGAGCCATGGACTGAGCTGGGAAGGCGGTCTTCAAAGTCCAACAAGTACTGAGGTTTATAGTAGTCGGGCATGTAGGGGGCCAGATCTAAGTAAGGGGCATCCTGAGGAGAGAGGAGAAGAAAGGGATGTTGGGTAGGAACCTCAGGGCAGCCAGCAAACAAGGCTTGGCAAGCAGTCACCAGAATCAGGATGGGAAGGAAGATGGGGATCACACAGACACACAGACACAGACTCACACCACACACACACACACACACACACACACACACACACACACACACACACACACAGACTCACACCACACAGACACACACACACACACAGACTCACACACACAGACACACACACACACACACTTTGGGTGGAAGCCCTACTGGAGTCCATATATACCCAAAAGGTTGGGATGTTAGGGATCTCCAGCTTGGGGCCCCATTGCACGCTCAGGTCTCACCCCTCCCATTCCAAACCCCACCACTTCAGAAAGCTGGCCAAAGGTCAGCTCCTTCCTGGGGGCTGCTCAAGACCACGCCTACAGGCTACTTAAGAACTGGTACCCATATTTGCCATGTGATTCCTCCCTGCACTCTTGAAGATTACCCAGGGGTTGCTTTGCTATGTTCATTAAACCTGGATTTAATAATTCAGTTTGATTAGCTTCTTATATCAGCAGCAGTGGATTTCCCATAACTGGGGATTCAGAACTTATCACACATCACATTCACAGATATACACAAACCACCCACAGGACACACCACACATACACACACACCATAGACACACACACCACATGACACCACACACACAACATACATAAATATACACCACACACAAAAGACACACACACACACACACACACACACACACACACACACACACACACACCAAGCTCTCTTTCCTTAGGGAAATCAATGTGCTTCAGGAGTTAATCAGAAAGTAACTGCCCCAAGCAGTAAGGAAACAGTTCTGAAGCCTTGGATGTGATGGGTGTCAGCAGTGAATCATTTGTCTAGCTGGGCCACAATCAGAACCTCAAAAAAGGAAGGATAAAGAGCCTTGGGGACCCAGCTGGAGCAGCTAACATCTCCCTGATAGCTCTCAGCACTAGAATCTTGCTTTCTCTGGTTTCAACCACTGCCAAATCCAACCTCCCGCCTGTTGGGGCAGGGAGCAGGGAAGAGAGTGATCAGAACGGGGCCATCACCCCAATCTTGTTGAACCCAGGTCTATGAGATGCTCTAGCCTCTTTGGGGTCAGCATTGTGTTTGTACAGGCATTTCCTCAGGGTTCCAGTTTTGCTGTCTATGGTTTGTTACTACAGTCTGGAAATATTAAACAGAAACTTCCAGAAATAAACAATTGATAAATTTTCAAAATTTTTTGGAGGTAGGCGTGTGGTGCATGCCTTTAGTCTTGGGAGGCAGAGGCAGGTAGATCTCTGTGAGTTCCAGGCCATCCAGGAATACTTAGTGAGATCCTGTCTCAATAATAAAAAAATTTTTTTACCTTTTATTATTTTGTGTGCATGATGTGTGGGTGGTGGTGGTTAGGGGGAACATAGGCACGACTCAGGATTTGTGTGGAGGTCAGAGACAATTTTGTATGTAGGATCTGGGTATTGAACTTGGGTGGATAGGTTTGTGGCAAGTGTTTTTAGTCACTGAGCCAAATCATTGGCCCCATTTTTGTTGCTACTGTTGTTGCTGTATTTCCAATGGGAATTTAATGACTCTCAGGCTGGCCTCGCCTATACAACTTATCAGTTTAAAACAAAACAAAACCCTAAACACTTACGCTGCTATAATTATCCTGTTTTGCTACTATTGTTATCTCTTACAGAGGATAGCTTTTTAATTTTATTTACTTGCTTTTCTTCAGGACAGGGTTTCTCTGTGTAGCCCTGGTTGTCCTAGAACTAGCTCTGTAGATCAGGTTGGCCTCAAACTCAGAAATCTGCCTACCTCTGTCTCACAATAAAGGGATGAGGTTTAAGATTTTATACTTAGGTAAGTGTTTATATGTGTCTGTACCGATGTATGTGCACTTATGAGTGCAATACTCTCAGGAGCCAATAGAGGGTGTCAGATTCCCCTGGCCCTGGGGTTACAGTGGTTGTGAACTGCCAGCATACAAAGGTGCTGGCAACTAAACTCAGGTGCTCTGCAAGAGCAGTACATTCTGTCAACCTAAGCCAGCTCTCCAGCCCCTGTGCCATTTACAAATTAAACTTAATTACACATATATAGATAATGAATATATATTTGAAATATATTTATATTATATGGTTATACTATATATATGTAGAACCACAGCACATACAGGGTTTGTGATTTTAGGCACCTGGGGAGGAGGGTGGACTCTTGGGGAGTGAGCCCTGTGACCATAGGAAGATCTATCCAGTGTATGGCTGTAAAGGAAGCTTGAGAATTTGAAGAGGGGTTGAGAGTTCCTATGGAGAAGTACAGAGCCAAGAATGCTTGTCAGGACTCCAGGAATTTGTCCTGTACCTTTCAGACACTCATGTCTCAAACACAAAGGTGAGGCCCTCTGAGCAAAGACACTTGAGGTAGTGTAGCTTTTCCCCAGGTGTGGAGAGGCCAGAAGACATTGGAGCAGGAATCCTGGCCATCAGTAAGCCACAGGAGGAAACCCGTTCCAACCAATCCCACTGACCCTAAAGGCGTCCTTTATCTGAACAAACAGGCATTGCCAAGCTCAGCCACACCCAACAAGCTCCAGATGGACTAGAAAAATGAAGTCCTCCCTGCCCCCTCCTCCTCCCTCCAGTATCAAGAGCCGAGGTGTCTCACCAGATCCAGGTCGAAGCGAATAAACTCCAGCCCAGACACCAAGGTCAGAAAAAGAGTCAGGTGATCGTGGCTGCAGACCAGGGCGTTCCTGCCACACACAAAAAACAACCCGGGGATTTGTGGGTCTGGTCACCAGCCTGGTTCAGTTCACCAGAAAGTCTACAGTGTTGAAACTGGATGCAGCACAGCCCACCCCTGGAGGGTACCCAGCTTATTCAGTCATGCCCCCCCCTCCAGTTTCTCCTATTCCTGCTGGCTGTGAAGCTTACCAGTGCCTCCAGAGATGGGCTTGGAGCATAAGGCTTATCGGGCTCTCAGTGGTTGCTATCAACACTCTGTCCCTGAAGTGTCCCCAGCAAAGGAGAAGGTAAGCGTTGGGCATTTGGTCAGCCTGAGGCCAGGGCAGACAGCAGACTGTTCATAGAGCCCAGCTGGGACTCTGAGTGCTCCTGGAGGAAGCCGCCAGACTGCCCGCAATCTCTGGGGCAGCTCTCTGCCATCACTGTCAGGCCCTCGGTGTGTGATACCAAGCTAGGCCTCTGTTCTGTACGTGACATGAGGCTTCGGGTTGAGGGTTAGGGAGCTGTGGGCCCAGCAGAAGCAGAGTTCCAGACACCCACCTGACATAGTACTTCTGCAGAAGAGCCAGGTTCTCCTGGAATAGCCGCAGGTAGCTCTCCAAGGAGTTCTCATTGAGGGCCAGGTAGAGCCAGGCGCGGCCTGCAGAGAAGGCAGGGCTGCCTCAGCTACAGAGCAGCCGATTTTCATTAGCCAAAGGCGTGGGAGGAACCAGGCAGCCCAACAGCCTTCAGGTCAGGCCTTAGCTTGTGGCCAGCCAGGATAGTCAGCCAGAGCACAGAAGGCACGGTGGTGGTCGCTGCCTTTTTGAAATATTCAAGGATGCTGGCCCAATATGTCAAGGATGCTGACATCCCATGCATTCGGCACTAGGCCTAGGACTGTTGGAGTCCAGTTTTCTCATGGATCATGTCCCCTTCACTTTGCCAGTGACACCCACAGACTGTCACGTGCCAGGGAAAAATGAGACTTTGTGGAAGGCGGTGGCATGTGAACGCCCACTGCCACTTGACACTACAAGGCAGACAGCGGCCTCGGGCTGATCTGGGCAGGACCTGAGCCCCACGCCCCTACAGGGAGAGCACAGCTAGCCCTGGTTCTACTCACTGCGCCCCAGGTTGGTGGCCACATGCTGTAGCACCTCAATATGCTTGATGGCCTCTCTGCGGGTGAAATGGACCACGAGCACCCAGTAGCCGGATGAGAGGTCCTGCAATCTGCAAGGACAGGACAGCAGGGCTGGACCTGGGGAGGGCTGCCTCAGGCAACCATCCTGACCCCAGGGGCGTTACTGCAGCCAATCTGAGCGAGACAAGTCTCCTCTGGTAAGATGACAAAGAACAGGAATGTCTCTCTGGGGGGCATCCGGGTCCCCTAGGCCTGGCTCCATCAGCCCCAAGAGCAGCCTGCACTCACCCGTACAGCAGGGCGTGGTCCAGGTGCTCACACAGGCGTTGCAGGACCTTGTCGTGGTTCCGGATAGCAGGGGTCTCATCCTCACATGCTGCAAAGTAGCTCTGCAGCTGAAAGAAAGGAAAACGCTGCTAAGGACAGCTGCGGGGCGGGCATCCTGTCATGGCCAGCTGAGTTGGCTTCCAACTGCCCTGATGAGTGCTGATCTTGCCCAGAAGGTTCCAGAGGGCAAGGGCTCTGAGGAAGGACTCCACATAGACAGCCCTGTGCTGGTGAGGGAAGCCCAGCTTGCATGAATGTTGGTGGTACTAAGCTTTGGGGCAGGGCCATAGGCTGCACTTGCTGCCTGGGCCCCACATGGTGATATCTGTATAAGTCAAACTTACACAGGTATATACATACATAAACACACACACACACACACACACACACACAGAGAGAAAGAGAGAGAGAAAGGAAGAGAGAGGGAGAGAGAGACAGAGAGAGAGAGAGCCTGTTGGTAATGCCTGAAGGCATTTCAAAAAGATTACCAATCAGCCCTCTAAAAAAAAAAAAATAATTTATTTAAAGTGTGGGCCTCTTGGAGCTGTCCTCTGTACACACTGAGGTCTGATAAACCGGATCATCTGCTCTGATGGCCTTCCTGCCAGAGGCTGACACAGGCATTGAATTCGCCTGAGGAACCTGGCCAGGTCTAGGTGTGTGCCAGGTTCATGTCAAGCCCTACGCCAAGAAAGACTGGGCTGGAGAGAAGGGCAGAAAGAGGGAGGGGAAATGGAGAGGGAGGGAGGGGAGGAAGGGAGGGAGGGAGGGAGGGAGGGAGGGAGGGAGGGAGGGAGGAAGGTTGAGATCACAGATGAGGTACCCTGAAGTACCCTCAGCCCACCAGGCTGATGCAGGTGGATGAGCTTAGTCAAATCAGGGCGAGAAGGCTTGGATTCTCAGACAGAGTTCTATGCAACCAGATCACGACCCTCCATTCCTGTCGCCTTTCCAGTGGCCCAGATGGAATACGCAAGAATAGAGCACAGATCCCTGAGTGCTGGGACAACTGTATTCTCAAGTGTTCTCTGGAAACAGTGATGGAGACGGCTGCAGCAGCTGAGATGGGTCAGCCACACCAGGGAGCATGTGCTCTTGGAGTGAGGCCAACCATTCAACGCCCACAGCAAAAACAGTCTCTCTTCTCTGCAACCCGAAGCAAGCCCTGCAGCCTGGCTGACCGGGGACAGAATCCAGTCCCGAAGGGTCTGCCCACTTCTCGTGAGGGCAGAAGGGACAGAAGGAGGAAAGGCTTGTAGAGCAGCCAGACGGACTAACCCCACAATGCAGCATGGCACGTTGGCAATGGCTGAAGGCGTTTTGGGTTTTTGTTTTAAATGATTTGCAATTGGCTATTTAGAAATTTATATTATTTATTTTATGTGTCTGAATGCTTTATCTATATGTATGTCTGTGCGCCACATGCATGCCTCCTGTTCAAGAGAAGAAGACATCAGATCCCCTGGGACTAAAGTTACTGATAGCTGTGAGCCACCACGTGGGTGCTGGGAACTGAACCAAGGTCCTCTGCAAGAGCAGGCCATGCTCTTAGCCCCATAGCCATCTCCCCAGTCCCTGGAGGAATTCTTGCACATTTTAGTGTTACATCACACTGTCACACCAGAGGCAAGTTGTGTTCTCTCTCTCTGGCTAGGTCTCACTCTGGAGTTCAGGCTGGCCTCAATTCCAAGGCCCTCCTGCCTCAGCCTCCCAAGTCTGGGTTTCCAGATGTGTGCTACCACATCTGGTCTGCTTTAAAAATTATTATTATTACTACTATTGACAGGGTCTTATGGTGTAACCTTGGCTGTCCTGGAACTCTCTGTGGACCAGGCTGGTCTCAAACTCACAGAGATCTGCCTGCCTCTGGCTTCGGAGTGCTGGGACTAAAGGTGTGTGCCACCACTGCCCAGCTTTTTGATTGATTTTGAATTTTTTAAAGTTATTTTATGCCAGACAGTGGTGGCATGCACCTTTAATCCCAGCAGCACTTGGGAGGCAGAGGCAGGAGGATCTTGGAGTTTGAGGCCAGCTTGGTCTACAGAGTGAGTTCCAAGACAGCCAGGGCAACCCTGGCTCTAAAAACCAAAAAAAAATATTTTTCTATGTGTGTGGGTGTTTTGCCTGCATACATGTCAATTGTACAGACTTTTGTGAGCCACCATGTGGGTGCTGGGAACTGAACCCAGGTCCTCTGGAAGAGCAGCCATTGCTCTTAACCACTAAGCCATCTCTGCAGCAGCCCCCACCCCAATCTTGGGTTTATAATAGAATCATGCTGAATTGTTCACATGGAGAGATGTTGTCTCACAATATCTAGTCTTCCTACCCAGGAACACAGGCTCCGCCCTCATTTGCTCTTCTTTTATATCCTCAGACAGCTGTCTTTAGATACGCCCTGCACATATCAGGGTGAGTGCACATACAGGGTATCATGACTCAGAAAGCAATCTGCCACCACGAAACCATCACACACACACACACACACACACACACACACACACACACACACACACACACACACACACACACACACACACACACCACACATGGCCAGTGAGATGGCTCAGCATCACAGGCGTTTGCTACCAAGCCCGATGACCTGAGTTCAATCCTTGGCCACAGCACATGCAAACCCCCCTCCACATACATGAAAACTAAGTAAAAACGTAATGATAATAGTAGGAAAGCATACCACGATGGCGCAGAGGGCTGAGGCACATCATACCCTCAGAAAGCTACTTAACTCCACCTCATTTCTTCTCCCCCAAAATGAATTAAAGGGACTTTTTGTGGCTGAGCTGTCCGGTCTGGTACCTGCTAGCCTTATATGGTTGCATGAAGTTAAATTAAGTCAAGGGGCTGTAATGTGGCTGCATTTAGCATGCACACAGTCTGAGCTTGATTCCCAGCACCAGACATACTGCACATTTTAAAAGCAAAACAAAATTTAAGCTAACTTAAATGAAACAGAAAGTAGCACCAGCCATAATTCAAGTGGCCAGCACTCACCCAAGGCAATCAGCTCTGTCCTGGACAGGTCAGATGGGTGGCACTGCCATCACAGCAGGCTGTCCTGCTGGCTGCTGCTGGCTTAGGGAATCACATAATAAAAAGCATGCAAGAGGCTCAGCATAGCTGGTGAGCAACAATTGGCAAATAAACATTCGCTGAGATGATGAACAGCAATGAATTTTCAGGCATACCAATGGCGTTGCATCTGGCTAAATATACACCGCCGCTTGCGGTAGCTCTTATTAGCAGTGGCTCCTACTCTCCACTCTTTCTTTAAAAACATTTTAACTTGTGTGCACACGTCCTACTTTCATTTCTGTTGCTGTGGTAAATTAGGAAGAAAGGGTTTATCTTAGCTCACAATTCCAGGTCACCGTCCTTCATGGTAGGGGAACCCAAGGCAGCAGGAACTTGGCATATCACATCCACCAGTCACAAGCAGAGAGAAAGGATTGTGTGTGTGTGTTAGTTGGAGCTTAGTCCCCTCCTTATACTAACATAGCTCAGCTTCCCCCAAGGACTGGCACTGTCCACAGTGAGCTGGCTCTCCCCACATCCGTTCACATAATCAAGATAATCCTCTAGATATGCTGACAGGCCAATCTTGAAATGCCTTGTTGAAACTCATTCCAGATTGTGTCATACTGACAGTTAAAATGAAAACCATCACCACATGTGTGTGCATGGTGTATGTGTGTGTGTGTGTGTGTGTGTGTGTGTGTGTGTGTGTGTGTGTGTGCATGGTGCATGTGTGTGCATTGTAATTGTGTGTGCATGGTATGTGCGTGTGCATGGCATATGTGATGTATGCGTGTACATGGTGTATGTGTGTGCTTGGGAAGAAGGGCAGAGATCGACAGTGGGTATCTTCCTCAATTATTTCTTTACACTTGGAACAGGGTCTTGCTATGTAGCCTTGGCTGTCCTGAAATTTGCTATGTAGTCCAAACTCAGAGAGCCACCTGCCTCTGCCTCCCAAGTGCAGGGATTAAAGGCATGTGCCACTCTGCCAGGCTGCCTGCCTTTTTTTTTTTTTAAAGACAGTCTCTGAACCAAGGGTTTACCTATTGGCTGTTAGCTGTCAGTGGGCTCCAGAGATCTGCCTCGATCTCTCTGCCCCACTAGCTCTGTAGTGCCAATGGGAGTTACCATGCCCAGATTTTATGTGGGTCCTGGAATCAGCACTTGGGTCCTTATGCTTGCAAGGCAGGCACTTCACCCGCTGAGCCTCTCCTTAGCTCCCTTAGGCTGGTTTAGAATTTCTGTTATCTGAAGAGGGATGGCCAGGCACAGATTGAGAAGAGCAGGAAGAAGAATGCCCAGGAGTCAATGAGCTCAAGGAGCTGCGTCAACAACTCAAGCTCATACATATGCTGGGAGCCCTGGGAGCCCTGGGAGCCCTGGGAGCCCTGGGAGCCCTGGGAGCCCTGGGAGCCAGTCAGCAAAGCAGGCACAAAGGCAAACAAACATCGCAAGCGCTCTCTGTGAGCCAGGAGAGGCAGCTGGCAACCACATCCCACAGCTGCAGGACTAGGAGAGCAAATGGGATACGGGCTTCAGATGGAACCAGCAGACAGGATATAACGAACAGCCTGGCAGTGCAGTTGGCATCTTTTCTCCCAAATGGCTCTCTGGTTGCCATCGATATCTACCGATAGTACTAATGCCATTTATAATCAGATTCATCGCATAACTGAGCGCTTTTTATATGCAAGAGTAAGGTAGCAGAGTGCTTAAGAGATGGGCCCTGGACAGGTGTGGGCTACATTGCCGGCTTTGTTCTCACTGGGTGAGCATGGGAAGGTTATCCAGCTGCTTCAAACTCGGATTCCTAAAGGCTTCCAGGAGGCTTCAGATAATAGTGACACCTCGTTTATTAAAGAGCCAGCCAGGCAGTGGTGACACATCCCCTTAATCCCAGCTCTGTGGAGGCAGAAGCAATAAATAGGACCTTGTGAGTTCAAGGGCAGCCTGGTCTATGCAGTGAGTTACAGGCTAGCTATGAAAACAGAGAAACCCTGCCTCAAAAAAAAAAAAAAAAAAAAAAAAGCAAAACAAACAAAAAGGGCCTTATAAACACTTTACAAGTGTGAGCAGCATGATGCTGATGACACTCAGGGACACAATGTAATCATCGAAGTAACGCCATAACTGAGGTCACATAGCTAGTAATTGGCAGTCAGATTTTAAACATAAGTATTTTCATCACACTTGGGTTCAAAGTCCCTGAAAAAATGTCATAGCTACCAGGTGTGGTGGCACACATCTGTGATCTCAGCTGAACAAACGTCCTAGTTACCAACGTCCTAGTTACCAGGTGTGGTGGCACACACTGTCATCCCAGCACTCTGGAGACTCAGGCAGGAATGAGATATTTTTTAAAAGATTTATGTATGTATGTATGAATGTATGTATGTATTATGTATTATGTATACATGCAGGCCAGAAGAGGGCATCAGATCTCATTACAGATGGTTGTGAGCCATGATATGGTTGCTGGGAATTGAACTCAGAACCTCTGGAAGAGCAGCCAGTGCTCTTAACCTCTGAGCTATCTCTTCAGCCCAGGAATGAGATTTTTGAGGCTAGCCTAGGCTACACAGGCAGCCCTTACCCCCAAAACCAAGACAAAGCAAGCAAACAAATTCTTTTCTAATGTATTTTAGGAGAGCCCAAGAGAGAAAAACTCAGTGCCTCCCAACCAGAATTTAAACATTCACAGCAGGTCAGGAGAGACAGCTCAGGGGCCAAGGGCACTCACTGATCTTGCAGAGGACCTGGGCTCAGTTCCCAGCACCCACTCAGCAGCTCCTGACCAGCTGTAACTCCAGTTCCAGGGGACCCAGCATTCTCTTCTGGCCTTCATGAGTGCCAGGCACACATGTGGTGCACATACATACATGCAGGTAAAACACTCATACATGCAAAATAAAAACATAAATCTTAAAAGCTGTAGATGTGAGCCTGTTTCTTGGATGACGGTTGGAAACCACTGTGTCTCCCTCCTTGTGTCTCCTGAGTCTCACACAGGAGCACCCCACTTCTGGGTGCTCACCCTGATGATCAGAGGGTGTCTGGGCAGGGTTGGCAGGACACACCGTTCTGTTTGTTATCTATGCTGCCTTGGTGTCACAGTGACAGAATTCAGTAGACAATGGAGGCGAAACAGCCTGAAAGGCCTATGTGGCTCTGTGTAGAAAATGATGCTGGCCCATGGTTTAAGGTCTTGTGAAAGGTGGCAGAACACTCTGTGACAGCTGGGCTGTGACAGGAGCAGTGTCTCCTAATATCAGTTCAGCAGAGGACAGAAGTGTGTGGCTCAAGTCTTCATGAGTTCTATAGTTCAATAAACACTACTATGAAGAGGGATGTCCTTCTGTGTGCTGTGAATATGTGTTTCTCTTATTGGTTGATGAATAAAGCTGTTTTGGTCAGTGGACAGGCAGGATGTAGCCAGGCAGGATATATAGGCCAGACTACCAGACTAGGAGAAGGCTGAGAAGGGAGATGCCATGTAGCCACCAAAGGAGTATCATGCTGAAGCATTATGGGTAAGCCACAACCTCGTAGCAATGCATAGTTTAATAGAAATGGGATAATAATTAGAGAGAGCTAGCCAATAAGAAACCTGAGCCATTGGCCAAACAGTTTATAATTAATATCAACTTCTGTGTGTTTATATGGGACTAAGAGGGGCTGCAGGACCAGGAGGTACAGAAACTGCCTACACTAACTACCTCATATGTATAGATATAAAATCCACCCCCAGCTCAAAATAGCGGTCTGGGCTCAAAGCCAGGGACCTGTGCATGCTAAACAATTACATTACACTGAATACATCCCTGGCCTCGGATGCCATTCTTCACAGAAATCTACAAAGTCCTGGCATTTGTAACTTACATTCTGGTACTAGAGATAAGCTACATGCAACTATACATTTGATATAGCATTGGAAATAAATATTATTTTAAAGCAAAGAAGGACACGGCCCGTGGTCTGTTCTGGGCCAGGGACAATCCCTCCAAGGATGATCACTGAGGTTTGTAGGGGATGAGTGCTTGTGTCTCAAAACGGACAAAGGTCCTGCACGAGGCATGCACAACTAACTGTGAGGCTGATGTGGCTGAGCTTGGGGACTGGGGATGGGAGTGGATGTGGCTGAGCTCAGGTCACAGACAGGCCACATGAAGGCTTCATACTTCATTTCCAGTTTGACGTAAAGCTGCTAAAGGCTTGAGCACCAGAAGATGACTTGATCGGGTGTGTGTCACAGGCTACCATGTGGCATGTCCAGACTGCAGAATCCACACTGGCGGTAGAGAGCTTGGCTGGAAGGGGGAACCAGGGTAGTAGCATCAGGGTAGCTATGGTGTTGGAGGAAATGAGAAGGGGTCAGACTGAGGAAGGATCTGAAAATTGTATCCAGGGGTTCATCAACGGATGAGATGCTATCTATGTATGGAAGTGATGGCAAGTCTAGGTTTTCTCTCCCAGCCACAGAATGGACCCATGTATAGGTTAGATGGCACTCTGCCACAAGACGTGAAAGGGGCGCTGTTCAGGAAGTGCTGGAGAAATGGACTGAGATGCACAGACAGCCATGATGGATGCTGAGGTCAGGGAAAGGTCCTCTGAGTACTGCCCAGGGAGTACCACCCTTTGACTAGGGGGCTCCACAAGGGCACTCAGATTCTTGAGAAATACAATGACACTCAGGCCGCTTTCTGGACCAACGCAACAGAGTGTGTAGACGGGCCAGACACTACCTTTCTTTCAGCATCCCCAGGAAATCCCGTGCATGGTCAGCATGCTGGGCAAGAGCAGATGCAAGGTCCCGAGGCAGGACAATCACTGAGCAATCCAATATGGCTACAGCCCAGTGGCTAACGTGGTGGGTGACACAAGATGAGTGGCTGAGGGTCAGATCATCTAGTACATGCTGCAGAAGCCATGGAAAAGAAATTGCAGAGAGAGGGCACCATGGCTTACCCTGGTCTCAGTGGCCAAGGATCTAAAAGGATGTGATAGGAACCTTGATGAATGGCCCTGGGGTTAAGGGTAGGGACATTCCATTGAACATGTTTTGAGTCAACAAGGTATTATTTAAAGGACTGCAATAGTTGGAACTTGAAACCCAGCAGACTCTTGATCTTTCTGTTTTGAGTCAATGTCTCTTGTAGCCCAGGCTGGCCTTGAACTTTCAGTGTAGACCAGGATAACTTTAAACTTCTGACCCTCCTGCCGCCAACTCCCATGTGCCGAAATTGCAGGCCTGGTTACTCCTGGCTCATGCGGTTCTGGTGATGGGACCCCCGACTTCATGCTCTTTACCAACTGAGCTGCAACCCAGCCCTGATGACACTGAGGAAATTCATCACTTTTCCCCCCTGGAACTCACTCTGTAGACCAGGCTGGCCTCAAACTCACAGAGATCCACCTGCCTCTGCCTCCCTGAGTGCTGGGATTGAAGGCGTGCGCCACCACCCTGGCTATTATCACTAAGTTTAATGGTGGTATTGGCTCCTGTGGGAACAAGAATTATCTACAAGCAATGTACACTGAAGTTGCTATGGATTAGAATATGTTCAAAATAATGGGAAAATAAGACAGCTGAGAGAAAAGGCAGAGGGGAAGGGAGGGGACCAAAGAACAGCAGACAACAAATACCAAAAACTCCTTTGACCAGTTTTGCTAGAAGGATGAGGACAGGTGGAACAAGAAAGACGGCTCCATCCTGGGCTCCTGTGAGGGACACAGGTGGGCTGGTGCTTGACTATAGGAGGGTGAGAAAGTTCCCATCAGGAGAAATTGAAAAGCATCAAGATGAAGGGCTGAAGAGATGGCTGGGTAGCTAAGAGCACTGACTGCTCTTCCAGAGGTCCTGGGTTCAAGTCACAGAACCCACATCAGGTGCCTCGCAATTGTCTGTCACTCCAGCTCCAGCAGAGCCAACCTCACTATTCTGGCCTCTGCAGGCTCTGGTACACATAGCATACACTCATATAGACCCACATGAATAAAACAATATCAAAAGAGCAAGATCAGCTGGACCAAAGAGGGACTGAATATTTTGTAAAGCAGCCCTTTTTAAGGCTGCCTGTCCCCAGACCACACCCTGGGCTGGCTAAGCTGATATTCTGTCTTCCATTTTGGGGTGTGTGTCCAGATATCAGGCCCAGGGGGAGCTTGTTTGGTTCATCCTAGATTCCCTTGAAGCCAGGAAGTTGCGCTCCTTAAGTGCACTGCAGAGACGGTCATCACATGACTGCAGTAGCCCTGTGACTTCAGGGAAACCGTGGGGGTGGCACTCACAACAGAGCCAAGCGCTGTCTGAGCTGTCTGAGCCATAGCATTCTGATCAAGGCGGGTTCCACTCTCTGTTCCGAGACTTCTCCTATAGACAGTGACTTAAGATAACACTGAGTCCCATGACAGGTTCTGTGCAACCCTCCTGGACTCTTAATAGAGAACTCACAGGTGACTGTCTGAGATCATAAATGGTCCAGTGCAAAGATGGGGGCATGCAACCTCTTTCCCTGTGTCCTGGTCAGGCTGCAGGGGTTTTTTGTTTTGTTTTGTTTGGTTTGGTTGGTTGGTTTTGGTTTTTCGAGACAGGGTTTATAGACTAGGCTGGTCTCAAACTCACATAGATCCTCCTGTCTCTGCCTCACGAGTGTGCCACCACCACCAGGCCCAAGTTGGAGTTTTTAAATGAAGCTTCTTTTAATGAGAGAGCACCTCAAGTAGTCCAGGAGGCTATATAGACAAGGATGCTTTTGAACTTTCGGTTCTCCTGCCTTGGCTTCCTAAGTGCCGAAGTTAGAGGTGTCCCATATCATGCCTGGTTTTATGCCATGTTTGCAATTACAACTCAAGTCTGGTGCATGCTAAGCAGGCATTCTGTCAATTGAGCTGCATCCCGAGTCCCATGAAGCTCCTTGAGAATAATGCCTGTGTCACGTGGTCCAAGGAACAAACTACCACTGCCAGCAGGGTAGACTCCCCAGCAGGGTATTAGTCAGGACTGGATGCTCCAACATCCAAGTGTTTCTAAGGCAACCATCTGACCATCAGCACTTTCCCACGGCCTCATTAAGAATGCCCTGTGCAGGATGGCATGTGGAGGGAGAGAGACCCAGAAAGCAGGGGTCAGTGTGTGGCAGCAAGCAAAGCACAAACACACTGAAAGTCAGAAAAATAACCACTGGACCAGAACCCTCATTTTATGGCCGAGGAAAGGAAAAGTGATGGGGATGTTTCTCTTATTGGTTGAAGTATATGCAGGGCTACCAGACTAGGAGGATTCTGGAGAAAGGAAGGCAGAGAGAAACCACCAGGAGAAATCATGTAGCTGAGGAAGGAGTAACAGGTCCGGACCCTTTTCTGGTAAGATAAGACCACGTGGAAATACTTAGATTAGTAGAAATGGGTTCATAATTAAGAGAGAGCTAGCCAATAAGAAGCCTGAGCCATTGGTCAAACAGTTTATAAATAAAATGTCTCTGTGTGCTTACCTGGGGCTAATCGGCTGTGAGACTAGACTGGAAAGAAACTCCAGCTACAGAAAAGCACTCCGCATACCACCTGGCCACAGTGCTGAGACCACAGAGGCAGCTCCCCCTGCCTCCATCCCACCTGAGATGAAGCACAGGTGTTCAGGGGCCCAGTAACCTGAGCCTCAGTGCTGGGAAAGTTCTAGTTGCTTCCTTCCTTGACAGCATGAGTTTACAGGTCCCAGCTGTCTGCAGCTCCACCAACACCTACAAGCTCCTGACTCTGTCCCCTGGTTTTACAGTCTCTACCCTAAGGTACCACTGCACCTCACCCTGGAACAGACTCCCAGTGACAACCAGTAACAATGGCCCATGAAACTGGAAAGCACAAAAATCACCCCGCATGAGAACCAACGAGAGACTCTGAGATGTACATGTGGCCAGTCTCTTTTCCTCATGGGCATGAAGTTCCTGTGCCTGAGCTGATGTCTCTGGGGGCAGTCACTCCCTGAGTCCTCAAGGTGTCCTAAAGAGTCTGTTTGCCATGGCCTGCATTGTCCTTGAGTCAGTGTTGGCAAAATTAAAGCTTCTTGGCACACGCCTTTAGTCCCAGCACTCAAGAGGCAGAGGCAGGCGGATCTCTGTGAGTTTAAGGCCAGCCTGGTCTACAGAGTGAGTTCCAGGAATAGCCATGGCTACACAGAGAAACCCTGTTTCAACCCCGTCCCCCCCAAAAGACAAAAGAGCACTGGCTTCTCTACCAGGGCCTGGGTTAAGTTCCCAGCACCAGCATGGTGACTCACAAATATCTGTAACTTAAGTTACGTCCCCTTCTGCCTCTTTGAGCACCAGGCATGAACATGGTACACAGATATGTATGCAGGCAAAACACCCATACACATAAAATTAACCATTTTAAAAGTTGTTTAGGGTCAGCAACATGGCTTAGCAGGTAAAGGACAAGCTCCCAAGACTGATGACCTGAGTTCAATCCCTCGGTCTCTCAAAAGTTGTCCTCTGACCTCCACACGTGCACAGTAGCGTACGTGTCCCACAAATAATTATATGTAATTGTGGTAGTTTGAATGTAACTGGCCCCCTTGAGCTCATAAGGAGCGGCAGGTGCTATTAGGAGGTGTGGCTTTGCTGCTGTTGGTAGGGACTTGTTGGAGGAAGTGTGTCACTGTGGGGGTGGGCTTCTGAGTCTCCTATGTTCAAGCTACTCCTAGTGTCACAGTTTACTTCCTGTTGGCTGTGGATCAAGATGTAGGACTCTGAGCTCCTTCTCCAGCTCTATGCTTACCTGCATGCTGCCATGTACAGCCATGATAGTGGACTAAACCCCTGAAACTGTAAGCCGGTCCCAATTACATGTTTTCCTTTATAAGAGTTGCTGCTGGATATGGTGGCACACACCTTTAATCCCAGCATTTGGGAGACAGAGGCAGATCAAGACCAGCCTGGTCTACAAAATGAGTTCTAGGACAGCCAGGGCTCTATAACACAGAGAAACCCTGTCTCAATAAAACAAAACAAAACAAATTGCCATGATCATGTCTCTTCACAATAATAGAAATCCATACTAAGACAATATTTAAAAAAATTATACTCTTTGTAAAAAATATTTTGTGGTTAAGTTGCTTTATCTGCATTTATGTATGCAGCCATATCATGCCTAACGCCTCAAGAAGTCAGGGGGCATTAGATCCCCTGGAACTGGAGTTACAGATGGTTGTGAGCCATTATGTGTGCACTGGAAACCAAACCTGAGTCGTCGTCTACAAGAGCAGCCTGTGCTCTTAACAGCTGAGCCATCATCTCTCCAGTTCCAAAAACATTTTTTTCTCCTTCCAGGAAGGAGATTGCCCAAACCTCAGAGTCCTCCTTCTACCTTGGGAACCAGCCTTGACCCCTTGTTTTTGAGGAACCAAGGCTGCCTTTCAGAGTGGGAGAAAAACCTGCCCAGAGCCCCGGGTAAACACTGGAGGCCCAGAGGCAGCACTGGCCTGAAAGAACACACTGAGGAGGACTCTGCTCCGTTCTTCCAGGCTGGCCTGGCTGGCAGAGACCCTGCCTGCTTTCTCAGACTCAACAGTGCTGTGCCATGCTGGCGAGGGCAGGGCTTTCCCCAAGCCTACCTTAAAGCAGGCTCCATGCTGTGCCTTCCTTGCCTCTAGGTCCTTTCATTCTCCTTTCCTCTCTCCCCTGGGCCTGCAGGACCTCACAAGTGCTTCCCCTACCCAAGCAGAGTGTCGCCAAAGGAAACCGGCCACTGACGTCACTGCCTAAACACAGCGCTAGTGTGGAGGACATGGCAGAGACCTCTGCCTCCCGTCCAAGCCCAGGCAATGCCATGGTCTACTCAGATACATTACAGGCAGAAAGCACAAACACAGGGTGAGGCAGCCTGCTGGGAACACGCTGGGTTACAATCATGATCCCTTAAGGATAGGAGGGAGGGCTTGAGGTATACATCCATCCGCTGTAATTCTTCTTTTCTTTTTTTTTTTACATGGCCAGGTAGTGGTGGCACAGGCCTTTAATCCCAGCACTTGGGAGGCAGAGGCAGGCAGATCTCTATGAGTTTGAGGCCAGCCTGGTCTACTGAGTGAGCTCCAGGACAGCCAAGGCTACAAAGAGAAACCCTGTCTCAAAACAAAGCAAAGCAAAACAAACAAACAAAAGAAAACAAAACAGACAAAAAAAACCTTATTTTTGATGTGCGTGTACACACGCAGGGGTCAAGGGAACACCTCTAATGTCAGTTCCTCAGGAACGAGGTCCACCTTGGGTTTTTGGAGCTAAGGTCTCACAGTTGGCCTGGAATTCACTGGATGGGCTAGGCTGGCTAGCCATCAAGCCCCAGGAATCCTGCTGTGTCACCACCTCACCAGCGTGATTACAAGCATGGTCCGCTATGGGCGGCTTTTTAAAGTGGGTTCTGGTAATTAAACGCCAGTCCTCCCTCCTGCACTTTACTGACTGACCCTCCTCGAAAGACACCCCCCCACTGCCACCTGCAGTGTTTGTCTATGCAACCCTGTGTCCCAGGATTTGCTCACTGCTGATTCCTAGCAATGGCAAGAGCACCGAAGTCACTCAACAGATACATAAAACACACATCATTCATAGAGGGCCAGCCCACAAGGCTAACCCATGGGAAGGGGACAAATGTAAGCAGAGTATAACGATGCACACATACTAGTGTCATGATGGAACCCATCGTGCTATACATTAAAAAGACCGACCTACAGAGACATGGTTATCACTTTAAGGCGGACATCATGGAGAAACGGGAAAGAGCAGGGGCCAGCAAAGCAGTTCCTAGGCTAACCCTGCTCTCTCTGAGATTAATGGCTTTGGATGCACTGTCTCCCTGAGCCTACCCTCCCTACGTCAGGCAGGTAGCAAGGGCTGTCCTGCCAGTGTGTGGTGTTACCGACAGGACAGGTGTGGATAGGAGCTGGCTCTGAGTGGTTAAATGTGGGGAGTCCAGCCGTGATCTCCTCTTCCTCTTAGTGGGTTTGGATGCTTCAAGCCTCAGCAGTCTCCCAACACCCAAAAAGAGCTTGAATAAGGCTGGGGGATGTGGCTCAGTGGGCAGGGAGCTTGCCTAGTGTGCACAAAGCCTTGAGTTCCACCCCCAGAACACATAAAACCAGGTGAGGTCTCCATGTGGCAACAGGGATGTCAGAAGTTCAAAGTCATCCTTGGCTATATAGTGAGTTCGAGGCCAACATGGACTTCATGAGACCATCTAAGAAAAAAAGCTAAAACTGACCGGTGACCTATGACTTCCAAATACCAAGGTGGGGATCCAGTATGTTTCAAATGTGCACGGCCCCTTGTTCTCCCTCGCCAATAGGTTACTCTGAGTGTTTTAGTTCCCACTATGAAACAGCCATCTGGGGAAGAGAATAGACTATAGGAAACAGACCCATTCTTCCCTGTGTGTTCCTGCAGTGTTTAACATTCTCGCAAGGGCAGACAAATCACAGCTATAGAAGATGGAGAAGACTGAAGCAGGGCCACCTGGCTAGAGGACAGGGACTCGCTCAGGTCCCCAGGTGAAACCAACAAACCAATGAACTTCCAGCCTCGGCCTGAGACCTCATCACTCTCCCGCCTCACATGGGAGCTCAATATATTCACACAGGACGCAGCCAGGACTGCTGCCTAGGCTGGACCAGGAGGCCAGTTCCAGGCAAGGGCTATTCATTCTACCCACACTTCAGGGCAGGTCCCAGCCACCACACCGGGGAGCCCCATTGCCAACCAGAGAGGCCACCTGGGAGAGTTATGTATTCAGCAGACAGGAGGGCCCCAGCATTTCCTGTGGCTTCGAAGTTTTCACAGCAACACACCATGGTGATGAACCGTGAGGCAGAGACAAGCTGGACAGGAGATGAGCTAGCTAGAAGAGCCAGCCTTCTCCCGGCAACAGTCACACTCAGCCCTTATCTGGGCGTCTTGACCACTGCACCCCCACTCAGTGTGCTGCTCAACCTAACCTTTGACAGCCAACAGCACAGTTTCAGTCTCTCCATGACCTTCTTTCACACCGGGCTCCAATAGATGAGGTTAGAGGGGGATCACAGAGTCCCCAGAGAGCCACCCAACTCTTGAGTGCCAGCCTTGGTCCGCCATGGAGCCCACTATTGCCAGCAGGTGGCGGTTCCTCTACCCAGGAGCAGGTCTCTCAATGTGAATGGCTCTAAGCTAGAGCCAAGCCCAGAATGGACAAGGCCTCAAGTGTTCTCTGACGGGGTGGGAAGGACCACAATGTCACGAGGCTTCAAATAGAAACCTGATGTCAGAGAAGGATTGCATAAAAAGAGACGTATATTGCAAGTGGAATGGGCAGGGCTAAGGAAAGCAGGCAACACTTGTCTCGCATCTGTTCCTGGGCCTCCGAGGGTCAGAGCCGGCGCACACACCATGTAATCCCTGCCTGAGGGGCCTTGGGTCCTTCACAGCCTCTTCTGCAGCCAAAGAGAAAAAGCCAGGAGCCACAGTTCAGCAGAAGGGAAAGGGAAGCACTCGCTTTGGAAAATGTGTGTGTGGCCATTTTGTTATTTTACTCTTCACCCGGGGGTTTTTAGAACATTTTCCCTAGAAGCAGACAGAACAAAACTGTTGATCTAAAGCGATGGGCACGAGCAAGGCGAAGCTATCTGAAGGAGTTGAAAAAAGGCACACACCTTTAATCCCAGCACAGGTGGATCTCTGTGAGTTCAAGGCCAGCCTGGTCCACATAGTGAGTTCCAGGACAGCCAGGGCAATGTAGAGCTCTGTCTCAAAACAAAAACGAAGACAATCAGGGGAAGCTCACTCCCCTGGGCAGCCTGAGGCAGCAGCACTCAGCTGGGCTGGGTGACAGCTGCAGCCTGGTTGTTGGAGTCCCCTGAATCCAGACCCCATGGGGTCTGAGGGGCCTCTGGCCAACAGCGGCTTGGGGAGGCCTCGGGCTGATGGGGCCTGAGGGAGGGGCTTCCGGGCATGGGGTCCACGTGCTGGAAACAGGCTGCCTCCGACCGAGCCTTATTTAGCAGGCGGTAGAGTCTACCTCAAACCAAGCAGACGAAGAAGCCGGCCAGACAAGAAGCCACTGCCTTACTATCATGTCCGTGGCTTTACTATTATTAAAAACAATAATCATAAAGATAATTTTGAAGGCAGGGTCTAAGCTAGCCTTAATTTCATGGCAGTCCTTCTGCCCTAGCCTTCCCACTGCTGAGTATTTGTGTGTTTTTATTGTTTAATTTTTTTTTTTTTTTGGTCGTTTTGATTTTTGAGACAGAGTCTCATGTAGCCCAGGCTGGCTCAGAACTCTTTATGTAGCCAAGGATGATCTAATTTTGGATCCTCCAGCTTTTACCTCCTAGTGTTGGGATTAAAGGTGTACACACCCCCATAGTTCTGGGGGTCCAGGCCAGGACTTTATGTGTGCTAGGCAAGTAGCCTACCACTGAGATACACCACCAGTTCACTTCTGTGTTTTCGGGTGTGTTTGGTGCTTGTGTGGTGTGTGTGTGGTGTATGTGGAATGTGTGTGGTGTGGTGTTTGGTGCATGCCTGTGTGATGCATGTGGTGTGTGGTGTGTGTGTGGTTCCTGTGTGTAGTGCATGTATGTGTGGGACATATGTATGTGGTGTGGTACTTGTGTCTGTGATGCTTGTTTAAGTGGTATGTATGTGTGGTAGGTATGGTGCACGTGTGTAGTGTGGTGCATATGGAGTGTGTGTGTGTGTGTGTGCTGCATGTGTGTGTTTTCAGAACATGTTACTTAGCACAGTGTCACGGGCCTGTAATGCCAGGGAGGTGCTGTTACAGGAGGCTGTCCTCCTGGGATGCAGAGTTTGAGGCCAGCTCAGGCTACAGAGTGACAGACACCCTGTCTCTCCTTCTTACTGTTTCCTTAGAATAATTCTTCCTTTTCTCCTTCAGGGGCTATCCTTGCTGAAGCTAGCCTCCTCTGAGCCTTCATCACACTCTGCCTTAGGCCCATGCAGCACTGGACAGAATCTGAAATGGGCTTAGGTAAGCTTTGACTAAATACTCCTCATCTCTACTGTAAGGTTGCTTCCAGGCAGGTGGACCTTATCCCTGCCCCATGTGGCCTTAGGACAGTGGTTCTCAGCCTTCCTAATGCTGCGACCCTTTTATACAGTTCCTCATGGCGTCCTGACCACCAATCATAAAAGTATTGTCATTGCTATTTCATAACTGTAATTTTGCTGCTGTCATGAATCATAATGGAAATATCTACCATGTGACCCCTGTGACTGGTGTGACCCAAAGTTGTGAACTGCTTGCTGGCCTAGAGCTAGGACCGAGGGAAAGTGCGCACAAAACTGAATATGCTTCATAACCACGTGACTTGTGCCGCAACATTCACCCCACAAACCCGACATAATGTGAAGACGCTGCTCGATGCACACTGGGCGGCTACAGACCTGGTCACATCATTTCTCTGAAGATGCTCCCCAGCCCGCCTTGACAGGGACCTTTTTGGGTATACCCACATGTCTGTATATAAACTACTGCCTGTAGGCCAGAATGTAACCTACCTATTTTTATAAAGGGTTCCTGTAATGCAGCCTCACCCCGAAGTTGGTTGCTTCGGAGCAAAAAAGGAAAGAATTGGGTAATCTCAGAGAAGACTAAGCTCTAAGCAGCTTAAAAATATTCATCACCTGATCCTCTAGGAAGTTGACAGGAAGCAGGCTACGGTGCCTCAGGTCTATCATCGTATCTATTTTGGAGGCTAAGGCAAGAAAACACAAGTTCAAGAGCAGCCTGGGCAATTTAGTTAGAACCTGTCTCAGAAAAGTAAAAAAAGAAACACTCAGGATACAGCTCAGTGGGTGGAGCATCCGCCCAGCATCCAGAGGCCCTGGGTTCAATACCCAACAACCCACAGAAGCAGGGTGTGGTGATGCCTGCCTGTAATTCCAGCACTTGGGATGGAGAGGGGGAGATCAAAAGTCCCCCGAGGTCGTTTTTTTGTCAGTCTGGGCTATCTAAAAAATACAAGGCAAAATAAAATAATGAAATTAAAAAGGGCTGCAGTCATGATAGAGAGCTTGTAGAGCGTGCACAACACCCTGAATTCCAGCTCCACCACAGGGGGAGAAGACAAGGAAAAACTACAAGAATCTCGGCCTAAGTGTGTGGTAGGCATTGTGCTGAGATTTGCCTACCACACATTGCATTTTTTCATGGAACTGAATTCCCATTTTAACATGGCGAGCAGAGTCTGATTGGTGGGCTCAGCAGAAGCTCCACTGTCTGCCAGGGTCCTTATGCCCAATGACAAATCCCGGATCCAGAGCCGGGTCTGTGCACCTCTGGCCTGTGTGCCAGGCTGTATGGCTTTTCCAGGGTGCAGGCTGGTCACATCTAGCAGAGCCCTTGATACTTTTGAGATTGGCCCATCTCCCGTTGTCCTCAGCAGACCACCTAAGGGATCCCACTTTGGGGGAAGAAGTTCCTTCTAGCCCAAATGCCTACTTCTCTCTCTCTCTGAGAATTCTACCACGTTGTTAAGGCCTCTCGCTCTTAACCAATACAGTCTTTTGGAAGGCCAGAGTTGTTGCTTAAATTATTTTCATTATTTTATCAATGTGTGTCTCTGTGTGTGGGTTATGTGCACATAGTGCAGGTGCCCAAGAAAGACAGAAGAGGGGGCTGGCCAGTAGTGAGCTAAAGGGTGTGAAACTCAGGTCTGGAAAGCTGATTGCAGCCATATCTCCCAGCAACATTTTTTTTTTAATTTAACCCTCTTTTTTCACTATGAGTTCTGGGGAAAAAGTTCAGTATACCAGCTCATTGAATTTTTACAGGCTATGATTTAAGGCCGGCGGCCTGCCATGGCTGCTCCTTAGAGAACAGAGGAGGCTAGCCTGCAGAAGCCTCAGTGTCTCCTGCTGGAGCTTAACTCTTTTCCTTGTTGTTCTGAGATAGAATATCACTGCACGTCTCCAGCTGCCTTCAAACTCAGTAGCCCTGACTAACGTCCAGCCTCAGAGTAAGTCTTACTATAAGCAGAATCTTTCTATTATTCTTTTCTTTCCAAGACAAGAGTCTCAATATGTATGTAGTCCTGGCTGTCCTGGAACTTACTATGTAGTCCAAGCTGGCCTCAAACTCATACAGAAAGTGGCCTGCCTCTGCCTCTGCCTCCCAAGTGCTGGACAAAGGCATGTGTCACTATACCCAGCTAGCTAGAAGCACAAAGAACCTAAAAGGAGGTCATGCATAGTGGTGTGCACCTTTAATTCCAGCACTTGGGAGGTAAGAGTTCGAGGCCAGCCTGGTCTACATTGTGAGACTATTAAAAAAGAAAAGATAAGATAAGCAAGAAGAGGTCCAGAGAGATGGCTCAATGGGTAAAGGCGCTTGCTACCAAGGCTGACAACCCCTGAGTTTGATTCCTGGACCTCACATGGTAGGAGAGAACCACTTCTCAAAAGTTGTCCTCTGACTTCCACTCTCCCACCTGGCATGTGGCCACCCATAGCAACCACACACACACACACACACACACACACACACACGTACACATCCACAGAATAAATAAAATATAATTTTTAAAAACATATATAATTTAAAATAAAATATAATTTTTTAAAAAAGTGCAGAAAAGAAAAGCTAGTTAAATCTTTTCAAAATAGGCAAGGCTAGAGTTCAAATAGTAAAAACTACACAGACAGACATAAACCCATTCTGATTGGCCATGTAGGTTTCCCGAGAATATGAATTCTACCACCTAGCCTGCGACCTTTTTTTGGTTTGTGATTCCTACTCCTACTTTTTTTGTTTTTGAGACAGGGTCTCATGATGTAGTCCAGGCAGGCTAGCCTGGATCTCAGGATTCTGTTTTGGCTTCCTGAGTGCTGGGATGACAGACAGGCATCACCACACCCAACCTTGTGAGGCTGGCCTATCTCCTCATCCACGTGCATGCCCTTGAGAGGTAGTCATTTCTACCAGGAATTGAGGCAGTGACCAATAGGCACAAGCCCCGACGCAAGCAAAGTATCCTAGTATCACTCTGTCCGAGGCCCACTATCAAAACATACAATCATCGTAGGCGCTTCAGGTTTTCGATCAGAACTCTGCAATCAGCTTTTTCTAAACTGCCACCCTGGAGCAGAAAGTCTTGGGTACTCCCCAGGACTCCAGGCACTGTGGCCGGGCACAGCTGATGTGACCAGCCACTGCTGGTCCTCAGCCTTTGACCTGAGGAAGGATGGATGCAGTGGATTCCTTAGGGATGCTCTCTGTGCCGGGTCCTCCCCGGAGCCTTCCCGAGGTGTCACCGGCCCTCTCGAGAAGGCAAGGCCGGGTCGAGCACCGGGGAGTTCCGAGGACGCTGACCTCAACTTTGTTTTTTAAAAATAGCTCAGAGGCCGCGACGCTCCCGGGAGCCGCCCGCTCCCCCTGCAGGGCTCGGGGTCGCGGGGAGGACGATGACCCGGGATCCCAGCCACAGAGGCAAGCCGGGGGGCGAGCGACGGGGACCGGGGAGGGTCCCGGGCCGAAGGAGGCCCCTCACCTTCTTCACCGACAGAGAGATGTTCTCCAGGATTCGGTCCTTCACCTCCCGCGGCTCCATGGCGCCGCCGCCCCGTCGCCGCTTCCCGCGCCGGGCGCCCGGGGCCGCTGCCAACCGCTGCCGCCGGCTGTGCGGGGGCTCCGTCGTGCCGGCCGCGGGCCCCGGCGCCCGCCGCCCTCGCCTCGCCTCGCCTTGCCCGGGCCTCGCTCCACCGCCGCCGCCGCCGCCTCCCGAGCGCGGAGCCGGGAAGGAGACGAGGGCTGTGCGCGGCGGCAGGAACTGATGTCAGGCGGGGCGGCGCCAGCACCGGCCGGGAGGGACGGCGGGGACCGGCGGGCCCGCCTCCTCCGAGACCCGGGCTGGCGGAGACCAGGACCTGTGGGGACCTGCGAGCCCTACACTCGGAGACTCGGAGATCCGGGTCGCGGGGACTCCTGGGGACCCGGGGACTCAGACAGCCCGGACCACACAGACGCGGGACCGCAAAGACCCGGGACTCATAGATCCCGGATCTAATAGATTCCGGATCTCATAGACCCTGGGACCCACAGACCCGGGGACTCACAGACCCCGGACTCATAGACCCCGGATCTCATAGACCCGGATCTCACAGACCCGGGACGTATAGTCCCGGGGACTCACAGACCCGGTAGGCTTAGACCCGGGGACTCACAGACCCGGGATCTCATAGACCCGGGACGCTTAGACCCGGGGACTCACAGACACGGGGACTCATAGACCCGGACTCACAGACCCCGGATCCCATAGACCCGGATCTCACAGACCCGGGACGCATAGACCCCGGACTCACATACCCGGATCTCACAGACCCCGGATCTCAGAGACCCAGGGACTCACAGACCCAGGACTCACAGACCCGGGGACTCACAGACCCGGGATTCATAGACCCGGGACTCAGACCCAGCACCGCTAAGACTTGGCCGGTGCTACTCAGACCTTGTCGTCGTCCCCGCCCCCACTCACTCCCGCACAACTCCTCTAAGACCCCGGGACTTGAGATCCCAGACCTCAACGGACCTCACAGACCCCGGGCCCCCTCCCAACTTCTCAGAGACACCGCGTTATCCCCCTGCCATCCCTGCAACAGGGGCCCACACAGGTCTGAAAACCCGCACAACTCATTATTGATCGCCCACTCCCTCCTCGCTCTCACCCCCTCCCTCCCACTCTGGACCAGCACAGACAGTGTGGCTCCCTCATCCCAAATTTGGCATTCCTCACCCTTGCCCACAGGGGACCCAGAGAAGCCCGCATACTTGGAAGATTCTGGAGACAAGGCCTAGCTACTCAGGGATACCTATCATCTCTTCCCAACCCCTCCAGGAGTTTAGGGTTCAGGGGGTTTGGATGGCTTAGAGACTCCAGCACCCAGATTTGGCCCTGACTCCAAAGCAAAGTCCTCCATCTTTCCCAACACTCCATCACCCTCAAACGTCAGGCCATTGCAAATCCCTGGTGACTCTCCTACCTCCAAAACAAACCCCTTTCCCAAGCAGACTCATACCTTCTGTCCTGGCCAGTTTTATGTCAACTCAACACAGGGACACAAGCTACGGTCATCTGAGAGGAGGGAACTTCAGTAAAGAAAAGGCCTCCATAAGAAGGCTGTAGGCAAGCCAGTGGGGCATTTTCTTAATTAGTGATTGATGGGGAGGGCCCAGCCTATTGGTGAGTGGTGCCATCCCTGGGCTGGTGGGCCTAGGTTTCATAAGAAAGCAGGCTGAGCAAACCATGGGAGAAGTAAGCCAGCAGCAGCATTCTTCCTTGGTATCTGCATCAGCTCCTGCCTTCAGGTCCCTGTTTGAATTCCTGCCTTGGCTTCCCTCAATGGACTGTAATTCAGGATATGTAAGCCAAATAAACCCATTGTCATGGTGTTTCATCACAGCAATAGAAAAGTAACTAAGACACCCACACCCTATCTTACTAAGACAGCCTGAGACCCAGAACAACTCACGGGATGAACATACCCTGTTCCAAACTCACCAACTCTACACCTGGGTTCTGTCCCCTACCTGGCTCACTTCTCTAAATTTGGTCCCCAAATAAACATACCCTCACAGAATGATAAATCCATTCTATAGACACCAAAACTCTCACTTCTGGCTTCCTAGTTTTCAGTAGTAAGTGCTCGAGAACATCCCTAATGTCATCTGGGAGCACTAATTCTACAGCCCATGGCTAGAGAACCCCAACCTGTCCCTGACCTCCAAAGAGAGCCCAAAGATGGCGGTAATGTTATAGTTTGTTCCCTAGGAGTGGATAAGAGAACAAAATAGACTCTAAAAACGGGAAGGAAATCTGGGGTTCCCACATTCCTTACCACTTGGGGCTAGGGGTGGCAGAGTCCTTAGTATTGATCATGTTGAAACGAAGTGTTAGCCAGGCAGCACACGCCTGTTATCGAAACCCTTGGGAAGTGGAGGCAGGAGGCTCAGGAATTACAAGCCATTCCTAGCTATATTGTGAGGTGAGTTGTAGGCCAGCCTGGGCTATATGAGACCCTGCCTCAAAACAAGCAAACAAATAAAACAACAACAAAAACCCAAGCAAAAACATTAGGCCATGGCTATAATTTCAGTGCTGTTTTTTTGTTTGTTTTGTTTTTGAAACAAGTCTCACTCTGTGGCCCTGGCTGGCCTGAACTCTGACTTCCTCTGCTTCCCCAGTGCTGTGATTAATGATGCGTACAACCACACCACTAGATCCAGTATTAGATTTTGAGCCAGGGTCTCACCCTAGCCCTGTCTGACCTTGAATGTGAGGTGATCGTCCTGCCTCAGATTCCAAGTACTGAGATACACACCACAGCATCAATTTGTAACAAGTGTTTCCCATAGGATCTAGATCAGGACTCCAGGAATCTCTTGGATGTTTTTCTGAACCTAGGACCCATTTTATGTTTTTGTGGATTGTTCTAGCAGACCACCCTAAGGGCTTCTTCTAACCTTTATGGAGAAAAGAAGTCGCTACAGCAACTGAAGCCAGGGAGTTTTAAATTTGTATTGGTCTCGTGGAACGGGGTGGAGGGCAAAACAGTTGGGGATCAAGGTTGCATTTGATGCCCGGGTAAAGAAAAGATTGAGGGCAGAGGACACGTCCCATAAATGATAAGAGGTGTTTGTGGCAAGGAGAGGAGCGCCAGCCTGAATGACTCCTCTCCCAGTCTGTCCTAGCCAGGGTGCCTCAGGCCCCAACCTGGGACACAGGCGTGGCTCTTGAGAGCCACTCAGACCAAAAGTATATCCAACCAGCTATGTAGTTATTCCCTGCTGCTGAACATCGAGTGACCCGCTCAGCACCGTGTCCCAACAAATGTCTCTTTGTGATTTAGACTCAGGACAGATTCTGTTTATGCGCCTGTGTGTGCGTGTGTGTGTGGCACCCGCCATAGGACAATTTACCATGTTATACTTAGGAACCCTACCCACCCCTCCTTTGAGACAAGCTCTCTCATTGGCCTGACACTCACCAATTAGTCTAAATTGCTTCTGCCTCCCCAACTATGGAATTAGAATGTATCACAATGCCTGGGACTGAGGAAGGGGGGCAATGTCCTTACACAGGCGAGCGCTTTGCTGACTGCAGACTGAGCCAGCCCTCAACTCCCCACCTGCTTTGGTTTTGAAAGCATATTTCACATAGCCCAGGCTCTCCTCGAACTCCCTGCTGCTGAGGAATACTCTAACTTCTGACTTTTAACTTCAGGGGTGGAAATGGCAGGCATGCACCATCGCATCTGATTTATATGGCGGTAGGAGTGAGTCAAGGCTTTGGGCTGGAGAGATGGCTCCATAGTTAGAAGTGTTTGCTGTGTTTATAGAATACATGGAATTTTGTTACCAACACCCCTATCGGCTTACAATGACCTGTAACCCCACCTCTAGGAGGCCTCTTCAGACCTCAATATACACAAGTAATTAAACAAAACAAAAAACAAAGAAAAAAACAAACCAGGTGTGGTTGTTCACACCTTGAATTCCAACACTAGGGAGGCAGAAGAAGATGAATCTCTAGGAGTTCAAGGTCAACCTAGTCTACATCTAGACTACATTTGGTTTGTTTTTCCAGACAAGGTTTCTGTGTAACAGTCCTGTCTGTCCTGGAACTCTCTGTAGACCAGGTTGCCCTTGAACTCACAAAGATCCACCTGCCTCTGCCTCCCAAGTGCTGGGATTAAGGGTATGCCCCACCACTGCCTGGCTGAGACCTTGTCTTAAAAGATAAAATAAATAAAAGTAAAACACGAAACTAAGCCAGGACTTAGTGAAGGATAGGCATTCTACCAACTCAGCAACACATCTAGCTCAACAGATATATTTATTCTTTGGCTATATATTGGGAAGTGTCCTCTGTGGAAGGTTGTGACATTTCTGCCATGGTGTTGCATCTGCACCTGTTGGGGGATTATGGTCCCAGGGAACCTTTTACAGCTTTTGGAGGAATATATGTTGTCTACCTACCAGCTTCCCAAGGTGTTCCGGGGTATGTGTATGTCCAGGAGGACAGGAACATGCTTAGTCGGAGAGAACTTGCTCAGAAGAGACCACATGACCACATGTGTGTTCATGACCATTGCACCGTGCGTGAAGTTTAAACCCAGGATCTACCCTGTCAAACACAGGGTGCCTGGAGAGAAGGCTCAGCACCAGCTATTCTTCTAGAGGACCTGGGTTCGATTCCAAGGTGGTTCACAAACATCAGCTGCAATTCCAGGGATCTGGCTTCTTCTTCTTCTGGCCTCTAGGGGCACCGAACATGCACGGACATACACACGGGCAACACATTCATACACATAAAACTAGAGATTAAAAAAATAAACATAAAAAATAGTGACTCTGGGAAACACAGGAGTCCCACCGCTGGGAGTTATGAAGCTGGAAGTGGGAAGTCATTCTTTTATTACACAACACTTCCCTGTCACGTGAGGAGCTCATGAGACTCTGAGTCAAAAGCATCAAGAAATCAAAAGCCTGTGCTGATTCATGTCAGGGCCTCAGGCAGGACACTTGCCCTGGTTTCCAAACCAAAGTCACAGAATAAAGGATTTCACAGCCAGATGTAGCAGCACAAGCCTGTATTCTGGTACTTGGGAAGTACAGGCAGAAAGGTCAGGTTCAAGGTCATCCTCAACTACAAGCTGGAGGCTTACCTGGGAGAGGCAAGGCCTTCTTTCAAAAAAGAGATGGCTCAGTTATTGAGAGCATTTCCAGCACCTGCATGGAGGCTTACAACATTGGTAACTCCATCCCCAGGGCATCTGATGCCCTCTGGCCTCCTTGAGTACCAGATAAAATACCCATCTATATAAATAAAATTAATAAAAGAGAGATGAAGCCGGGCATTGGTGGTGCCTGCCTTTAATCCCAGCACTTGGGAGGCAGAGGCAGGCAGATCTCTGTGAGTTTGAGGCCAGCCTGGTCTACAGAGCTAGTTCCAGGACAGGCTCCAAAGCAATACAGAGAAACCCTGTCTGGAAAAATGAAAAGAAAGAGAGATTGATTTTTCCCTTTCTCTCCAACTCTAGACAATTTGTTTGTGTTTGGAGGAATTACTGAATTACTTCCTTAGCCAGCAGGCTGGTGAAGCTGTTTGAGCCCCAGAGCCCCACTGGAGAGGGAACAATAGGACAGGCTGGTCCTATGTATCTATAGCACCCCAGGTCCCCCATTCTGCACTGTAGTCTCCAGAAGTGGATTGCACAAGCTGCAGCAATGCAGCTTTATGTAAGGCATTTGACTTAATGTTAAATGTTCTGTTCCTCCTTGAGTTTTAGCTAGTCAGCAAAATGGGTGGGCAGAAACTGGGCTGTTATCCAAGCTCCCAGCTTAAAAAGCCTTCAGGAACTACTTGCCATAAAAACCGTGTGTGTGTGTGTGTGTGTGTGTGTGTGTGTGTGTGTGTGTGTGTGAGAGAGTGAGAGAGAGAGAGAGAGAGAGAGAGAGAGACAGAGACAGAGACAGAGATGTATTTTTTGAAGATATTTTTATTCTTTTTTGTCTCAAACATTTTTATTAATTTATGTTTTACATTCCACTCCCAGTTCCCCTTTCCTCTTCTCCTCCTGCCCCCCCTACTGTCTCCATCCTACCTCCCACTCACTCCTCAGAGAGGGTAAGGCCTCCCTTAGGAAGTCTACTAAGTCTGTTCCATCAGAAAGAAGTTTTAAGCTTGTTTTTTTTTATATATAATTTTTATTTTATATGCATATGCACGTATGTCTGCACCACTTGTGATCATCATATCAGTGGAGGACAAAGAGGTAGAATCCAGAAGAGGGCATCAGATCCCCTGGAACTGGAGTTACTAGATAGCCGTGAGCAGCCATGTGGGCGCTACATAGAACCTGGACTCTCTGAAAGAGCAGCCAGTGACCTAAACTGCTGAGCCATCTCTCCAGTTTCAGAGACCCCTGGTCCCTCCACTTTTTAGTTTTAACTTTTGTTTTTTGAGACAGGGTTTCTCTGTGTAACAGCTTGTTCTCTATTTGTTTTTCCAAGACAGGGTTTCTCTGTAATCCTTGCTGTCCTCGAACTCAGAGACCTCCCTGTTTCTGTCTCCAAGTGCTGGGACTAAGTGTGCACCACCATGCCTGGCTATTTTGTATTTTGTTCTCTTTATCGTGTCCTTGGTGCCTAGGACTCACAGAGGTCCTCTGGCTCTCTGCCTCCCAAGAGATTTGATTATAGATGCATACCATCCACCTGGCTTGTTTTGGTTTTGGTTTGGTTTTCTTGAGACAGGGTTTCTCTGTGTAGCCCTGGCTGTCCCGGATCTCGGATCTCACTCTGCAGACCAGGCTGGCCTTTGAAACTCATAATAGATCCTCCTGCCTCTGCCTCCTGAGTGCTGGAATTAAAGATGTGCACCACTATACCCGTCTTGAAGAGTTTTTAGCTCATGTAAGATCTTTTTTTTTTTTTCTTTTCTTAAGCTGGCCATGAACGTACAGGCTGAGAGAGAGAATCAAGAGCGCCTGATAGGTTGAGATGCCTCACACCTGCTTTGGGCCTCGCCTGAGACAATGCATACGGAGCTACTGTGCAAGTTCACAGAACTGTTAGCAGAGTCGTTCATTCGCCAGTGTTCTAAGTTAGTGCTGTAGGCAGGTGTTGAAAACGATTCACACAGAAGCCTGTGGACTAGCTGTCTGTCTCAAATCTGCTAAATCCTAAGTTAGCCATCTCCTGGGTCGAATCTCTAGACCTGAAAACCAAGCCCTTGCATCTGGGTGGATTTCAGATGGGCACAGTTGTCACTAGCTTTGTCATCCCATTTATGGCACAATCCACCGGGGCCTTTGAGATGAGGAAACTGAGGTAGCCTGCATACCTGTGCTCATGACACAGGAGCTGGAGAGATGGTTGGAGAGTTAAGAGCACTGGCTGCTCTCCCAGAGGTTCTGAGATCAATTCCCAGCAATCACATGGTAGCTCACAACCACCTGTCATGAGATCTGGTGCCCTTTTCTGGCCTGCAGGTGTACATGCAGGCAGAACACTGTATACATAATAAGTATATCTTTAAAAAAATTACTAAAACCCGAGTGTCACATTTATGGGCGGTGGATTATGGTGGAAAGGATGACTGTAGATGCTCTCTTTTTGGAGCTTATGAACTGTCATGAGTAAGGGCCAGGCCACGGCCTTTAATCCTAGCACTCCCGCAGGCAGAGGCAGGAAGATCTCTATGAGTTTGAGATAAACCTGGTCTACATGACAAGCTCTAAGATAATCAGGATTACACAGAGAGACCCTATCTCAAACAACAAAATAAACAATAAAAAAACCTTAAGCAAGATACAGGAATGAATTTTAGACTGAGAAGTCCTAAGAAGAAAACTAACCAGGAAAGGGAGACAGCTACGAATCTGATAAAGCGGCCACAGAATGCCAAAGATGACATTGTATAAAGATCTGAAAAATGACAAAAGGCCAGGGAGGTGTGTGGCGCAAGAGCATTTCAGGCTGAGGAATCGCGGTGTTACAGTCCTGTAGGTAGGACTGAGCATGGCTTATTCAAGAACATGGCAACCAGGGTGGCTTACTTAGAGCTGGATCAAGGGAGGGAGTTGGGGTGTGGCGGCAGAGGGGCCTTGGAGACATTAAGAAGGTTCTGGCCTGTACCCTGATGGAGGTTATCTATTGGAGGTGTGAAGGAGGGCTTCCTCATCCAGGATTGAAGAGGGAAAACATGAGACTTTGGAATCTTCTAGGAGGGAGATATGTCACAGATAAGGACAGGCACTGGCCAATCCCGGTGACTCTGAACAAAGCCACAGTATCTGGGAACAAATCTCGCCCTCTCCTGAGATATTTCCCCACCTTCTGCTTGTAACACTTTTTCTGTTTTGAGAGTCTCATGTAGCTGAGGTTGGCCTCAGATTTGCTCCATAGCAGAGGATGGTTTTGAATTTGATTCTCAAGCCTCTACTTTCCTAGTGTATGTGGTGCTGAGCTTCAAATTCAAGGCCTCTTGCTTGCCAGTGGGGCCTCTACCAACCAAACTACAGCCAGCCCACATTAAACCAAGTTTTTTTGTTTTACTTTTTTTTTTTTTTTTTTAAGTTTTCTGAGATGGTGTCTCTGTGTAGCTCTCGCTGTCCTGGAACTCACTCTATAGATCAGGTTGGCCTCTGCCTCCTGAGTGCTGGGACTAAAGGCGTGCGCCACCACTGCCCAAAATAATGAATTAATTGAATACATCATTTAGAAACCTTAAGATAGGAATGGAGTTGGCTTGAGACTCAACCATCAGAAACTCAACTCTAAACAGTTCTGAAGCGGAGAGTTAGGGGCAGATCCTATAATCCCAGAACTCTGGGGGTGGAGACAGGGGCATCACCAGTCAAGGTTCTTGTCAGCTGCACAGCCATTTGTGGCCAGGCTGTGACTCCCCAGCTCGCCTAACTCACCATCTCCAACAGAGCAAAGATTGGGCCATTTAAGAACTCCACGAAGAAGGCGGCAGTGGTGGCACACACCTTCAATCCAGCACTCAGCAAGCAGAGGCATGCAGATCTTTGTAAGTTCCAGGCCAGCCAGGGCTATACAAAGAAATCCTCTCTCACAGGGGAAAAAAAATTTCAATTTCACAGCTAGCAATGCTGGCACATGCTTTTCAATCTCAGCACTCACGAGCCTGAGGCAGGGTCAGGTTTGAGGCCAGCTTGGGGTATATGCTGAGGTCTTCACTTGCATATCCTGGTATGTGTGTGCACACACCACAAAAGCAAATGTAGAGGAATTAAAGACAACCCCCGTCCCAAACACGAAGATTATGCTTCATAGCCCCTTACAGTCCGGTGTGGCCACATGACCCAGCAACACCACTGGCTTGATTTGAAACAATTGTATTGGTTTGCAAGAAGCCACTAACTTCTCAGAGTCACTTGGCATCTCGTCCCTAAAACAATGACCTCACATCTAAGCGTGTTCTTTTGCCAGCTATTAGTCTAAGCGCCTACCGTGTTAACTTGTTCAATCCTTCCAACTATCCCCACTCTATCCTGTGGATGGCCTGGGTGCCTATGTGCGCCTGCACATGCGGGTGAGAGGCCCACAGTTCCTTTATCACTCTTCTCCTCATCTCTGGAGACAGATTCTCTCTCAACCCAGAACTAACTGGTTAGTCTGGCGAGCCAATCAGCCCTGGGGACCGGCCTGTGTCTGCCACACTGCCTGCCATGGCATCTGTTTTTTTCTCACGTGGGTCCTGGTATCTTCCCAGCCACTTTAACAGTCCTCATTTACACAGGGAGAAACTGAGTCTGTTAAGTAGCAAAGCTTGACAATACCCCTTATGCTTCAAACCTTTAATATATTTCAAGTTGTGGTCACCCCAGTCAGAAGAAAATATTTTCATTGCTATTTCATAACTGAGCAAACCTCCAGCAACCTGGTAGTCAATTTCATGGCTGCTCATTCCTTCTGGCTTCAGGTACATACAGCAAGGCTGACCCAGTTTAAAAGTAGAAAACAAGGATTGGAGCCAAGTAATTATCTCCACTTAAAAGAAACAGATCAAACAAACTCTTATGATAAAAACTTTATTATCTTAAATATCAAAGGTTTTACACATCATGTTTTCTTCAGAAAGTTCCTATTAAAGAAGAAAAATAAAATAAAGTGTTTGGATTATTCAGGGCTGACTTACATTTCAAAATGTGACCAAGAAAAGAAAAGAAAATCAAACTCAAAGGCATCTAGTGCGTTCAGCTGCAGACAGGTCCTAACCAGCGGCACAATTTGACCAACTCTAGGATAACTGAGGGCAGTTCCTAAGTTTTGTTTTCCCAACTCTCAAGCATCTGGATGTGACTGGACCACTGGCAAGCAGACTTGTGCTGATCAGCTCGCTTCAAGAAAAGCCAGGAAGCCTCGTGACACACAGGCAAGCAGCAAAGCGGGCTTCCTAGCCAAGGTCTGCCAGATGGCGCTAGGGAACCACTAAACAAGCCTTTGCTGGGGTGTGTGTGTGCGAAGTCGCCAGCCTAACTCACTGTGAAGAGATCTGGATACAAATACACAGTCTCTCATGAAAGGTTTGTGATATAGACTATATTCAATAAGCACAAGGGATCCCTCTGATGCCTCGCCAGAACTACAGCTGCCCAGGGCAGGGGAGAATGCAAGCCTAAGCACTGGGGTGGAGTGGTGTGAGCCTGTGTGTCTCCCAGGCTTTACAGTCCAGTCAAGGGCCCATAAACACAGATCTGGCTCGCTCATGTAGGAACATAGGCCTCCTCTGTATGTCATTTATGGTTGCAGGCTACCAAGCTCAGAATTCTATGTATGATCACTGCCCATCATCTCAGCAGACCCAGGGAAAATGTCCCTTACCCAAATCAGCCACTCAAAACCTTCTTAGGTTGCTTGCTCACAGCTCTGTAAGAAGCAACAATCTTGTACTACAGGCCATCCTGATCTGTGGTTCAAACTAGGCAGGTAAGGAAACTCCTCCGTTTTCAAGCTATTTTCTTGGTAAATGTCCCTAGTGCTCTAAAAGTTAGCGCCCCCCCACTCTTTAGCTCCTCCCTTACTCTCAAGTCTTAATTACTGTGTAACTTTTGAGCATATTTCCTAATTGTAAAGCCCAGAAATAACAACATACTTTCCTTCTATGCTGCAGGAATGCATGCATTGGGTTGGAGAATGTCTTGCAGAGTATGCAGAGTTCTGCAAAGCAGCCCTGCAGGGCACCCTACCCATCCTTTACACTCTTTCTGTTCTGGATTTCCATTTCCACACATGGCACTCAGTCGCCTTAAAATAGCACATCCTGCAGAGGCTTCTGCTGAACTCTGCTCTCCCAGATGGTCCGCACCCCAGTGCAGCCACTCTCACTGGAGGGTGGAGGATGTTGCACACCCACCCACCCATGTCAGTGTGGCATACGACTTCCTAAAGGAAGGGAAGGAAGGTCGCTGTCACTCCTCTCTTCCCCGGAAATCTAGCCCACCTGTTCCTTTCTGGTTGACAGCATCACACACTGATTCCTCAGCATCTTTTCAGTTATTTCTACTACATTTTTATTTAAAATTTCTTTTTTCCTTGCAGTGACGGGGGTGGTGGTAAAGGTCAAACCCAGAGCCTTGTTACATGCCAGGCAAGTATCTACCACTGAGCTATATCCATAATGCCCCCACACTGTTTTGGAGACGGGGATTCATGTAACCAAAGCTGGCTTGAAACTCACTATTTAACCAAGAACAACCTTGAACTTCTGATCCTCTTGCCTAGACTTCCCCAGTGCTGGGATTACACACGTATTGCATGCCTGGGTTATGCAGTGCTGCTGGCTGACCTGCTCGTTTAAAAATAAAAGCACGGCACTCAGACTTTATAGAACGTGCCTATAACCTCATAATCCTAGCTGCTTGAGGGTTGCTAGTTCAAAGCCAGCCAGGGCTACATGAAATCTTCTCAAAAACAAAAGCATGTAGTAAAAACAGATCTTAGTTAAAATTTGCCACATGTCTCTCCTAGACTGAAGGCTTCTAAGGCCAGGCTCAGTCTGGTTCAGTTGAGCTGAGCTCCCAGGCTTCAGGGGTACTCCATGTTTGACAGACAAATCTATGGGCTCTTGCTCACACTTGCATAACCTGACAGGAGGAGTCAACTACCCATCTAGGATGTAGGATTTGATTTCTCCCTAACACAGCACAAAATGCACAACAAAAAACCTAGGAATCCCCTGGAAACCATTTTTTGGTATACAGGATGCAGACACTCCTATCAGGGAGACCTAATGTTTGATGCAGGGTAAGAGTGAATCAGAGTGGCTATGAGCCGAGGACCACACCCCGTGGCCAGCCCTCTCCAGGAGAGCTGCCCTCTGACTTCTCCCTGATACTCCCAAGATGTGATGCTTCTGCTATTCAAAAAAATTAAGGCACAAAAGAAAAGCAAGTACATCCAAGGCTCACCCGAAAGTCCTTACTGTGGCTCTTACCAACACTTGTTTGGGGGGGGGGGAGGTAACCCACAGCTCAGTGCCAGGCCTCAGGAACTGCTGAGTTGAGTTTCTGCTATCAAGAGGAACTCAGTCCCAAGAAACACAAAATGCTACCTTAACTACTGAGACAAGACACCTTCACTCTCCAGGAGGGAAACATGTGATAATCTGTGTCTTTGTAGTCAGCCACAGGCCACCACATTACCAAGGCCAGCTTTTACTTTTACTTTTTTGGTGGTAAGGATCAAACCTCATGTGAGGCAGCAGGCTATCTCTAAGCCGCCAAGCCCTACCAGTCAGCTCAGCCACACTGGTCACGCTCTCCACAGGTAGCAATTGGAATGCACTGAGCGAACTGGGCATGGTGGCGTGAGCCTATAACTGCACCATTCTAGAGGCTGAGGCAGGAGAATTGCCATGAGTTTGAGGACAGCCTGGGCTATGTCGAGATCTTATCTCAAAAAAAAAAAAAAAAAAAAAAAAACCCACACACAATAACAAAAAATTTGCCTTGACTCACCTGCAGTTATTTGCAAGGCAATTTATTATATATACAATAGGAAGAAAAGCCACCAGATGTGCAGACATCTGTACACATACAAGCTGCTCTTCAACCTATGCAAAATATTTATCAATCACCTTATATATGATAGCTCATATGTTTATTTATAGACATAAGCTGAAAAGTTGAAACAAATTCTTATGGCTTTCACTAGAGATAGAAAGCTGTAGAGAGGGACAGACAGGCAGATGCTACACAGCTGGTTATAAAAATCTGTGACACCTGGCCCCACCCCATTCATAGGCACCCTCTTGCCAGAGAAATGCTTTGGATAGACTCTTCCCTCAGAGGGACTAGGGTTTGTGGCCAAGGTTCTCACACACTATTCACCTCTACTCAAGCTTTCTTATATTCACCTATCAGCACCTAAAGCCCAAACTGGGATGAAGGCTTCTGGCTGTTGAATGGCCTGAACTAGCACATCTAGAAACAGCCCCTCGAAGAACCCAAGGGCCAAATCTCCAGCTGTAGTTACGCTGTCTGGCCACCAAGCTGCTTTCTACACACCAGCTTCAGCACAAGTTTTACGAGAAAATCCTCTTTGGTGCATAAATGGAGTCTACCACTGGAGGTAAGTGCCGACGACAGAATCTCCTGACAGTTTGATAAAGAAGTTGCCCCTTGTGGCTATGGCTGTAATCTGACATATTAAACACTAGGATTCACAAGGATTTGATCTTACTCTTGGAAAATTGACAACGAAGGTCCATAAGTGTCGTGTTCCTTAATGTCCTCTGTCTAGGACTGCTCAAGTTTAAGCCAATCAATTCCTAACTTTACTTTTATACATATAATCAGACAAAAGATTCCCCCCCCCTTCTGTTTTTAGACAGGGTCTCACTAATGTAGCTCTGGCTGGCCTGGCCTTGAACTCAGATACTAGTCTGCCTCCTGGGGTTAAAGGTATATGCCAGCATGCCTGGCCTTTTATTTATTTTTGACAGTGTTTAAAAATCAAAAGTAACTATATGTTCAAAAGAAAGTAACAACCCAAAGGGACCAAGTAATTGGCAAGTGAGTTAAGCTCAGTTAAATAATTCTTAAAACAACTATATGTGTAACTACTGGTTATTCTAGAAATAAACATATATGTAGGTACATTACAAGCTACTGTAATGAACTCTCTTTGGGGCTGGTATTCCACACTCTGCCTAGGGCTGTCTCCTAAACATCCACATTATAAAAAAGTAAGTGACCAGACCACTGGGCGTGCATGCCAGTTTCTTCTGCTCAGAAGGCCTTCTGGGGAGTCTGTCATCAGTACCTTCTCTACCCACCCCACCCTGTGACTCTGAAGATTTGTAACCCTAAAATATAGGCCCCACTCCACCCCCCAGCAAATCCAGGCCTCACTGCTGCTACTTGATCTTGCTTTTAAACAGCTCTAAGTTGGGTGACAGAATCCTGGGGGCAGTTTCCCAGGGCATCACACACACACATCTTTGGTGCAGAACATGCAAAAGGTGGACAAGCTGTGATGGACTCAAAGAACTTCTAGGTAGCCTGATGCTCTGAGCCTAATGGAGAGGAGGAAACCACGAGACCTTCAGCAACCATTTCCCAGTTCCAGTAAGGATCATGATACTTCATGTGACTTGTCACTGAAATGAGTCTCGGCACACAAACAAAATGGCAAAAAGAACAGGACCAGAGGACAGATCCCTGTGTCCCCAAAGTTTCAAAAACTCCTGAGATAATGATCCATCTGTGCTCAGTGACTTTAATTTGGGGGGGGGGCTTTAGACGTACACCAGTGAATGCCAAGTTCAGAAATCCATTTCAATACACTACCACCTCTCACTGAGAGTCAGGGATTGTTCTCAGGACCCTTTTCAAGAAAAGCAAGATTCCAGATTCCTGGCAGACATCTAAGACAACAGCTTTTGACTCAGGAAAGGATCTTTCAAACCTCTCCGGAGGGTTTATTGCACAGCGGGGCTCACAGGACAACTTACAAGGCGAGAATGTACACTAAAAAGGCCACGATAACACATCTACGCATTCCGCCCCACTCTAACTCAACGTGAACACAAACATGGATCCTGCTTAGAAAAGAAACTCCTGAGGAAAGAAAGGGATGGAAACTGTACCAAGGCCACTGTAGTCACAACTTCAGTCATATTCTCTGCCACGAAGGACACTCACATGACGACCAGTCTAAGCACCAAGACGACTAGGGACAAAGGTTCTCCCAGCTCAAGTCTAACTCGGCTGGGAGCTCAGACTGCTGAGTGTGGGGAAACTTCCCAGCAGACGCATTTCAGAAGCTTGGCTCCTGGCAACCAACCCACGAGCTGAATGTGAACTCACCATTGGCCACTCAGGGCTGGGGTGTCAGTGTGATGCCCCCAAGCCCTATCTGTAGTACATGCCAGTGTTCTGTCTAAGCCATTATCTTTTACTCAACAGTCCTTGACATTTGCAAATGGAATTATGATCAGGTTTCCCCCCCCCCTTAAATACAAGTAGCACCATGTTTCTCTCTAATGGGAACTTCCCCACACCCCACCCACCCACCGTCTTAAAGGTATTTGGCAAACAATCCATGCAGCAGTCTCAGATGTACAAGACAGCCAAGTTTCAAGGCCTCCCGCTCACCTTATTTAAATGTCACCCCTGAGCACACAAGTCAACACACACAACTCCAGGAGTTATGGACTTCTCTAGCTTCCTGTTACAAGCCATATCCTACACACAGCACAGCCAGAACCACAGCAGGGGAGGGGGTGAGGGGAGGGGTGGGATGGGCTGACATGTTCCTAGCTGAATGGGTGGTAGGCTTCTCATGGCCACTGCTTTCCAAGCATTCACTCATCTAAAATGCTTTGCTATACACAAAACCATCCATTTTATTCCAGAGTACATCATCTTAATGAGAATAAAAAGCTTCTGTATGCACATACTGCCAATACATTTTAAAAGGCCCAAATTTTAACAAGTAAAATAGACAAATTCATCAGACAAAAGATCATAAATTACTTTGGCCGGAAAAACAAAATCTGGCTCAACATTTTGCTTGCAGGTTTCTACATATACTGTGTGCGCGTGTGCACGTGTGTGGTGAGTCTGTGTGAAGAGGGCTTTCACAAAGGGAATGAATAGGGTCTGGCCCACTCTCCCACAATTATGTAGGGACTACAATGTTTTTTGCTAGCAAAACAAGAAGTGCAAGGTCTGCATTCCCACCAACTCGATGCAAAGCCCCGAGGGCTTCCTGTAAAGTGAAGCCGGCACCAAGAATCCTGTTAACATCTGCGGCAGGAAAGACCAAAGGTGGAAGCGTGGAGGGAGAAGACATGGACTGTGTGTCAGGGGGGTGCGATCCATGGAAAGATGGAGCAGCTCCAGGGCAGACATCCCTAGTTTCCAGCCTATCTGTGTCTGGATTCTGCATGTGCTCAGAAGGCTGACTATGCGAACCCTCCTCACCTGCTGTGGGTGAAATTTCTACACCTGAGGTGCAATGTGACTGGTCAGCTGAGGCTATGGCGACAGAGCAGCTCTTACTGACTGACTCCCTTGGCCTGGGGACACCTTCTCTGCCAGTTGACAAGCTATCCCCCAGACCCCTGAAGACAGTGCACGCTTCATCTTCTGTGCCAGCACAAGGTGTGGTGTCTATCTTTTCTGATTCAGAGGTGGCCTGGTGACAGGAGACTTGTGGGTACTGGTTGCTGGGGGTCAGATGCTCACTTTGGGCCCTTCTTCCTGAAAGGTCCAAAATACCTGTTTGGCTCTCAGCTTCCATCTCTGACTGACAAGTAACATCTTCAGGTGCATTTTCTGAAGCTGGCTTACAGCTAATGACCAAAAGATCATGTAGTTCTTTCAAGGCCACTGTGACAGATGAACAAAATTCTTCGGGTGCCTCCACAGAGGGCTGACCATGATCATTTAAAGAGGAAGAGGAACTGCTGTCATCTTTGCTATCCATCACAGACATTTCAACATTATCTTCTGGAGGCTGCGAATCCCGAGTCCAGACGGAATGTTCCATGCTTTTGTACGAGGGGTTACACTGTACCGTTTCCATCTCGATCGAGGGATTATCAGAAGTGAGATGTGATGCCCCAGGGCTCTTGGTGCTGGCCTTCTGTCTGCCTGTTGAGCTGCAAACAGCAACCAGAGACTGTTCAACTGTATCCACCTCCATCAGGGTTTCTGAGCATGAACAGCTACAGTAGCCTGAAGCTAGAAGACTCTCCTCTGTACTTAGAAGAGGAACATTTGCTTGTTGTTCATTTCCTTTCATCACAGCTTTCAAACTGACAATTTTTTCTTGGTCCTGTTGATTTTCTTCATGAAGTTCAATGTCTTCTGTATCACAAAGAAATTCTTGGTCATGTGGAACATTCTGCTGTCCAATCCCTCCGTGTGGTGCTCTGTGCTGCTGAAGGCCATTCACTTGACTTGGGCTCTGATTTTCTGGATGCCAACTCTTTTCTTCCACAAACCCCTGTGGCTCATGCATCCTAGTAGTTGTGAGAGATAAACTAGTGTCTTGTCTTGTGTGGAGATAAACTCTGAGGCCCTGGGTTCTTCTTTCCTCAGATCTCTCTGGATTATCTGCAGCAAATGCTTCTTGGGATGAATTATGCAAAGGCATAGTTGGATTCTGGCCTGCTGGGGAGCGAGGTCAGGGACACCCTGCAGAGGAGGGTCTGTTTTCTTAGAGTTTGTCTGCAATTCAGCCGAAGCCTCCACAGCCTCCATAGCTATAGGTTCAATGTTACTGGGGTCACTGGGCTTGATGGCGCGGACTGAAGCGGAGACAGAGCGAGCAAGACTCATAGGGCTTCCAATCTCAGGGCTGTGCCCTGAAGAAGGAGCTGGGTGGTTGAGTCCATCTGAAGTCAGCAATGATGACATTCCCAGTGAGGTAGATTCTTTACTGCTTTTCTCTGTTTTAAAAAAGAAAGGAAAGAAAACAGATTAGTTAACAGACCACTAAATGATCAGAGAAGCTCAGCAGAATAAAAGCAGGCCTTCTAGTTTAAGACTCTCTTGCAAACATGAGGTTCAAGAAAATACAAGCATCTTTCCGTGATGAATGAGGCAGCATCATTGAACCAGAAGTGACTGTGTCTTTAGAAAACATTGTATGCAAAGAGCTGTCAGCATGCACTTCATAATGGTTGTGGTAGTGCTCAGACTTAAAGGCATTTATCTATGTGTTTACTTCAGGTAGGGTCTCTCAAGCAGCCTAAGTTGCTTGAGTGCAGGATGGTGGGAGGATCCCGCCAGGCCAAGCAGTCACGTTTCTCTATTTCTCATGGATTTTTGGATCTTCACTGGATGATTCTCATGAGTTTTTACTTCCTTTTCTTTTCTTTCTTTCTTTTTTTTTAAAGCCCAGGCCACTCTTGAATTGGATCAGTGATCCTCATGACAGCCTCCTGAATGCTGGGATTACATCTTGGGCCACCACAGCTGGCTCAGTGCACTTTCTCAGGTTTCAAGTGTGAGCACAAGTTACACTGAAGAAGTCTAAAACCAAGTATGCTGGGGGTGAGTGGGGCAACCAAGAGATGTCTAGAGATACCAAGAAGACAGAGAAGCAAACAATGGATTTCAGTTCTAGCCAAGCTTCTAAAAGTCATAGCAAAACTGAGCACCCAGTACAAAGACCAAAACAAACCCAAAGATGAGGCAGACAGATTTTTATTTATCTGATCAAACACTACAACTATTTATAGTGTTTGATAGGCGAGATTTCAAGTCTCCCAGGCTGGCTTCTAGCTTAAAATATAAAGATAATCCCTTCCAGTGCTGGAATTATGGGTGCACATCCCTGTTCCCAGTTTATATGGTGCTGGGGACCAAACCTTTCTGTATGCCACAAAGGCTCTCTACAGATCCAACTACATCTCTAGCCCTACTGTGTAGTTTTGTCCAGTCTGTGGCATTCCTCCTGCTTCAGTCCGAGTGCTGGTATTACAACATGCATTAACCAGCATGCCCATGCAACTCTAATATAGCACATTAAAACCAACAAATTTTAGTTTTTTGCTGAGTACGGGGGAGAGAGGGTGAAGGAACACTAGGATAGTTTTTCCACAGGCAACAGTAACTTAGATTCACTCTAGTTTAGCCCTTCAAACAAGATGGCAGGCTCAAACACTAACTAGCTCAGTGCAGATGTCACAATGATACCACTCAATAGGTCCAACTCCTTCTGGCACCATTAAAAACTGACCTCTAAACACTTGTAATGTTTTTTTAATTAAAAGGCACAGGCTACCACCAAGCCTGCAAAAAAACTGGCTCCTGAGCTAAAGTCAATCTGGATGCTTTGCTGCAGAACCATCAGCAGGAGCACTGGGTTTCCACTCTGAAGTCCTGTGGAGAGCAGTTAGGATTCCAGCAGCAGACATGCCAAGCAGAGACAGGTGCACAGCATGAAAAGATGGCTGTGCTTGGAAGCTACTGCATTTTCCCTTTCTGGGCTGAGACAGGACCTTTTCTCTCTTTTACTTTTAAAAAAATTTGTTGCTCTATTTTTATGTATACCTTTATGCCAGAAGAGGGCATCAGATACCACTACCACTAGAGAAGGTTGTGAGCCACTATGTGGTTGCTAGGGATTTAAACTCAGGATCTCTTAATGCAGTCCTTTGTCCTGGAGCTACTATGAAGACCAGGCTGGCCTTGAACTCAGAGATCCTCCTGCCTCTGCCTCCTAAATGCTAGGATTAAAGGTGTGCCCTAGCACACCAGGCTCTAGGCTACCCTTGATAGGGACTCTGCCACAACTATATCCCAATTGCGGGTATGGTGTGTAGTAGCTACCACCCTTGGCTCAATTACTGACCTTTTCCTCTTTTTGCATAAAGAAACTCACTATGTAGACCAGGCACACAGATTCGCCTGCCTATGCCTCCCCAGTGCAGGCATGGGCCACCATTCCCTATAGTTACTGACTTCTCCCCACTGCCCCACAAGATTTCTCTGTGTAGCCTTGGCTACCCGGGAACTCCACCTGTAGATTAGGCTGATCTCAATCAAACTCAGAGATCCACCTGCATCTGTCCCCTCAATTGCTGGGATTAAAGGCATGCATTGCCACTGCCTGGCTCAATTATTGAACTTAAGGAACTACATTTTCGTATAGTTTAGTGGCAAATAGGATAAGAGTTTTGTTTGTACTACCCCTGGCTTCAGTGTCATGCACCTGCACAGCCCAAAAAGCAGGTGAGGTAAAGGTAAGCCATAGTGAACTCTGTACTTACTATTAGAGCAGCATGTATGTCAATCCTTCTGAAACTGAAATAGTTATAAAGAGGCTAAGGGACATTAACTATTCCTAATATCCTTAAAATGAGAGGGGGGGAGACAGACAGACAGACAGACAGACAGAGAGAGAAAGAAACAGCCTCCAACCCCTTCTTAAAGTTCTGCTTCAGGCTGGGCATTGGTTATGCACACCTTTAGTCCCAGCACTAGGAAGGCAGAGGCAGGGAGATAGATCTCTGTGAGTTTGTAGCCAACCTGGTCTATAAGAGCGAGTTCCAGGACAGCCTCCAAAGCTACAGAGAGACCCTATCTCGAAAAAACCAAAACGTTCTGTTACGTGCACGTTTTTCCCGCCGGCTGCCTGATCCCTGAGAAAATGTACACAGCCCTGCTGGTAACACAGACGTGACAGTGGGCGCCTCCCACAGATATGTCAAGCCAAGGGCAGAAGAAGCAAAGTAAGACCTAAGGGTCTTACTGTTAGGAAAAAAATAAGTTCTGTCAACATTCCCCCCCCTAGACAAGTTTCACTACACAGTCCAGGCTGGTCTCAAACCTTGGATCCTCTTGCCTCAACTTTCCAAGAAGGTGATGGTAGGGGTGCATTACCACACTCAGACCACCTATTATATGACTCTGGATAAGCCATTTGGCTTAAGTTTCCATCTCTGCTCACTAAGATGAAAAATTTGCCCTCCTATAAACTTCAAACCTATGAGGACTTCCAGCTTTTCAAAGTAAAAGAAATTCACAGATATCTGCAACAATTGCTATGATGCCAATAATTGTGATTCAGTATTTTCAACTGTCAGAGGTGGTAGGTACAATAGTACTTACAGACTCTCCTCTCCTGGGCTATCCCCATAAACAATAACATTTAGAACTTCCGCCTACATGTATATATGCCAACATACATATAAATGTATATACAGGCCAGTTGTAACCAGATTGAACAGGGAGAAACAGAGATGGCCAATTCTTGAATTTCCATGGTTCCAGACAGATTTTTCAAAGCATGGGTGACACTGGATGGAGGGTTAACGTGGCGTCTATAAATACCTGGTCTGGGCCCACTCCAGCTGCAGCACACACACACTACATGCATCATGGCTTCTGACGCTCTGTTTGGATTAGGAAACAGACAAGCAAACGAAGGTTAACAATGCAGAACCGTACGGCATGCAGGGCTGCAGTCTTCAATCCATCCCATCCTTAAAATCCGAAGTGAGGAGTCCAAGGTGAGAGCTGTTTCCACAGCTTGGGCATCCCAAAGATTTGCTAGTTGCTTCAATCTCTCCAAATACAGCCAGCAAGGATTCTACATCAACAGATTTTTAACTGCACTTGGAAAGCAATGATTCCACAGCTCTGCACAGATGTTGGAGGCAAATGTGCCACAGGCAAAGTCAACCCATCAAGAGAGCTGCTTGAAGACCACTCACAAAGGTTAGTGAACAAGTATAGCAGCTTTCCAATTTTCTCAATAGTGTTTCTTTTTCTGAGACAAGGTCTTGCTACATATCCCAGACTGGCCTACAAGTTCAGGGCTTATTATATGCAGCTGCCAGCACCCCTGGCTCATATTAATTTTCTAAAGATAAACCAAGTGTGATTAAGTCCCAGCTGCTGTCTTCTTCACAAATTAACCAGCATATAGACATGTGAGACAGCTCTTACTGACTATAGACAGATATGAAGGGTAAAGGTAACCCGATAATTAGCCAAATAAATAACTTTCTAAAAATACTTTCATATATTTTGTCCAGAATTGTGATTTAAATGATCTCAAGCAGTCAGTTCTCCAAATAAACCAAGTCTAATTTTTTGCAGAATCGCACCATTAGAACACTACAAAACTCAGCACAGGTCACACGTGTCAGTAGCAAAGGTTCCGTGAATATAGTGCCTTCCAGAACTGGTCAGCTCCTTCTTTGCTGTTCCTGAAAAGGCCCTGATAAGTGTTACGGGTTAGGACTGCTACTGCCTTCAGCTAGTGATTCTCTAGTCATAGCACATGGCTGTAAGGGGGAAAGATTATCTCAAAATGTCAGCATCCCATCTGAGCTGTCAAGTTACCATGTGTAGAACAAGGAGATGGATGAAGCCTATTCATGCTGACCTTCCAGGAAGACTAAAATGACTTCCGGTAATTCAAAACTCCCTCTCCTTCTAAAACAATACCTTAGTTATAATCGAAACCCCACTTTACACATAGTGAAGCTGGACCACTAGGTGACTAAGGCCAATGTGCATGTTCCACCAGCTACATGAGGTTCTACAGATCCAGAGGTTCAGGACTACACACCTGCAGGTTCTCTAGGAAAACATAACAAAACTTTGCAAACATATTATCTTTGTCTTGAGCAGAAACCTATTCCATAAGTTTGTAATTCTAACACACTGTATCAGAAAAAAACAAAGTGTGAGATGGTCGATCACAAATGATGAATAATCCTGACCCAAGACTTATTAATTATTAATGATAATTCACTTAAAACTTAATTCTTTTCAGGTTAACAGGGGAATTTCTGCAAAGTTGTCTTGATCCATTTTCCCCGGAAGACTCTGCTCTTTCTGCAGATTTAGGTAGCTTTAGGGGAGCTTGATTTCAAGCATTGCTATGTGGCCTTAGTCTGGGGCCTCAGCGAGCATAGACACAACAGTGGACTAATGTAAGACTGCACTCGCCACTGGCTTGCTCTTCTTCTCCTTGGTGGCAGACTTTCCGTAAACATTTTCACTGCTTAGTTGATTGATAATGCCTTCCTTCAAATCAATAAACTGTATTTCCATAAAAATACTGCTGACTTTGAACATGTATGCTGACTGTAGAATTTCCTTTATGGACAAAACAGGATGTTTTAGAAGCATCCATGCAAATGGTGACCTGACCCTGAACAGCACTGGAACCTTGTTCATCTTTTTTCTTTGTTTTCTGAGACAGGGTCACACTATGTAGATCAAGTTGGCCTGAACTCTGAGGAAGAGATCCGGTTTGCCTCCTGGGTGCTGGGAGTAAGGTGTGTGCCACCATTCCAGGCTCCTCTAGCTGGTTTTCTTTGTTTTTAACAGGATATGTATGGCCACACAGCACAAACCAGTCTGGAATTCAACACTCAGCCTAAGTTGGGCCTGAACTTGTAATTCTTCTAACCCAGTCACGGACTGCTATTATTACAGGTATGTATCACTATACCTAGATTCTTCTTCCCTCCCTTCCTTCCTTCCTTCCTTTCTTTCTTTCTTTCTTTCTTCCTTTCTTTTTTTGAGACAGGGTTTCTCTGTGTAATAGCCAGGGATGTCCTGCCACTTGCTCTGTAGATCAGGTTGGCCTCTAACACATAGAGATACACCTGCGTCTGCCTCCTGAGTGCTGGGATTAAATGTGTGTGCCACCACACCCAGCTACCAAGATTCTTTCTTTCTTGAGCTGTTGAAATAGAAGTCTTTAAAGTTATTTATCATGATAGTATGTATACCTAGGTAAGAGAGTTAATGGTTTCTGGTTTCTAGGCTTCTGTGGCAAATGCCTTTACCTGTGAGCCATGGCAATACAAACTCCTGCCCGCCCTCTCTCCTCCTTTTTTGAGACAGGGCCTCAGATATTCCAAGCTAGTCTTGCACTCTGATTACCCCCCTTTTCCCTCCTGAGCGCTGGAATCCCAGGCATGCACACCTCATCTACTTTACGTGGTACTGGGGACTAACCCAGGGCTTCGCTAGGCAAGGTAGCTAGGCAAGCACGCTACTTTCCAACTCTATCAGTTTCTCATCATGACATTAAGAGATGGAAGGAGGGGCAAGAAGACAGTGAGCACACCTACTGCTGAACAATGTGGCCAATTCCTAGGAAGGTCTTTACCCCACTAATAGCACAGCACTATTCAAATGGTCAGCCCCAATACCTGCATCCTCTGCTGATTTTTGAATGGCTTCTGCTAATTCTTGGTCTGCAATCTCCTCCGGCCGTATGTCCTCTCGCCCAGATCCATATGCCAAGCGGGCACACTCTGGGAGTTCCCCCTCAGGAAGGAAGGTGGTCTGTGAGCCTGTGGTGCCAATCACCAGTACATTTTTCTTCAAGTCTATTGAACACTTTGGAAGAAGAAAGCAAAGAACAACAGCAAATGAAGCACTCACAGAAAAATCAAGTCTCCGTTCCACATTTAACCAGTAAAGAACATTACCAGGAAGAGAGATGGTTTAAAAATAAAACCAAAAACCTTATCATAAAGCCGAAAGCATCAATTTTTTTTTTACATCTGGTTTTGGATGGAGATAACGTCTTGCAGGATAACCCCCAACTCACCCTCCTCCTGCCTGTGTGCCCATACATCTCCCTGATTTTAGAGATAGGCAGAGGCTGGTGGGAACTCCTGATCCTTATCTATTTGGTCTCTTGTTACTGCTGTTGAGCTGCATACTTCAGGCCAGCAAGCCCATGAGCTTCTAGGCAATTCTGCCTTCATTTCCTATCTTGGGGTAGGAGTGCTAAGACTACAGATGACACCACATCATCCATCAAGGGCTCCAGGGGTCAAGTGTGGGTCATCAGGCTTGCACAGCCACTGCAACTAGCACTATACCTGAGTTACTTCCCTACCCTCCTTTGTTTTTTTCATTCTTTGAAATGGGTCTATAGTTCAGACCATTCTTGACCTCTTGGTCCATCTGCCTGAGCCAAGTGTGGGACTAGAGGTGTGGTGGCCCACCACAGCCACTTTACTTCTTATTCACATTATCCTTTCCTATGTGACTTTAAACTCTACTTAAATCCTGACAGTTGTCCTTGCATATTATATGATTTATGTCTGTAAAGTTAGAAAATAGCAGCATATACTAAAAGATAGCATGACAGTGACAAATAAATAACAAAGTTTTCATTTATATGTACATATTCATTCCTTCTATGTAAAATGCTAAATCAATACAATACATTATTTTCAGGGCTTTTTGTTTTAGGGCCTGGAACTAGAGAGGATCTCATACACTAGGCAAGTGCTCTCTCTCACATCCTCATAATATATAAAATATAGCAGCATGAAAGTACTGACTTTATATATACACAGTGGGAGTCAGGCTATACTCAGTGATATAGCACTTGCTTAGCAAAACAAATATCAACTACTGTGGTACTTCACTCACTAGCAGACACTAACCAATGTTCTGCAATGAGTATGATAGATCTTGGTTAGGCTTTAGATGAGGAATAAAATATCATGACAAATTAATGGACTGTCAGAGAATTCTCCCTCTATGAACAAAGCATTTTCATTCCCTAGTCTTTTAATCTTAAGGTTCTACGTAACTACTCTTTAATCAACATCCAAGGAAAGTATGTACTAAACATCTACAGGAAATCATTACAAAAAAACTTTTGATGTCTAATCAGAATCTTAAAATTATACACCTTATTAAAACTATTGAGGCTAGAGAGGGCTTAGTGGTTAAGAGCACTTGTACATCACGCTATAATGGGATGTCTCCATCCCTCCCTTCAGGGGTCACCCCCCCCTCCAGAAAGAAGAGACAGAGGGGATGGACAAGAAAACAAGGCCCTCTAAATTGAGGCAGCATGCACAGGGCCTACATAGGTCTGTACCAGATCCTCTGCATATAATATTATGGCTTTTAGTTTAGTGTTTTTATGGGATGCCTGGATGTGAGCACAAGTGGGTCTGTTTCTTGTGCCTTCTCTTGGGCTCATTTCCTTCTGTTGTCCAATTCTGATGTGGTAGTTTTATCATATACTATACTATCATATCATATCATAATCCCTTAGAAGCATCTTTGCTTTCTAATGAGACGCAAAGGTGGAGGGGAGGCAGGGAGAAACTGGGAGGAATAGAGGGAGGGGAACCCATAACCAGGCTATGTAATGTGAGGAAAAAAATAATCTACCTTCAATAAAAGGGAAAAGCACTTGTTCTTGCAGAGGACCTTCTATTTCCAGTTCCCACACACATGACTGTAACTATCTGAACTTTGCTTCCAAGGATCCAATGCTCTCTTCTTCCTTTTTTGTATTTTTTGAGACACAGTTCCACTGTTTAGCATGGCCTCTACCATTGAGCCACATCACAGCCACTTCCTTTAGTTTTAATTTTTCTTTCTCCTCTGTTCCCAAATCTCGCTGTGTACTCTTGGCTGTCCTGGAACTTGCTCTGTAGACCTGTAGACTAGGTTGGCCCCAACCCATGTAAAAAGCCAGGTTAAGAGTACACATCCATAACCTCAGCACAGGAAGTGGACACAGGAGGATCCCTGGAGCTGTTGCCTTACCAGTCTAGCCAAATTGGTGAGCACTGCATTAAGTGAGATATTATCTAAAACAAATAAGGGGAGGCAGACCAAACAAGACATCTGTGTTCAACCTCTAGCCTCCATGCACTTCAGTGTGTCCATGTATGAACACACACAAACAAAAGCTTAGTCACCTGATGCCGTTTAAGCATATCCAGTCCCAGAAGCATGTCCATAGGCTGCTCTTCGAGTATCGAGAAGGAACACGCCAGGAAATCGCCTTCAATCTGAACCTGAGCTAAAGCACAAGAAGAGAAGAGTTTATTGATGTTGGCTTCACAAGCCCAGGGGGAGATGTGGAGGGACCCATCATTCTGTGCCTAGGCTTCCTGGACTCAGCCAAGCCAAGGGAGGCACAACAATGAAACACTGTCATTAGCACGCATGCTCAGCAGGTGAAGAATGCAGCAAGGGTTAAGAGGATCAAACACCAACACAAGAACACTAACAGTGAAATCAGTTCTCTGCTACTAACCAACGGCTTTCTATATACTTAGAAAGGTCTACCAGGTGTTTGTGAGTGTAAGTGTGTATACGGGTTGCGAAGGATGGAACTCAAGCCGTACCACTCAGACACATTTTGTACAAATGATTCCTAAAAGCAGTAGAACCAGCCTTATTTTCAACCTTTAAATTAAACTTGCACCCAAGAAAAGGCTTCTTATTGCCGGTTAGAACCAAGTTTCTACTTTTCAAATCAGAGACACAAGTAAGGTCTGGCTTTGCTTGAAATCTCCTACTTCTCAGATTAAAATTTATTTTACTAGGAGCTGGAGAGATGGCTCAGCATTTAAGAGCACTGGCTGCTCGTTCAGAGAACCCAGGTTCAATTCCCAGTACTGATATGACAGCTCACAACTGCCTAACTCCTGTTCCAGGAGGTCTGACAACCTCATACAGATACACATGCAGATGCACAGGAAACATGTGATGCACACACACACACACATGTGTAGGTGCAGGTGTGAACATGTATGTGGAGGCTGGAGTTTAACACTAAGTCCCTTTTTGTCTATTGCTCTTCACTGCAGTTTTTGAAATAGGCTCTCACTGAATAAGGGACTCACCATTTTGGCAGGCTGGATGGTTTACCAGGCCCCCAAGATCAGCTGGTCCGTGGCCCCAGCACTGAGGCTACCGATAGGTGCCATCACAATATCCTGGCTGTGGAGAGTGCTTTCCATGTGTTAAGACACTTGGTTCCATCATGGAATTGAAGAATGCATTTGCAGACTAAAAAAGCCATTGACAGTTGAGTACAAGAAATGAAGAGATCAGCTGAGCATTACAAGTAGTGCATGCCTTTAATCCCAGCACTTGGGAGGCAGAGGCGCAGGCAGATCTCTTTGAGTGTCAAGACCAACCTGGTCTGCAGAGTGAGTTCCAGGACAGGCTCTAAAGCTATAGAAAGAACCTGTCTAGAAAAACCAAAAAGAAACGAAGAGATCACTGGAAAGTAAATGGAAATAGCCTAAGAGGAGATGAAAGAAGAAAGGGCCACACATCCCAAGAGCATTCAGCATCCCCACAGCAATACTGATCACGGGGAAATTAGATGACTCCTGACCTCATCAGGATAGAGGGAAAGAAACCACACTCTGGGGTCAGCAAAACACTCCAACAAGTAAACTGCTAGCCATGAAAGCCTGACATGCCAAGGTACTGTGTGAGGGTGGAAGGCCTGCACCAACTCCCAAAGTTGTCCTGCTGCACAGGAGCAGGGATACCCAGACACACACCCACTTGCTTGCATGTGCATGGCCACTTTAACTGGAGTTAATTATGAAATAGCTTTAAACTCAACCACTTACAAAAAAGAGCAAACTGCCTGCCTTCACTCACCTAGATGCACTCTTCCAATAATCTTCTGTGTACCTACTCCTTTGGCTATGCCAGCCCACCGACGGTCCACCAGCCTCATGATGTTACACCTTTCTGCACAAGCCTGGCTCATAATAGTCATCTGGGCACCTGGACGGAGAGAAATCTCAAACTGTAAAATACACAACCACATCTGTGGCAAGATCTCTGTCTCTGTAACATCGCCCTGACTAACAGCCCTTCTATGTCTTTGGGAAAACTCCCGATGTTCCTCCTGCCTCCTCCCCAGGTTCTAGGGCTGCAGATGTGCACCAACATCCCTTCTTAACTCCATTTCCACACCAGAATGCAAAACAGTACAAATGTTTGAGAGAGTTTTTAAAGCAGTACCCAAATGACACTTTAAAGACTTTGCCAACAGAAAACAAGCTTATCTGGAAGTGAATTCTAAAACTGTTAAGCAGCCCTTTACACCAGAACATCTCATTTTTTTCTTGTTTGCTTTTGTTTTTGAGTCAGGGTCTCGCTCCCTGTAGAGTCCAAAATTAGACTTGAACACGTAATCCTCCCGACTCAGCCTCCATGCACCACAGATTCAAGTGTTTTTTTTATTGAAAGCGTTGGACACTATTGCTCACAAGTTAAAAAATATATCATTTAGCTAGAATTACAGCTCAGTGGTAGAGCACTTGCCTAACAACATGGTTTGAGGCCAGGACCGCTTCAGATAAAAGCCAAGCATGATGACACACACTTTTTTTTTTTTTTTAAATTTCTATTTTATATGCCCTGCCCCCACAGGAAGCTTCATCACTTAGCACTCAGTCCTGGGTACTGCACACAGCACTAGATAAGTATATTATTTATTTGTTTTTTCCAGGCAGGGTCGCTCTGCGTAGCCCAGGCCGCCCTGGAACACAGAAATCCACCTGCCCCTCATTCCTCAATGCTGGGGCTAAAGGCCTGCACCACTACCGCCCAGCCAACATCTTTTTGAACAGCATGTGCTCTTAACCACTAAGACATCCACCTCTCTACCATCGTTTAAACAGACTCATCAGTACATTTACTTCTGGGACTGTCAGTCTCAAAATACAAACTCAATGTGCTTAAGTGTATGGATGGCAAACAGGCTGCCTCACAACCTCAAGAGATGCCCAAAATTAGGATGAGTAGGACCCACCACTCAGTCACAGTCCCTTAAGCACCCACAGCGACAGATTAAACAGCTGGGGCTGGAGACAAGGCTCAGCAGTTGAGAGCACTTGTTGCTCTTTTGGAGAGCAGGGGTGCAATTCTCAGCGCCACCACCTAACTCCAGTTCTGGGAATCTGACACCCTCTTCTGACCTCTGTGAGTACAGAATACTTGTAAGCCTAACGTAAAAAATGAAATATGTCAATAGGAAAAAGTCTGAACAAAAGTAGAGTTACTGAGAACAGGAGCCAGTCAGCACCCAGACTACCTAAAGCTCAAGCGTAAACTTCATCTCCTTGCCTGTCCTTCTGTTCTGTTCTTTTTCAAGTTTATGTATTTTGCTTGCATTGTCTGTGTAGCATGTGTGAGCTTAGTGCTCACTTAGGCAAGAAGAGGGCATCAAATCCCCCGAGACTGGAGTTACAGACAGTTGTGAGCCACCATGTGGGTGCTGGGGACTGGAATCTGGGTCCTTTGAAAGAGCAGCAAGAGCTCTTAACTAAGCCAGCTTGTGTTTTTTTTCCTTCTTTAGTTTATTTTGTAGCTCAATTTTGCCTACATGTATGCAAGTGTACAACCCTGTGCCTGTGCCTGGAGTTACAGATGGTGCTGGCAAGAACAGCAAGTGCTCTTACTCCATGAGCCACCTCCCTCCCCAGCCCTACCCATTATGAGGCAGGGACCATGCTTCATACAGCTTCATTTGCCTCACTCTGAGCAATATGCGACACAATGACCAGACAGAAACATCTGGGACCGCTGCTCTTCATTGTCATCTTGCCTAGACTGAGAGACACCAAGAGACTGGCCTATTGGGGTATCTGAGAACAGCACTTCTAGACAGGGTCAGCTGAGGGGAAGATCTGCCTTGGGGTGGGCTGAAGGCCTCCGAGACTGCAAAAAGGGAAGAGGAGAAAGACCTTTCCTGTAAGGCACATGTCTCTCTTCCCCACAAAAATGCCCCCACCAACCAAATTTTCTGAAACTGAGCCAAAATAAGCCATAACGCCTTTCACAGGCTGGGATCTTGTCACAGCAACAAGGAATCTTAACACAGACCCATGCCCTTCACAGCACCTTATAGACCTATTGCCTATTGCTTCATTTACCCAAGTGTCCAAGAACTTCAGAGTACTAAATGAGGAACTAAGGAGGCAGACAAGCACAGGGGAGTTTAGCTGGGGCCCTATTGGGTTCTGCACATGCCCCTCTTATAACAGGACACCTGGCAGCCTGGTTCCTTCATGAGAACATACTGCGACCCCACATCCCATTCCAAACAATACACTTAGCAACTTCAAGACCCCCTTGAGGCCCCATACTGAACAATGGTCTATGTTTTTCCATTCCTGGTAAATACCACATTTACAGTTTCTAGTCAAGTGTAGCCCCAATATACCTGGGGTTGAACAACAGAAGGGCCAATCCATCCCGAAGCAGTTTAGCGTGCATGCACCGTAAGGGAAACCAGTGCCATCTTGAATAAGTGGGTGGGTATGTATGTATGTAATTAAAATCTGATGCAATAAGAAAAGTGAACATATGACCTAATTTATCCATCAAAAAAGAGAATTACTAAAATCACCCCTTAATAACCAACCCTTCATTCTCTTGAGCCCCACAAAAAGCAGCTCTGAACAGTATCTGGGGCCCTGAATGTCAACTGTCACTCATTTGGCCCAATGTCAACCTTTTTTAATGATTTTATTTTCATGTATATGTGTGTATTATGGGGGGGCAGTGCAATGTGACTACAGTATTTGTGGGCTGTTAGATGTAGGTGCTTGGATCTGAACCCACATCCTCTGCAAGAGCAGTGCTAACTCAACTGCTGGTCCAACTCCTACCCTCACCCCACCCCTAGCCAATCTCGACTGTGTCTCCCTCTGGGAGAACCTCTATCTTCAGTGGCCAAGAACCTGTAAACACCCACGCAGGCCCCGATTATGAGTTGAGGCTCTGGCAAACACAAAATCAGATGAAAAATGACTAGGACTGAGAAGTGAAAATGTAACTCCAGGCATCAGCAAGCAAAGCACAGGACCAAATGGACACCAGAGTCCCCTCGCCTCTTCCCACCATCACCTGAGTCAACGAAGGCTTTCACAGGGTGCCCATTCACTCTGCAGTTGATGTAGAGCATGGCGACCTGGCCGAAGCTCTCCGGGGCCTCCTCCATAGCTATGGTCATGTTCTCCTCGATGTTCTGCTGCCTGTGACAGACAAGCCAAAGCAGCACACTGAAAGCTTCACCACAAGCACATGTGCAGAAGGTTTGGGCCCTAACCAAACAGCTAAGACACAGAACGAAAACTGCCTCCATACTCAACAGGTGACTCAACAGGAGGTGATGAGAGACAGAGCTCAGAAGACCTCAGACAGGCATAAAAAAAAATTATCCTCATGTAAAGCAATCATGCTCCCTTTAAAGGCTCAGAAATGAAAAAAATAAACTCCTAGAAAGCAAGGCCATAGTCCTTTGTGTCTTATCAAACACTGCATTTTTATGAATAGCACTTGAGACAGGTCCTTACTACATAGCCCACGCTGGACTTGAATGTATGGCCCTCTCATCTCAGTCTCTTCAGTTGAGATTATAATGTCTGCCACCAGACCCTGTAAAAACGCTACTATATTTCTAGTTTTTTTGTTCTTGTTGTTTTAATTTGGAACTTTTTGAAACAGGATTTCTCCATGTATCCCTGGCTGCAGTGCAACTTGCTCTGTAGACCAGGCTGGCCTCAAATTCATGAGATTCTCCTGCCTCTGCCTTCCAAGTTCTGGGATTAAAGGAATGTGTCGACTTGCTAGCCCTGCTCTCCTATTTTATCTGAGGATGTCCTGGGAATCTGATTACCAACACAGGGATCAGTAAGTCTGCAAACAGAATCATGTGTATTCTATCTACCTGTCTGAGCTGTGCAGGCTGCTTCATCTCCACAACTGGCCTTTTAAATCTGTAAAATGAAAAAAACAATTCCTTCCCATCACAAGGTTGATGAGCAGCCTAAAGAATTTAGCTTATGGTGCTAAGGTAAGAGCAGAACTTCAAAAATTCCATCTATCTGGAGGTGCAGCCTAGTTGGACGAATCCTTGCGTAGCATGCATGAAAGCAGGGGCACCTCATAAAAATCAGGTGTGGTGGCGCACACCTATAATCCCAGCATCTGGGAAGTGAAGGCAGAAGGATAAGAACTTCAGGGTCACTTGAGATACATGAGACCCTGTCTCAAAACACACTGGCTAGACAGCTTACCTTTAGACTAGGAATGTTGGACTCAGCCTACAATTTGGGATAAAGTTCATAGTGAACTAAAGACTGCTAAAACCACATCCTAATACCCGTGCATGTGTTATGGGAACATGGAGACACTGTCTACATACTATGTGATGGCTGACCTTGGTGACCAACTAGACTGGATTTAAAATCACCACAGAAATACCAGTCTGGATTTGTCAGTGAGGGTGCTTGTAAAAAGGTTTAACTGAGGAGAGCAGAACATCCCTGAATGTGGGCAGCTCCATTTCAGGCTGGTGTCCAAGACTGGATAAAAAAGGAGACATGTTCCTGCCACCATGCCTTCCCCACCACCATGGACAGGGTAAATAATAAACAAAATCTCTCTTCTTGACTTAAGTTGCTTGTCACAGCAAGCAGACTGGTAATTTTCAGGCTGTCCCAGTCACTGTTGCTTCACACGGCATACATAGGCGAACAGGAGAAACAGATCACATGTCCTGCAAAGCCAAAATATTTACTACCTAGCCTTTACAGAAAGCCTGCCTACTGTGCTCTGAGTGTCATTGCCTGCACTTCCCTTAATGCTCAGGTTCACCGAACTGATGGTTAACCATCAGATTTGCAGAAAGTCCAGGCACCTTCTTTAATTTAGTCTGGCAAACAGGGAAGCTATTGCACTTTGATGTACACATGCCCATGTACAGCACTGTTGTGTGCCAAGCAGAAATTTAAGCCACATTTGATGTAATTATACACCTCTACCCAATGGCACATTATTAAATTTAGAAATTACATACAACTAATTTATGTATTCCCGATCTTGCTTGAACCGGTCAAGCATGGGGGGTGGGGGGGAAGGCTAGGGAGATGGCTCAGTCCAGTCGGTAATGTGTTTCCCATTCAAGCACTAGGGGACCTGGCAGCATCCAATTGCATGCAATCTCAGAGTTGCAGGGGTAGAGACAAGAGTATCCCTGGATCTCACTGGCCAACAAGCCTACTTGAAGCTGTGAGCTCCCATTTCAGCAACAGAAAATGCCTCAAAAGTGATGCAACTGAGGAAAAGCCCCACACACCCCCACCCAAAACACCCCCCAAAAATAAATCCTTTGAGGTAATACCATTTTGCTATGGCTCTGAAGGTCTCAGTAGAGGGCTTCAGAAGTGCAAGGTTCCTTCAAGGGATGGATGTGGGGCCATCAAAACAACCCAGGAGGCATGGTGCTTGTCACCAATCTGACAACTTAAACTTGATCTCTATAATTGATGGTGGGAGAAGAGAACCAGAAATAATTCCTGCAAGTTGCCTTCTGACCACCACACATGTATCATCGCATGCATATCCATACTAAGAGTAATTATAATAAAAATGCTCTAACTATTGGGTAGATTTAACATTTCTTGGGCTGGGGAGATAGGTAACTTGGCGGGCAAGAGGGCTTACTGTTTTCCCAAAGGACAGGAGTTTATTCCTGTCATCCATATCAGGCAGTTCAGCTGCCTGTGATGTAACAGGCTCATTACACTCACGGTGGCACACAGAGAGACAGACAGATCTTGTGTTCAAGGCTAACCAGGGCTACACAGTAAGACCTGGTTTCAAAACAACAAAACCCAATGTACCAAACAAATACAAATAGCTTCAGGGCAGCCCCAGATGCACAGGAGTGTCAGGCCGCCTTGGGCTGTCAGGTAATCTGGTAATCTGCTTTTCTACACATAGCCCAGTTTCCTTTATCCCACCCCGGAGGAAGAGTTTGGATTTGACACAGTCCACTTCCAGGGTTTGTCTGACGCCTCCTCACCCCATGCTTCCCAGGATAAATGCAACTATGCTTGAAATCAATGTCAGACTCCCTTATAGCTGAAATGTGACCTAGTAAGAACACAAACACTTCTCTGGGCAGACTCAGCTAGTTGAGCAATGTCCATAGACACTCACTAATATCTGATTACAGCATGGCTGCAAAGGCCTGCAGTCCCAGCTAGTGGGGAGGCCGAGGCAGGACATTAAGTTCAAGGTCAGCTTACCAATTTAGTGAGATAATGTCTCAAAATAAAAAGCAAAAGCAGAGCTGAGGATGTGACTCTGTGGCAGAACACATGTCTAACTGTGTAAAAGAGGGGGTAAAAATCATCAATATCTGATACAATCAATGAGAACACATACCAATAGAACATGAACAAATGGCTTAAGGCTTTCAATTAGTTCTGAAATATGATCTATATTTCTTGTATTCTGAGTACAGTCATAGTGTCAGCGATGCAGCCTGGTAATAAAGGACTAGTCTAGGGAGTATGAATGCATGATGTCGCTAGTATAGGCAAAAGGGTGGGGAGAGCCTGTTAGTGTAATAAAGCAAGCAAATAGATAACTATAGCTCCCACCCTACTCAGTGTATTAGGAGTATCATTAGATTTGTTCCTCTTAGTTACAGAAGGATTTTCATAATTAGCAACAAAAACTGAATTGGGTTTGGGGATCAGGCGGCTATTTTATTCAGACAGCATCTTGCCTGTGACTGGTGATGGGGCCATCAGAGCCATTAACATCTCTGTACTTGGTTGGGCTCCACTCTTGAAGATGCTGACTCATTGATGACAGAGAGTTCAAGCATCTGCTGTTTGAAAAGCCTCCTGCACACAATAATAAAGCCCAGGCAGAGAACCACTGCAACCGTTCGCAGAATTGGCAGTGGCAGGCAGAGAGCCAAGGAAGGACAGCAGGAAGAAAAACAGAGGACTGATAAGACTCTACTTGTGCAGAGTCTCTAATCCATTCACCTTCAAGATATGATTTAATCAGAATTGAAATCAGCATTCATAGCTAGTCTACAGATCTCAGCAGATGGGGTTTAACCTCAGTCTTCATACTGGGGTCACCTACCTAGCATGGGGGATGCTGCTTTGTCTGCTAATCAAGAAGTGCAGAAAGTCATTAAGTATTTTCCAAATATGGATCAAAACATGAAGACAATGAAGGAGAGAGTAACTTAAGCGGACTGAGGCTATTATCTTAACCTGACCTGGAGCCTGTGAGTTTGCTCATTAGGTAGATGGATCTTACCTTATATCTTCTTCTATCTTTGCTTGAGCTTCGAGATCAAAGGGGTCAGCAGAAAATAGACGAATTCTTTCTTGTTCTCTTCGAGCTCGGTCCTGTTGCTGCTCTACCAGGACCCGAGAGAATCTCTCTACAAAAGCAAGGGATGACATATTCAGTTCTACAACTTCTTTCTTTCTTTCAGTTTTTTTTTTTTTTTTTTTTTTTTTTTAATGACACAGGGTTTCTCTGTGTAGCTCTGGCTGTCCTGGAACTCACTCTGTAGACCAGGCTGGCTTCAAATTCAGAGATCCACCTGCCTCTGCCTTCCCAGTGCTGGGACTGAAGGAGTGGGGCATCATTATTTTAAAATGTTTCTATTTCAGTCTAATAGTGGTGATGCACAATCTCATCCCAGCACTCAGAGAGCAGAAGCAGGTGGATCTCTGAGTTTGAGGCCAGCCTGGTCTTCAGAACAAGCTCTAGGACAGTTAGGGCAACACAGAAAAGCCCTGCCTTGAAAAACCAAAAATGAATGAATGAATGAAATAAAATGAGAGAAGACCTCAACACCAAAGAGAGTATTCTAGATTCCAAATACATAAGAGTTTAAAAATAGGCAAAACAAATCGCAACAGTGCTAGCCTATTCAAGAGAAAACTGAGTAGAAGGAACACAATGAAACTTTCTAGCCGAGAGATTGAGTCAGTGTGGGTAATGTACTACTTAACTTGCAATCATAAGGACTTAAGTCTGAAACCCAAAAACCCACATAAAACTATTGGAAGTGATGACGTACACTTGCATTTCAGTGCCCGGGAAGAAGAGACAGAGGCTCCATGTGGCCTGCTTGCCAGCCAGCCTCATCTAACTGCTGAAAAGCCAGGGAGAGATCCTCCCACACAGGACATGGATGGCATTCTTGAAGATGATATCTGAGGTTGCCCCACTTAAAAAGACCAAAAGACAGGACGAAGAGGGAACGGGGATCGATACAATAAATATATTTTAAAAAACACAAAACAAAAGACAACCTAGTGTGGTGGTACATGCCTTTAATGCCAGGGCTCAAAAAGTACAGAGGGGCTTGTGACTCCGTCTGATTACCTGAATTCAATCCCTGGCTCCCCAGAGAGGGCAGGAGAGACCAGCTCTTGGGAGTTGTCCACTGCTATGGCTGTGGTGTGTGTTGTAACGCCTACTATACAAGATAAATCTGAGTTCAGACCCCCAGACCCCGTGCGAATGCTGGGGCAGAGCACACATGCGCATCGATGCTTGCAGGGGGAAGCCTCCCCAGAGGCTCGCATAGCCATCTAGCCTGCTGCACACAGTGCTGTGACAAACTGCAGAGATCCTGCTCACACAAACGAGGCAGAAGATGAGGACTCACACCCAAGGCTGTCCTCGACCTCCAAGTGTCAGCTGTGGCCACAGATGCAGGCATACACACAAAATTTAAACACCCCCACCCCCACTCAGGGCTTTTTTTCTCTAGCCCTCACTGTCCTGAACTAGCTCTGTAGAGACTAAGTTGTCCCTGAACTCACAAAGATCCACCTGCCACTGCCTCTAGAGTGCTAGGATTAAAGGTGTGTGCCTGGCCAAAATTAAAAATATTTTAAAAGCTGGGTGTAGTAGCACATGTCTTCAATCACAGTAGTCTGGAGGCAGAGGCCCAGGTGTATGAAGAGGCCACCCCGATGATCAAGATGATTTCAATTAAACACAAACATTATTGCCAATTAACCCAGTCTCTGAGATCACATTAAGTCACCTCTCATCAACAAGTAGCCTGTTCAAGAATCACAGAAGACAGGCTGGAGAGATGGCTCAGTGGTTAGGAGCACTGGCTGTTCATCCAGAGGTCCTGAGTTCAATTCCCAGCAACCACATGGTGACTTACAACCATCTGTAATGAGATCTGATGCCCTCTTCTGGCCTGCACGTATGCATACACAGGCAGAACACTGTGTATATAGTAAATAAATATTAAAAAAAAAAAAAAAAAAAAGAATCACAAAGACAGTCTTCCACATTTGTTCTGGCACAAACACACAAGAAGCTTACCAAGATCTCCGCTGAGCAAGGCTTCTGCCAAGGGTGGGTTACGCTCCTTCAGCAAGGACAGCTCATGTGGGTTGGCCAGCAGCATGTCTCGGAGCAGGGCTGGGTTGTCTAAGCCTTGAGGAGATGATGCTACTTCCCCAGGAGAAGAGTGCTGAGCCTGTGCTCTGGGCAGCTGGCGCTGTTGGGGGTTTGAAGTACCAGGCACAGCTATGCTACTGAAGTCAATCCGGGGTAAGTCTGTTGAGACCAATCAATCAAGTTTACCGAAATGATGCACACCATAAAAACATAAAAACAAGTGTTGTAGGAAACAACAGTCATCCATCACAGAGAACACAAAAGCAGCAAGTAGTAACGGTCTATGTCTTTCTCCGCGCTCTTCCGAGAGGGGGCTTACTGGAGGGGCAGCTTAGAGTTTAATATACTGGCTGCTCGTGCAGAGCATCAGCGGTTCAGTTTCTAGGACCTACATGGTGGCTCGAGACGACCTACAACTGGAGTCCTAGGAGTGTCCCACATCCTCTTCTGATCTCCACAAGATCAGGTACACACATGGCGTATACATAAAAGGCAAAACATTCACACACAGAATTTTTTTTTAATGTTAAAAAGTTAAAAGAGCCAGGCATGGTGGCACACGCTGTTAGTCCCAGCACTCAGGAGGCAGAGGCAGGTGGATCTCTGTGAATTTGAGGCCAGCCTGGTTTACAGAGTGAGTTTCTAGGACAGCCAGAGCTACACAGAGAGACCCTGTCTTAAAAAACCAAATTAAAAAAATAACCAATTAAAAAAATCAGGCAATGATGATAATTCCTTAGAAATCCACTGTGTAGGCACACATGTAGTGCACATACATATTCTAGATCCCCTAGGACTGGAATAATAGCTGTGAGCTGCCATGTGGTGCTGTGATTGAATCCAGGTCCTCTGGAAGAACAGCCAACGTTCCTAACCACTGAGCCATCTATCTAGCCCGATATACTGCTCTGTTGAAAAGTCCTGACACTTGGGGTAAAAAAAAACCTGTATGTATCAAGTGAACAGCGTAAGCACTTCCTGTTAAATCCTGAACAACTGAGCACTGTATGAGCGAGTTTTTCTACCTCTCTGAATTTACAGTTTCATCTGTGCATCCCAGACACTGGCAAGAAAATGGGCATAACTGTTTCACAGGACCGAAGAACAGTTTTTCATCCCAGGTTCTGGACTGTTCTAGAACTTCAATCTTAACACAGGATCCCACACAATGTATGACTCCACTGCCATGAAATGCCCACAACAGTAAACAAAGACAGAAAGGACACTTTCAGAGTGTGAGGGAAAACCCTGAATAACTATTAGGTGTTCACATGATGATGAACTAAACAGGACTACAGCTGCACAACTCTGTGAATACGTCCATGACCAGTGAATTTTATCCTCTAATGGGTGGATCATGATCTCAATTAATCTGTAAAGTAAAAGACACTAGCTACGGTGGCTTATGCCTGCTATCTCAGCATGCTAGAGGCTGATACCAGAGGACTGGGAGCTTGAGGTGAGCCAGTCTCCAAAAGAGAGGCAAACTAAAATAAACTAGAGCCAAAATGAAAAAATCCACATTATGTTCAACCCTATCAGTATTTAATGACCATTCCTGCCCTGCATCTGGGACTATCCTGAAGTCTCTGTACACCAACTACAAAAAAGAAAGCCTCTTATGTGGGGTCAACTAGTCACTGTCTAAAACAGAAGACAGTTGTCAGCCAATGTGTGTGGTGAGAAGGGTCATAGGACAACATATTTAGACAATGGAAAGGCGATTGAACAGTAGGTTCCCTGGGGAGCCGTGGTCTCTAACAACCACGGAAAGTACACCATGGGTGGGGCCCCCTCTGCAGCTGGAGAGGCTTAATCTCCACTTTCATTCCATCTTGCCAGTCCACTCACTTCAGAATTCTGAATAACTTGTTCACTTTATAAACCAGATCCCCACATATACCCCTACCCACAGCAACCTACTTGCTATGTTGTCCATATAGAAACAGCAGAAAAAAATAAAACATACAAAACAAAACTAATACAGTGACTCTCTAGAACCAACCACCTCACAAAGTCCCCAAGGGAAGATCTGGTTTTTACTGACTGGCAAACTCAAACTGCTATTCTTACTAAAGCAGAAGCCCAAGGACAGATTAAAACCCAGAACTGATACATTGAGTGCCTGAAGATGGTCCCAAAGTCTGAGCAAAGGACTGTGCCCCCACACTATAGTCGGTTGTCACCTAACACACCTGTCAACCTATTACCATAAACTTTAAAAGTAGGAGACCTGGAGCTAAACACTACCTGAAGAATTTCACCAAAATATGACAGGCAGCAGAGAAGAAAAAAAAAAATAAATAAAAAGACACATTTCATCATGCAGTTAGTTAGTTCCACATCAGGACTTGGAAACTCTGAGTCATGAGCCCCTTTGAGGAGCTAAAGGAAGTTATTGGCCCTCTCAGCACCAAGCACATATGTGCCTGCTCCCACACAGTCCTGCATATTTTAGAGACACAGAAACCTCTTAAACCTAAATGCAGGCTCCAGACTATGAACACTGAGCCTGGCTGGATGTGTGGGTGCATGCCTGTAATTCTAGCCTTCAGGAGGCTGAAAGTTGGCTTGGGTCATACAGAAAGTTCAATGGCTGCTATGGGTTTGAAACCCTGGCTTTAAAACAAACAGAATGGGGCTGGAACATTAGCTCAGTGGTTAAGAGTGAGTTCTGATGCTTCCCAGCACACATGTAAGGTAGCTCATAACTAACTTTAATTCCAGTTCTGGAGGGCTCTGATACCTCTGATCTCTGAGGGCACCTGCACTCATGTGTACAAACCCCCACAGAGACACACACTTAAAACATAATAAAGCCCAGTTCCAGAAGATGTGACACCCTCTTTTGGCCTCCACAGGAACTGCATCCATATAGTACACATACAAGGAAGCAAGATATTCTCGCGTGCGTGTGTATCTTTTGCAGCAGTGTCAGGGAGATATCTAAATCTGCCAGGTTTGAATTAACAGAAAAAGTACCATTTCAATCACTTTTTATGTACTAGCTATGTGGCTGATGACATCATTTAAGCCTGTGTTTCATCTCTTGCTGAGGCAGAGCTAGGTTAATTATGACTCCTACCTTACTAAAGAAGAGACTGACATAGAAATCTAATGACTTGCCCAAGGTTATGCATGCTACACCCCTTAGCCTGACATTTGTATTAGAAGGTGATGAGTGTTGGGCTTACTTGAGAACTGCACGGGAGGGCGAGGGTCTGCATTCTCCTTCTGCCGTAAAATTACAACATCCCCATCTTTCAAGCCGTAAGAAGCCAGCGATCTGTGGTTGTCCGTGAGAGGTCTTTCTGCGTAGACAATCTGCAAGGGAAGATCCGGTGCTATAAAATATGGCAAAGAAATGGTACCACTTTTTCTCTTCATCATGTTCCCTGCTCAAGACCCTCCCACAGGTTCCTATCATGCCTAGAAGGAAACCCAAAGTCCTACCTGTCTCCTATTAACCTAGCCCCAAGGGGTTTGGCTGACGATCACCTCTGAACTCACCCTACTGCCATCTCAATGAGACAGATGCTCATCATCTTCCCCTCAGGCTGTTCTTTCTTCTTGTACCTGAGGACCACTCCTTCCCCTGTCATTTTGTTTAGGTCTCTGATCAAATATTACTTCAGTGCTTTTCCTCAGAGCCACATTTAAAGTGGGCCCTGGCATGGCTGTGTGTGTAGCTCAATGATATAGCATTTCTCATACCCACAAGGCCCTGGGTTCCATCATCCCTAACAGCACAATAGTTCCTCCTCACCTAACCAACATGCTCATCTTGATCTGCTCCTTAGCCTTTTGTGTAGAGCAATGATTGTGTGCAGCTGCTCTATCATGGCTGCTTAGGACAAAGCCTGTTTTATACAGTGCCCAGAAGTCTGCTCAAGTAAAGTATGGCTTGATTCAGAGTAAGGAATTTAGCTTTTCATTCTAAGCAACCAGGGAAATAAGGCTTACATATTCTGGGTATGTCTGCTACAAGGCAACTGATGTATACTTTTAGCTAGGCATGGTGGCACACATCTGTAATTCCAAAACAAGGAGGCCAAGGCAGAAAAACCACCTCAAGTTCCAGGCCAGCCAGGGCTACTGTGAAATAGTATCTCAAATAAACCATAAAACTAAAACCCAGTATACATGTAACAACAATCATTATAAAATAGGCCACGAATGGAGGTGAGTGTGGAACTGATCAAACAAGGATCAAGTTCAACAAATAAGTAAACAAATAAAAGTTTAAAAAACAAAGCATATTTAAAAAACAAAAACTGAGAAAAGTAACAATAAAGAAATTCAGAGCCAAGAATGGTGGCACACACCTTTAAGTCCCAGCACTTGGGAGGCAGAGGAAGCTGAGTTCAATGAGAGCCTGGTCTACAAAGCAAGTTTCAGGACATCCAAGGCTATTACACAGAGAAAACTTGTCTTGAAAAACAAAAACAAGAAAACAAGACAAAAAGAAAACTTCAGGATGAAAGACGATTGTGTTTTTCAACTGAAAACCAAACTCACAAGCAGAGTGCCAGCCTGGAGTACAGTAAGCACAGTGAGTGTGAGCTGCACACATGCAGTCTCTTTACCATCCCACAGTTTTACTGCTCTTATGTATATGAGAGCTAAGTCCAGTACCAGAAATATTCCCTGTTATATGGGCCAAACACAAAAGCAGAGTGTACGGTGAGAGGAAGAACAGAACACATGGGAGAGAGCACACTGCAACTTTGCCATGGGGTGGAGACTGTCCCTGTGTTATTATGTACTCCACAGGACATACTGGGGCGTGGCACAGCTTGCTCCCTAAGCGTTTGCTCTGGGCCACAAACTGAGAAACCTGAGCTGGGACTAACTCAGCCAGGAACTCTGGGAGGGGCCTGTCACTAGGTGGACCAGGAGTCAAATTTCTTGTGTCAAGCAGGCCACCAGGATTGATGACAGCAGATGTCCCTTCCAGTTCTTTTTCCGTGCTGGGGGCTGAACCCAGGGCCTTGTACCTGCTAGGCAACTTGTTGTCTACCACCAGCTTTCCCTCGCCTGTCCGCATGCTCTCTTGGCCATAGAACAAACATCATTTACACCGAGCATTCTGACCATTTGCTGTCTTTGGGCTCTCAAATTTGTAGTGATATAGGCCAAACAAACAAACAAACAAACAAAGAAACAGGCTCCAAAACTGAATCCTGCAGCCAAGAAAACAGAACTCTTATGTCCAATTCTACAAGTTTTATACAGTACTAAGAGTGTAACCATCACTGCCACCTCGTCATGGCACTTACTTAAGTGCAGACACCTCAGTCAAACTTAAAGGCGGTAGGACACACAAACTCCTTGTTCTTTTTGCTAGTACAATGGAGAGCTATATACTACATATAATTTATGGGGGTGAGTTGAAAACAGCCATAAACCAGGGTCACAGGTTGAGGTGTATTGGGTGGCATCAACACAACTAAGCCACTGTGATGAGGCCACCAATAGCCCATGGCCTACCCTAATATCTCAGGTTCAGTGATTCAATGAGTCAACTATAATGCATTTAAAGACATATAACTCCCAAGGCAGACACACTAGCAAAAGGTTTCATTTATAAAGAACCAAACTCGGGAAGATGAGAAAATAATTTAGGGTGGTTCATTGAGAGCATCTTCCTGGCATGGAAGAGCTCAGCACAAGACTACGGAATTCTCTTTCAGGGGGACTTAATATGAAAATCCAAACTTAAAAGAACACCCTGTTACCATTGAGTGAAACTCTACTGGACTGGGCTAACATGCCAAGTCCCATTATCACTTAACACTCACACTGTCTCACTGAGTCACAATCATTTTAACAGGGATCGTTAAAATACACGGTTATTAAGAGATCTGACTCTGGGACAGGTGTGTGATTGCACACACCTTTAATCCCAGCACTCTGGAGGCAGAGGCAAGAGGATCTCTCAGTTTATGGCTGGCCTAGTCTACAGAGTGAGTTCCAGGACAGCCACGGTTACAGAGAAACCCTGTTCCCCAAAAAAGAGAACTCACACTGGTGTTCTATGTGCTTAGCATTAAAAATATATTCTTTTCCAGCACTCCAAAGCAGCCCCAGGAACTGGTTTCCAAGCCATCCTTCACCACTAAGGACCTCGACCTCTACTGGCAGTGCCTGCCTGCTGTGTGGAGCCCCTGGGCTCAATTCTGAGTATGGGGGTATGGAACACACATACAACTGTCCTTATACTAAACATCAAGTGATACCGGGGAGATATAGGTTAATGGTACAGCACTGCAAAGGACAGGATGGAGGGAGGGGGGTACTGCAATGTTTAGTATCTTTTTTGTTGTTGTTTGTTTGTTTTTTGTTTTTTGTTTTTTTTTTGGACAGGGTTTCTCTGTAAAGTCTCTGTAGACCCAGCTGGTCTCGAACTCATGGAGATCCACCTGCCTCTGCCTCCCGGGTACTGGGATTAAAAGCGTGCACCACCACCACCACCACCACCCGGCTGTCTAATGTCTTCTTAGTTGGCCTATTTTTGTTGTTGTTTGTGCATGAACGTTTCACCTCCATGTACATACGTATATCACTTGCATGCTTGGTACCTGTGGAGGCCAGAAGAGTGTCCAAGTCTCTAAACTATAATTGCAAATGTTTGTGACCCACCATGTGGATGCTAGGGACTGTACCCAGCCCTCTGCAAGAGCCTCCTGTACTATTACTGCTGAGCCATCTCTCCAGCCCCAGTTTCTCATTTTTAAAAGGAAGCCAAGAGTGGTAGCATTCACCTTTAATCCCAGACTGGGGAGGCAGAGAAGGCAGATCTCTATCTTCCTGAGTTTAAGGCCAGCCTATTCTACATAGAATTCGATTAGACAGTCTTAGGGGAAAAAATCTAAGAGAGGGAGAGAGAAGAAAAGAGATCGTGATAGTCACTGACATCAAGCATGTGTAATACACACAAGCTATAGAATATCTGGCCCAATTTCCTCGAAATGGCTGGCCCTGATTTCAGGGTTTGGACCATGGTCAGGAAGGCACAGCAATGGACTGTTCACATGGTGACGGGCCAAAGCAGAAAGGAACTCACAGGAAGACACATTCTAAGGTCATCCTTCCAATGACCCTCTTCCTCCAACCTGATCCCACTTCCTTTTACTACCTCCCAATAATTGCATCATATTATGGACCCATCAAAGGGTTAGTTAATCCACTGTTAGGCCAGAGCCCCATAATGAAACTGAAACTGTCTCTGAAAATCGCCATGGTAGACACATCTGGAGATATACTTCACTAATCCCCTAGGAAGCCTAAATCAGTTGTGCTGACAACAAAATTACACTGGGTAGAGAGCAAATATCCACAAGAGCCAAAACCAGCAGGTAACCAGGACATGAAGACTGTATTCCCAGAATCAAGAAGGGTAAGGAAGGGGGCCTAAGGCCAGCCTGGGCTATTGAGACCCTAGCTCAATAAAGTCCAAGAAAGGCAATTACTTTGTATCTTAAGTCCTTGAATAAAGCACCCTCTCCTGGCCAGGCATGATGATACAGCCTATGATCCCAGCACTTAAGCCAAGGCCGAAGGACAAGCGGTTCCACAAACAAACCCATATGATCTTCCAACATAATAGGGACAAGACTCCATCAGGACTTCAAGTCTCCATCAGCCAAACAAATGCAAGCCAGTAATGGCACTGGTATGGCAGCTCTACTACATCTGTATAGAAAACCTGTGCCCAGCAAGTCAGAAGAGTGTACAAGAGAAGTCTACACTTCCAGGTGTACACCTGCAGAATTGGTGCAACAGCTAGTCCTCACACCAGAGAGTGTCAGAACCTCACCTAGCAACAGAACAACACCTAGCAACAAGCTCAGTAATACAGCTCCAAAACCTTTAAGCATGGCATCAAAAGTTTTCTGGTCTCTGAAAGAGAGCCTTCAATTAATGGGGGTGAGGTGCTATGTCACTTTTATTTTATTTTTGACAGTGCTGGAAACTGAATGTGTAGTAGGCAAGCACTCTACCAGAGATAACCCCAACACAGTAGACCTTATTTTCTTTTCTTTTTGAAACAAGGTCTCACTACTTCCTAAGTAGACCAGGCTAGATTAGAACTCAGAGATCCACCTATGTCTGCCTCCCAAGTGCTGGGATTAAAGGTGTATACCACTATACTCAGGACCCCAACAAGAACTTTTGTTTTTTGAGACAGGTTCTCACTATGTAGTCTTGGCTGGCTTGAAATCCACAATGGAGACTAGGCTGGTCTTGAACTGTGAGTCTCAAATAACGACAAATAATAAATAACTACTCAACCAAACAAACACCCCACTGCAGTTATCTCTGTTTGAGAAATAAGTGAGTGGTCGCATTCTTCTTTTATTTTGTTTTTCTTTGTGGTTTCGGAGGCTGTTATAGAACTAGCTCTTGTAGACCAGGTTGGTCTCAAACTCACAGACATCCACCTGCCCCTGCCTCCTGAGTGCTGGGATTAAAGGTGTGCACCAGAATGGTTGAATTCTTTATTTTTTTCTGTGTTACAGCCTCTCATGACTATTCCGAATTTACCCGGGGGGGGGGGTGGGGGGAGATTGTGGGGGGTGGTTGAAGAGAGAGAGAATTATTTAAGGAAATAAACACTCCAAAACTAGCCACAATAGAAACTTTCAGTTTCCATGGTTTAAAATAGCATTTTTGTAAACCATACACAGGCTTTGTGAAAAGTGGCATTTCTAGGGTCACAATTACTACTGTCAGTTGCCACTTAAACATGCCTTTCATTGAGGGTTCTTCCATTCTGTACAGGCTTTCACTCCATGTCCCCTACAGAAGTAAATTAGTTTAAAAATATCAGGACAATTTGACGTGAAGCTGCTAAGTTTTGCTAACTGTTTGAAGTGGGCCCAGCTAAGCCTGCATCAAAGCATCACCCTGAGCCTGCCTGGCTGCCCAGCCCACACTTGCACTTGCTTTAATCACAAGTGGAGATGGTTTCTAGTCTAAATTTATTGTCATTGCATTAGAACTACTATAATCAGACTAGAGCTGTTAGGAAAATTAACACCTTTTCCAAGTGTCTCATGCACAAATGATGCTGATGAAAGATGGAAGTTCCAAACCAATGCTCCCTGGAGGAGACAGGCCTGCCAGACAATTCAAGGGTGCAGGTATAGCAGGAAATTTTATTCCTATTTATTTTTAAATGTTTTTCTTTTTTAAACTTAGACTTATTTATGAGTACTTTGCCTACATGAATATATGTGTATTATGTGCATGCCTAATGCCTACAGAGGCCAGAAGAGGGTGTCCCATGAAACTAGAGTTACGGATGTTTGTGAGCCACCATGTGGGTGCTGGGTATCAAACCTCTGTAAGAGCAACAAGTGCTCTTAATTGTTAGCAGCCCCTTAAGTCCCATTTCCATTCATTTCAGTTTATCCCTTTTGGGGAGAGTGGGGGAAGGGGTTGAGACACGATTTCTCTGTGTTGCCCTGGCTGTCCTGGAACTTGATCTGTAGATCAGGCTAGCCTCAAACTCAGAAATCCACCTTCCTCTGCCAACCAAACTCAGGGACTAAAGGTGTGAGCCAACCCTGCCCCTTTATATTATCCTTCTTGAATTCTATTTTACATGTTTATAATGTACATTATTACTTAATGCATGTATATATACAATATAACTGTATATACACATACATAACTGTTAGCTGTAACTCCTATGTACCATACAACAGAATATGTACAACATGTATAGTACACAAAACAGCCATTTATGTAATTTATGTGTAAGGTATTATGATCATGATCTGAAACACTCTAACACTCTACTTATGAAGACATACAGTAGTTATAACATGAGAGCAATAAATTTAGAACAGAAACCATTTCCACCTATACCTGTGATTAAAGTGGGCTATGCTCCATCTCAGTGCAAGTGGGGCTCAATAGCCAAGCATGGCTCTGTAAAATTCATACACGTTTGGACACCAGTGGCATGGAGTCAGAAACAGGTGAAGGAGTGAAGATGAAAAAACTAAAGCCCAAATAAACAGACTGAAAGAAGTCTGAGAGGAAGGGTCAAATCAGAAAAACTGGTTGTGGAGCTCAAGTAAGAAATGATTGGGTAAAACCAAACAAAAACCATACCAAACCAAACAAAAACCCTCGATAATGTTTACATTTACCACCCAACAAAAGGAAGTGACTCAAGTGTCTGGTGTGGATCCTGTTCCTGCCTGAGGGGGGCTAGCCAATGAACTAGAAAGTGACCCCCAGAGAGCTTAAAAATCAGCTCTTAAAATAGACACTAACGTTGTCAGGTTACATAGAGCCAACAGCACTAACCTGAAAAACAGGGTGCTGTTTACAGCTATTTAATACAGGCTTAACACTAGTTGGAACACACTAATTTGGGTTGGGAAGAAAGTAAATACCAAATATCGATGCCAGCAGTGGAAGAATTTGGAGCTAGTTTAATTGTTCATGTAGTACCCCTAAAACCTCAAAATGGCAGAAGACAGTGCCCTAGTTAACCATACAATTATCTTTCAAGTTGATACCCTAATTTTCTTTAAATTCTTTTTACAGACATCTGAATGCCATAGGCTGGGGGTGAGACTCTCTCTCTCTCTCTCTCTCTCTCATTGTAGGAAGAGAAACAATGTTTGTTCATCCTCAAATCCTACTAACAAATTCACTTTAAATTATTCCCAATCAAGCCGGGCATTGGTGGCACATGGCTTTAATCCCCGTTCAGGAGGCAGAGGCAGGTGGATCAAGGCCAGCCTGGTCTACAAAGCTAGTTCCAGGACGGACAGGCTCCAAAGCAATGGGTGGTGGAGTTATTCCCAATTACCTGGCAATTATAACTTGGGTAATCAAACAGCCATACACACACACACACACACACAAAACAACTGGGAAAAAAAAAAAAAACCTTTCAAAAACTGAAAAGTTAGCCTGCCATGGTAGTGTATACTACTTCCCCAACACTATAGGAGCCTAAGGTAGAACGATTATTGTTTGAGGTCAGCCTTGGCCCTGTAGTTGAGACCTTGTCTCAAAACAAAACAGCTGGGCTCAGGCCTTCAAAAACTTGGAAAGCAGAGTCAAGAAGAATCTGTGGGAGTTTAGATGGGAGCCAATCTGATCTATATGGTGAGACCCTGCCTCAAAAAAATAAAAAAAAATAATAATAATAATCAATGGTCTCTCTCTCTCTCTCTCTCTCTCTCTCTCTCTCTCTCACACACACACACACACACACTCACACACACACACACACACACACACACACACACACACACACACACACACACACCTCTACTTTTAACCCAGCTCTAGGCCACCCTGGTCTACAGAGCAGGACAGCCAGAGCAACAAAGAAACCCCACCCCACCCCCCAAAATCAATCAAGCAATCCTCTAAAAGGCTAATATCCCCCTTCTCTGATCTCTTTAGTCCTAGGTTTTTGTGGGCTGATTTTTTTATGGAAACTGGGGGAACTTTTTAATCCCTACTTTCTGTCAGACTGCATATGTGAGTGACACCTCGTTCCCTAAAACAAATCCTTCCAGAAAAAGTTGTATGCCAAGGTTCTAAAGTTCATATTGTGTAAAGGAATCATACTACTGAACAAAATATTGACACATGTTTACCATAAGTCAGGGCAGAACAAGCACTAGTTGGGAAACAGTTTTTGGAATTATTTCATAACTGCACAAGGAAATCCAGATTTACATTCTGGGGCCTTGGGAGTCGACTATAATTTTCTAATGTTTAGACTACGCCCAGTAAGGCGTAGAATCTTAAGTGTTTTAGTGCAAAGGTTACAGAGCAGTCCACGTACTCTGTGTAAGGCTACTAAGAGCTCCAAAGCACTCTGAGAATATATTTTCTTGTTAAAACGTAAGAGGGGCTGGCCTCCTTGCCACAGAGCCCCACGAAGGTCTTCAGATAGTAGGCCATTTTCAAGCTCATATCCTTCGAAAGCACCAAGCTTTGAACAGACCAAACTGAACTGGGACCACAAAGGAGGAGGGTTTTGGCCTGAGAGAAGCAAATAGACTGAGCTGACCTAACCATCGCTTTAAAGAATAAAACATTAACCAGAAACACCTTCCGTAGGTAAAAAGCATTTCTAGAGACGTCAAAGGCAGAGAGGCAGAGCGAGTATCAAACTTTTCCTCTCACTTTCAACTGCAAATCTGCATGATCCCAGGTAAACTGCGCATACCGAGGCAGGCACTCCGTACAAATAAACAAACCCCCCGACCAGCGTCTGTCTCTTAAGTGATCCGAACTGGTATTTCTGGTTGGAGAAGCAGAAGGTACATGATGAGGACCCAGGGCTCCCGAAGGCCAGAAGGTGGGGAGGGAGGGCTGCCCACCCGTACACGCGAGCCCCTCGCTGCAGTGGATGCATCTCCGGGCGACTGCAGGACTCGGCCCCACCGGCCCCCCAACTCCCCGGCCGCAGCGGCTGGAGGCCCCACTCGCTGCCCCGGTGTACCTGGCTCTCGGCGGCGGGGATGCCGGACTCGAGCTCGCACAGCGCGCGGAAGTTGTGCAGCTCGAAGTCGGCGTCGACCTGGAGGGAAAAGGTCACCTCGGAGAGGTCCCTCCGCACACAGTACACGGTGAGCAGCATGGCCCGGGCCCGACCCGGCTCGGCTCGGCCCGGCCTGGGCGCTGGGCGGACGGCAGGCGGTGGCGGGGGGCTGGCGGTAGCTGCGGGAGGGCGACGGGCGCGGGCTGCTGGCTCCCTCGCTCCTTCCCTCCCTCACACGCGCGCAGTGACTCACTCGCTCCCGCCCTCAGCAGCCAGCACGGCCGCCGCCACCCGCCTGCGAGGCCGTCTGCCTGCCGGCCTGCCTCCCACCGCTGCCGTCAAGCGCGGGCCGCCCGGCGCCCCGCCCCGCCCCGCCGCAACGCGGCTGCCGTAAAGCGCTCCTGGCTGCGGCCGCCTTCGCGACGCGCGGGCTGTGGGGCGGGGCGGGGCTGGGGGAGCCGCGGGGACGAAAGCGGGGCAAGGGGAAACCCACCATTGGCTGACTTAATAACTGAATTCGCGAGTCCTCCACAACCTCAGCTATTCAGCCAACAGGCGCCTGCCGTGCTCTTGGCGCGGTCACAAAAATGGGCCAAAGACGCGAGTCCTCACCCTTAACTCCGCATCTGCTGTGGGAGACTTAACCAAGCAGATCTTAATAAGAGATTTTTCGAAATGGAAATTGGCATTATAACATTAACTCGTTATCGTCTTGGTAATTAATGTAGGACGGAAACCCAAACTCTTATTTTTTCTGACCTCTAGAACTCGCCTTGCTGTGCTCGGGGCTCGCCTGTGTGCTGGCAGCCCCACAGCTCAGTTCCCCTATGCCTTAGTTACCTCGCTCTCTGCCTAGGCAAAGGCAGCATCTAGCACAGTTTAGAATCTACTCAGTATACTGGAACTGGTGGTGCACACCTGTAATCTCATCCACCACGGAGGATGAGCAGAAGGCTGGCAAGTTCAAGATCTGCCTTGACTACGGTTTCAGGTCGGCCTTGACTACAGTTTCAGGCCAGTCTGGACAACTTATTTTGAGAAGGGTATGGCTAAATAATGGCTCATTGATAACTTGCCCAGCATGCACAATACTCAATCCCCAGCCCTACAAAGAGAATTTGGTAAATATTTGCTATTTTGGTGGCCTGTTTAAGGCCACCCAATTCATACCAAGATATAGAGACCAAGGCATAGGAATGGTAAAAATCCAAAAATCCCTCCAGGGACCACTAGAGTGGACGTTTGTAGTTTCAGTACTCAGCAGCAGAGGCTGGAGGGTCACTGCAAAAACAAGGATTCCCACTCCTGGCTCCAGCAGCCTCCTCTAGCATAACAGGAAGGAAATAGGAAGCAGGATGTGCTATGAATGCTGAAGAACATCCGGTTTGTTTGAAGGAATTTCTTTTACTTTTTTTTGTTGTTGTTGTTGTTTTGCTTCCCTGTGCAACAGTCCTGACTGTCTGTCCTGAAACTCACTTTGTAGATCAGGCAAACCTTAAACGTCTGCCTCTGCCTCCCCAGTGCTGGGATTAGAGGAGTGAGCCACCACTGCCTGGCTGAAAAGAGGGAGTTTCTAGATGCAGACTTTTACAAAGACAGACATGGAGAAGCTGAAACCCCAGGACAGTGCTGGTATGGAAGACTGAGTGACAGAAAGCCCCAGCTACTGTGCAAATAAAAGGCAAATTGCAATGAAAACAACATCCAAAGAGCCTTTCAAAAACGGAGATGGGAAATGAGATTTCTGAGAACGCCAGGAGCCCCACAGGTTATAAACTCTAGTTATCATCACACTTTGATTGTCATCTGAAAGAGATGATTAACTTGTGTCTAGATATTTAATGGGTATCAAGATGTTATTGTTATATGAATCGTGTCTTTAAAAATTTTAAATTTTTCTGGGTGGTTGTGCTGCATGATTTTAATCCCAGCCTACAGGAGGCAGAGGCAGGAGGATCTCTGAATTCGAGGCCAGCCTGGTCTACAGAGTGAGTTCCAGAACAGCCAGGTCTACAGAGAGAAACCTTGTCTCAAAAAACAATTTTTTTAAAAAAAATTGTGTGTGGGTGTTTGCCTGCGTGTACATCTGTGCACCGGGTATTTCCTGGTGAGGAAAGAGGATATCAGATCCCCTGGGACTGGAGTTATTGACAGTTCTGAACCTACATGTGGGTGCTGGGAATTAAACCAGATCTAATCTCTGAAAGAGCAGTCAGTGCTCATGTCTGCTCAGTCATGTCTCTAGCAGTCCTGCCCTTGAGAGAGGGTCTCACTATGTAGTCCTGGAACTTGCTATGTAGGCAAAGCTGATCTTGAACTTACAGAGATCTACCTGCCTCTCTCTCCCAAGTGCTAGGATTAAAGGAATGCACCACTATGCTGGCTTGAATGAATCAGTCACAAAGAGTCTTTTATACAACTCCAATTCTTTCCCAATTTTGATGGAGTTTCTCTACCCATCCAGTTCAGATCAAAATCCCCCTGCCTTCTTTATCTGCAACATTGACTCTGCATTCTAAGAATCTGTTACTCCTGGAATGTGATCCCTACAACGCCAGAGGAAGTCCTTTAGTTTTCTGAGTTTGGACTGATAGGTGTTATCCAGGGCGTTGCCAAATAAGGGTTTTTTTTCTCACAGGCGAGGGGTCTGGACAGGCAGCTGCTCTGGTTCAGTGGCTTCAATGGTACAAGGGCCAGTACTTTCACCTACCTCTAAGGGTGTGACGATTCTTTTGGCCTTTCCTGGAAGGATTGCAGTCAGGCTGCAGCCTCCATACCATGAGTCATTTGCCCAAGGTTGGGGCTTGCCTAGAAGTCAGTCAATAGATTTTTGCCTGGTATCTTACTGGACAGACCTGTGTCAGGTAGCTGTAAAAGAGGTCAGGAAAGCAGGTGTTTAGCATTTTCAGCAAGCTTTGGTGAACACTGTCTGGGAAAGGGGGATGAGGATGGTACCAGGTAAAACACACACCATGCTTCCTAAAACAGGCATTTAAAATAGATTTTAGGTTGGATTTTAAGTGTCTCCCTGATGCCCTGGAGGCCAGAAGGAGCTAGATCCCCTGGAACTAGAGCTGCAGATGGTTGTGAGCCACCATGTGGGTGCTGGGAATTGAACCTGGATCCTCTGCAGGAAGGACACGTGCTCTTAGTGGCTGAGCCAACTCTATAATCTCTGTGATGTTTTTCTACTAGTGCTCGGGTTCTTGGTTCTGGTAGAATTTCTTTTCCAAACATGGACATAACACTTGACCCCATCCTGTATGTCTTCCCTCCCATTAAGAAGTGACTTGTGGCCAGGCGTTGGTGGCATACCCCTTTAATCCCATCACTCAGAAGGCAGAGGCAGGCATATCTCTGTGAGTTTGAGGCTAGCCTAGGTCTACAGAGCTAGTTCCAGGACAGGCTCCAAAGCTACAGAGAGAAACCCTGTCTCAAAAAAACAAAACAAACAAACAAAAGAAGTGGCCTGTGGGGCTGGAGAGATGGCTCGGAAGTTAAGAGCTCTTATTGCTCTTTCAGAAGATCTTGACTGAGTTCTAGCACCCATGTTGGGTGGTTTGCAACAGTCAGAGGATCCAATGCTTTCTTTTTGTGTCCTAGGATACTTGGTGCATAAGCATACATGCAGACACATACACACACATATAAAACAAGTCTTAAAAGAAAAAAAAAGGGGGGGCCTGGTGGTGGTGGCACATGCCTTTAATCCCAGCACTTGGGAGGTAGAGGCAGGTGAATCTCTGTGAGTTTGAGGCCAGCCTGGTCTACAGAGCCAGTGCCAGGATAGGCTCCAAAGCTACACAGAAAAATCCTGTCTCAGAAAACATAATAAAGAATAAAAAAAAAAAAGTGATATGAGAGCTGGGCATGATGGAGCATGTCTACAATCTCAATGCTTTGGATTGAGAGGACTGCCCCTTTTAGGTACCTGATTACATATTGACCCCATGTCTCAAGACTGGTGTGAGCTGGGGGTGTGCCTCAGCTGCTAAAGTGCTCACACAGCATGCCTGAAGCTCTAGCTTCAACCTCTTGCATCGCATACAATTAAATAGTCCAAGCAGGACAATAAGAAGGTCAAGACCACTCTCAGCTAAAAGGAGAGGTTGAAACCAACTTGGCTCCGAAAATTTTAAAAGCCCTTACATTTGAATTGTGGCATTGAATGACCCTGTGTAAGTGGCAGTTTGAGTTGTGGTGTAAGTGACATTGTGTGGCTTCTGAGCATAAGTCTGAATGGCATTTAACCTGGTTCTCTTAGACAATCAGTTCTTGGAATTCAAATTATCTCTCAGAAGTGAGACCACTATGGAGAAAACACATAGCTATTCCAGGCAACAGCTTAGTTGAAGACAAAGCTGCTCACCAGGAAAACCTAGCAAGTGTCTGAGTTTAGAAGCTTCCAGATGAACTTAGCCATAGCCACTGAGTCATCGGCAGCCTTTGAGACTTTGCAGTTGAGGCTCCAGATATCATGGAGCTATCTCCTCAATATGCTATACTTTCTCTCTCTCTCTGAATGTCTGGCTCCCAGAATGTGTGAGCATAATAAAATGCAGTTGTGAATTAAAACCACAAGGAGGTACCACTCACTATGGTGGCTGTGGTGGCTTGTGAAGATGGGGGGGGGATTATAAAGAAAGGGTTGAAGGCATGTTAAAGGGTTAGGAGTGAGCTTTAGGGGAAGTGACTGGAACATGAGTGTGTTGACATTATCCTTGGACTCGTCCTACTGCTGGACTCACTGTTAAATAGACCTACTGGGAGATGGTGAGTATGGTAGAAGGTGGGGCCGGATCAGATGAAAGGGTTGGTGATGTCTTGCCTTCCAAGGGTACAGTTTGCCCCAGGTTGGTCTCACTCCTCACCCCTTCCCAGCCCCTATATCCCTTTCATTTTCCAAGAGGGAAAGAACGTTCTTTGTCACATGCTACTGCCTCTATGTTCTGCTTTGCTGTGTCCCCATGCTAATGGGACAAATGGACCCTGGACCAAAACCCTTTTAAACATTAGCAGAAGTAAACTGTTTCTCCTTTAAGTTGACATCTCCAGGTAATTGGTCACAACAACAAAAAGTTGACTTTTAAAAGCACAACCACAAGTCCCTGCACTTGGGATGCAGAAGCAGGTGGATTCCTATGAGTTCCAGGCCAGCCTGGTCTACAGAGCAAGTTTCAGGACAGCCAGGGCTACACAGAGAAACCCTGTCTCAACAATAATAACAAAAACCTTAATGAGCTGTGGTTGGGGCATGAAGTATGATTCTTTAATAAAGTGGTGTAAAATGTGTCTATTTTAATGGCTGCTAATTAGAGAATGGGTAGAGCTACCAAGCTCCTGTGGCTGTCTGCTCACAGCTCTGCTCTCTGCTCAAATGGCCTTGAACTTGGTCCTGCCTCTTCTGAGCCAAATTCAGCAGCACAAAGTTCTCCCAGCTCCTTCCAGCGAACTTGGTTCCTCTCATGCCTCACGCCATTTGGACTCTAGTCAACTGCCTCTTGGGGTCTGACTTAGAGTGTGAACTCTAGGCTACTTACACTACAAAACAGACTTTGCACACCATTGCTTGTCAGCACAAACGACAGATCAGTCTTTGACCCTAACTTGGGCTGGAGTGAGGTGAAGGTTTAGTAGAGGGAGTGCCAGGACCTGGATTCCTCCAGAATAACACAGCTTGCCAAAAATGGTTCCCATTAATTGAAGGCTGCTCTTAAGCACCTTTGAACTGATGGCTAACATTTACTGGGTGTTCACTTTGTGCCAAGAACTCTTCAGAGCACTTTGTGTTGGGTCACTGAGCCCTCAGGAAAATCCCATGAGGTATTACCTCCATTTTACAGCAGAAGCAGGGACATAGAGATGGTTAGCCTCTCGCCTAAGGACACAAAAACAGTTCACAGCCACAGTTTCAGGAGTCAAAACAGGCAACCAGACTTGAGCCTACAGTCTTGTCTATTTTTTGAAACAGGTCCTGTGTAGTCTAGGCTGACCTGGAGACTCAGCGCTGAGTCTCCACAGCGCTGGTATTAAAGACATGAGCATGAGTCCTGACTGAGCCTACAGTCTATTCAGGAGCTGTTGTGCCACCAGGCTCAGCAAGCCTATAGTCGTAATCACTATGTTAGAACTTTATTTTTCAAAATGTTCCCAGAAAACCTCATTTTCATTTCATGGATAAGGAAACTGAGGCCTGGGGACTTTAATTTACTTCCCTAAATACACACAAATAGTAATTGGGAGACTTTCAACTAAGAAGCTACACTGTTGCACGGGAGAGATGACTCAGTGGTTAGGATCATACACGGCTCTGGCAGAGGATCAAGTTCCAGGCCCCATGTGGGAAAGCTCTCAACAGCCTGTAATTTCAGCTCCAGGGGATGTGACACCCTCCTCTGGACTTTGTGGGCACCTGTTCACATTCCCACACACATATTTATGTAATTAATAATAAAAATAATAATCTGAACTTCTATTTCTTCCCCGAACTGGAGCACTGATGTTCTGCCCACACCTGTCATATTGCTGTACTCCAACCCACCTTGGTTACCCCGTGCTCACTGCCAACAAGGCTCCCATCTCCTCCTCAGCTCTTGCCTAATTTTTCTCCACTGGAGACAGCCAACCAGTTCCAGGCGTCTGCTCTGATTTTGTTGTTCTTGCTTTGATTTGTAAAGATGCATTTATTTCTGTGTGTCATAAGTTAGGGGCTGTGCTCCCCACAAGGGGTTCCTGTGGAGGTGAAAGGGCAAATGACTGGAGTCATTTCCTCCTTCCAGTGTATGGGTGCGGGGTCGGCAAACTCTGGGTTCAGTGTTAGCAGGGAGCACCATTACCTGCTGAGCCATCTTGTCAGCCTGTTTTGTTTTGCTTTTAAATTCTTTGGTTGTTTTCTATTTTTTTTTTCTTTTTAAACAGTTTCACTATGTAGCCTGAGCTAGCCTCAAAATTGATACTCTCCTCCTCCTGTCAGACAAGCATCACCATCCTGATTTTATAAAAAGCATTTACAGGGCAGAGGTGTGCGTGTATGGGTGGTGGCTATCAGAGGACAACTATCACAAGTTGATTTTTACTCCCTCCTTCTCTCTCTCTGACTTTGGTATTTGGAGACAGGGTTTCTCTGTATACTCCTGGCTGTCCTGGAACTGGCTCTGTAAACAAGGCTGGCCTCCAACTCAGAGATCTGCCTGCCTTTGTCTCCCTAGTGCTGGGATTAAAGTCCTGTGCCACCATGGCCTGGGGCATCCAGATTTTAATGTGGCTTTTGGGCACCCAACGCCTGCATTGGGCTTGTATATGTAGGGATGTTATCCACTAGCCATCATCATGGCACATACTGATTGATTTTAAAGTGTCTATACTGTATTTTTTATTTTTTCATTTGAGGCAGGGTAACTCTAGCTGGCCCAGAGCTCTCCATGTAGACCAGGTTGTCCTTGTACTCAAAAAGATCTGCCTCCCTCTACTTCACCAGTACTGGGATTAAAGTCCCTTAGTACCATACCAAGCCTTATAAATACTTTTGAAGTATTACTTTTTCTCTACGGAATTATTTAGTAATCTTTAAAATGTCTCCTTGAGCAGGGTGGTGGTGGCATACACCTTTGATCCCAGCACTCGAGAGGAAGAGGCAGATGGATCACTGTTTGAGGCCACCTTGGTCTACAAAGTTACACAGAGAAACCCTGTCTGGAAAAAATAAAATAAAATAAAATAAAATAAAATAAAATAAAGTCTCCTTGAAACTGCACTTACTTACAAGGAGCACACCACACCTCCTTATCACATCCTGGCTAGGTTGCTCAAAGTAGACCCCCATGCCTCTTCACTGCTAGCTTGTCAAATGACAGTACATAGACCTTTATTTTATTTGTTTATTGGTTGTTTCTCTCTCTCTCTCTCTCTCTCTGTCTCTGTCTCTGTCTCTGTCTCTCTCTCTCTCTCTCTCTCTCTCTCTCTCTGTCTGTCTCTCTGTCTCTGTCTCTCTTTGGTTTTTCAAGACACTGTTTTTCTGTGTAACAGCTCTGGTGTTCTGGAACCAGCTCTATAGACCAGGCTGACCTTGAACTCACATGGGTCCTCCTGCCTCTGCCTCCCAAGTGCTGGGATTAAAGGTGTGCACCACCAACACTTGGTTTGTTCTTTTTGAGACAGGGTCTCACTGTGTAGCTCTGGTCCTCAAATTCACTATGTAGACCAGGCTGGCCTTGAACTCATAGAGATCCACCTGCCTCAGCCTCCTGAAAGTTTTTATATATATATACTTCCTATTTCTTTTTTGAAGAGCACGTGCACTTGTGTAAGGCACCTGCAGATCTCCTGGATTCCAGGAGTTCAGCTCAGTGTTTAGCTGTGAATGTCTGCTTCTGTTTCCATCAACTACCACGGCTGATTCTTGCATTCAAAATATCAGTCTCTAGCCCCAAACACCCCAAACACAGGAATTAGACAAACAATGGCACCAGCTATCAGAGGGAAACAAAGTTCATACTTCTGTGAAATATGTTCACAATCCAGAGTACAGGCGCACTGGAGAGGAGGTCATGCCAGATGTGGTGGGACTGGAATCCAGTTGCAAAGAGGAAGAAGCGATAAGACTACAGAAACCCAGAGATAGCTGACCTGAACAAGGGGGAGCTCACGGACCCCCAGACTGATAGCTGGGAAACCAGCAATGGACTTACCCACAGCCCCTGAATGTGGGTCTCAATTAGAAAGCCTGGGCAGTCTATGGTACCTCTGACAGTGGCACCAGAATGTATCCCTGGTGCACAAAAGGACTTTGGGAGCACATCTCCCATGGAGGGATACTCCCTTAACCCAGAGACAGGAGGGAGGGCCTAGGCCCTACTCCATATGACTTGACAGATTTGATGATCCCTTCTGGAAGGCCTCACCCTCCCTGTGGAGTGGGAGGGGAATGGATTAGGAGGGGATGGGGGGAATGGAAAGATAGGAGGGAGAGAAAATTTGAATTGATATGTAAAATAAGAAATAATAATAATAAAAATGAAAAAAAAAACATTTAAAGTGAAAAAAAATCAGCCTTGGGCAAAACTACAAAATGGGTCAAAGTTGGACTGTGGGAAGACTCAACCTCATTGATCTTTCCTCTACTCCTGCACTCTTCTCATTTGCTCCTCCTTGTTCTCCTATACCCTTAAGGTCCTTTTTTTCAAAACCCTGCTCTTGCTGGGTGGTGGTGGCACATGCAGGCCTTTAAACCTAGCACTTGGAAGGAAGAGGCAGAGTGATCCTTATGAATTTGAAGTCAGCCTGGTCTATATAGGGAGTTCCAGGACAGCTAGGGCAACACAGAGACCCTTCCTCAAAACAAACAAAAAACAATCTGCTCTTCAGAAAGGATCTGATCTTTACAGCTACTGAAAATTTTGGTTTTCTTAGGTTGTTTGAATTTTGATAGGGAATAAAAGGTCTGGTTATAGGCTGCAGTTCTCTAGGCAGGCTCTGGACAAACTTCTGGGGTGAAAGGAATTACTGTTGACATCTGAGAAGGAATTTGTGGACCTATCCTTGACACAACTACTTCAAGATCCCCACCTTGTTAAAAATAAAATAAAATAAAATTCTGTTTTCCTTTCTCTTCAAGAAACATTTTCTATGAGGTGTGGTGTGGCACATACTGGTAATCCTAACATTTCAGAGACAGAGAGAGGCAGGAGGATCACGAATTTGAAACCAAACTGGTTTGAAGCTTTAGACTAAGTTCCAGGAAGCCTGAGTCACAGTTTAACAGTATCTCAGCAAACAAAGACAAGAGGGGGTGCTCTTCCTGGAAACCTGATTATAGGTTAAAGGAATAATTTCAAAGCTAAGAATACAAAGAAGCTTGGTGTGATAGCTAAAGCCTATAATTTCAACATTGGAGGCTGATATGAATGAGTTCGAGGCTAGCCTGGGCTCCAAAATGAGTTTGAAGCCATCCTAGACTACTGAGACCTTTGTCATATACAGCCAAAACTCAAAACTGTTTAAAACAGAGTCTCAAGACACAACTTGAAAGATACAATGTATTAAAGTGTTTACAAAGTCTCCTGAGTGGGCGCTACTACTATTTTGGATACAACCAAAGGTTTGTGTCCCTGTGGTGCACTTAATAAAATAGAATTGTTCATGGTTACTGTATGGCTTTTTGTTTCCTTTTGTGCTGTCTTTGTTTGTTTGAACCCGTCTTGGGTGGGCTTAGCAGGCTTCAAGTTCAGCATAAAGTTCAGGACAGCCTTGACATTTCCTTCCCTCTGTTTCCCACATGCTGGGATTACAGACATCTCTCATCATGCTTCTGTGTATGTGGTTCTAGGAACCAAACCCAGGACTTTTGCGCACGCTAAACAAGCACACCACCAATTGAGCTGCATCCCTAGACTATATGTTTTTGAGACAGGGCGTTTTTGCTATCAGAAACATAGTCTTTACTGGCCTGTTAATCACTATGTAACCTGGGTTGGCTTTGAACTCACGGCACACTTCCTGCCTCAGCCTCATGAGTTCTGGGATTACAGGGCTGCCCTCTTCCACGCCCGCCTAGAACATGTTGAAGGCAGAATTTGTATTCATCTCTTCAACAAGTATGAATTAACTGCGTGAGTACATGCCTCCACTTGCTAGAGGGAAGTATATTAGAAAGGAATATTATTGGCCTGGTGTTGTAGACAAAAGCCCATAATCCCAGAACTGGAAAACTGAAGGTTTAGGAGTTCCAGGCTAACTTGCGCTAAGTGATTCTCCAGTGCGTGAGCTCTTAAAAGATTGCCCCATTCCAATCATCTCAAATCCCGTTCACATTAGTCACTAAGGATGTTGGTTTGCAGAATGTCCGATAGTCAGGTGGGGATAAACCAGACACTCTTCACATATCTCAAGGATGTGGTGGCAGCACTAGGGAGACCGAGACAGCAGGATCCGGGGTCTGAAGGCAGCCTGGGCTACATCCGAAGGCCCTGGCTCAAATAGGTAATAAAAACACGATCCAGGGGTAAGCTTCTGAAATGCAGCAACTACCCCAGCAGGCTAGGCTCTACGCCAGGCAGGATACAGGCAGAAGCAACTCCGCGTCCTTTTTAAAGTTCACCCTTGCCATGAAATTCCTTTGGCGGCAAACCAGTAGCTGAGACCTCTCTTCCCCCGGGAACACATATTTTAAAATCTACCATGTTTTCCCCTAAGGAAACGCTTCCACACGCAGAGTCACAAAAACCCTTTGAGCCGCACGAGGGCCTTTCTGCGATCACATCTGCCCACGGTGGCCTTCGCCCACAGTGCGCCTGCGCGGCACCAACAGCCTGCAGAGCACGCACGTAAAGGGTGGGTCCGTCTACTCACGTGACTCTCGGCAAAAGCCTAGTGTCTGCGAATTTGTGGCTGAGGTTGCTAGGTGACCGCAGCCAGGGCGGATGCTGGGGAGGTAACGGTCCAGCCTCAGCCCTGCGGGGCGCAGCTTTTTCATCCTGCTGATCCTTTCAGGCCAGGAACCAACGCGTCTCGCCCTTTGCGGTCTGGAAAGCTCCGGGTCCTGAGGGGTGTGACTGGGCTGCACCCACTTAAGGACTTTGTTTCCTGCTTCAGAGAAAGAGTCAGATCGCTCGTGGTGCAGGGATGTGGTGAATGGAATCCTGGGCGTAGCTTCCTGAAGCTTCCTTGCGGCTTGGGTCAGGGCTGGTTGCTGAGGCCCACAGGAAATGTGCGGTAGGGACTCTGTACGGCCGGCCGCTCGTCCAAATCCAGTTTTGTCATGAATGGTTGTTAATGAAGGATAAGTCATTCAAGAATAATATTTCGATTTAAAAAGACTTGTTTATAATTCTCCAGGCCCCTAGGTTGGATCTCCAGCAACAGCAAAAGACTTCCAGAAGGAAAAAAACTCAAATACTTAAATTTTGTTTTTGCACTTTTTGAGTGATTACAGGCATGCACTAACACACCAAGGGCTACCGATGGAATCTGGCGCTTCAACCCTTGGACTCAAGTGCTCTTCCTGGAAGGCTGAGGAGGTAGCTCCAATACTAGAGTGCTTAACTAGGATGCAGAAGGCCTTGAGTTTGAGCCCTAGCACACCATAAACTGGGCATTGTGGCATATGCCTGTGAGTTTACTATTCTGGGGGTAGCCGTAGACTTTCAAAGCCACCCTCAGCTGCATAGCCAGTTTCAGCTGCCCTGGGTTACATGAGGTCCTGTCGCAAAAAACCAACAAGCAGGCTGTGATGGTACACACCCTTCATCCTAGCAATCCAGAGGCAGAGGCAGATCTCTGTAAGTTCAAGGCCAGCCACAGTGACGAGTTATAGGATAGATAGCCAGAGCTACCCAGAGGAACCCTGTTTCAGGAAAACAAGCACAATAACAAAACCTCAAACTAATGGGGGCTGGAGCGATGGCTCAGCCACTTAATTATCCAGAGGACTTAGTTTCAGATCCCAGCACCTATGTACATCCATCAGGCAACCCTTCACCTGAAGAGTGCCTTCCTGTACATGATACACATACTCACAAAGGCATACACATACATGCACAAAAATACAAAAGTCATTTTTTGTATAAATACAAAATTTAAAAGCATAATAATAAAGCAATAATAATAAAGTATCTGCCTCCTAAGTAGCTGGAACTTGGTTTTCTCCCAGATTCTCTTTAATACTAAAAGGTGTGGTCTGTCTGTCTGTGTGTCTGGGTACAGCTCTCTCTTCCCTGACATTTTGTTCTTTTGAACTTGAGCTGCTTTTGTTTCCCAAGACTTTCAGCTGTTTGTTCTTCTAAGGCAGTGGTTCTCAACCTTCTTAATGCTAGGATGCTTTAAATATATATATATATATATATATATATATATATATATATATATATATATATAGTTCCTCATGTTATGCTGACCTCCAACCAGGTAACTCTGTCTGGCCTAGATCAAGCCTTGCCAGTGCTGGGGTGAAAGGCGCTCACAACTGTGCCAGATCCAAATCTCTCTCCCCATCTAGATTTCTGAAAGCAGAAGTCCACATATTGCACCAACTTAAGACCATTTTTACCACCACGTATGACTATTATAACTCTTCTGAGACTGGAGAAATGACTCACGAGTCAAGGGCACTGGCTGCTCGTACAGAAGCCCAAATGCAGTTCTCACCACTCACATAGTGGCTCCCAACTGTCTGTAACTCCAGTTCCAGGAGACCCAATGCCCTCGTCTGGCCTTGTCAGGTATCAGGCATAACAGTGTTCATAGACAAACGTGCAGGCAAAGTGTTCATACACATAAATAACTAAATCAATGTTAAAAATTCCTTTCAAGTTAGACTATATCTTGTTGTGCTCACAGCCAATTACTCCTTAGGAGACAGCTATTACCCTGCTTCCTGTCCCCAGCAGACTTGACCAACACCTGGCACTTGGCCCACATGAGGCAAAAGCTGGGCTCGGTGGGTAAACTATTTTGAGCAAACAGCTGTTGAGCAGCTTGTGCCATTTCCATCCAGCACCACGACTGACCAGCAACTTCTTGCCTGCCAGCAGCAAATGTAAGCCAGGCAAAATGGCTGCTTGTGAGCCTTGCAGCTCATGACTATATCTTTGAAAATGCTCCCTTTAAAGGGTGGGAGTGCAGTTCGGATCTAGAGAGCTTATCCTTCACGAACAAAGCTGGGGCTTGATCCCTAGCTCTGCTACACAGAAACGGCACCGGCTACACAGCAGGATTGCTTGAGCCCAGGGATTCCAGATAAATGTGTTCAGCGTAGAAGGATTCCAGGTCAAAGACTGTAGCACCAGAACTTAGGTGTTTGGGTGTCAAGATGAAATCAGATGACTCAGCTCTTTGGGGGTGATTTGGGAGGATTCCAGCTCCCAGCTGTAGGGGCTTTCCAGAGGTTGACTCAGGTACACCATCTGTTACCTCTGACAAGAAGAGGCTTTTTGTTTTGTTTTTTTTTTTCTGTTCTGTTTTGTTTTTCACATTGCTGGAGATAGAAACTAGGGTGAGAGCTGGGTCTGAAAATGCTCTCCCACTGAGCTGTGTCCCTGTCTCCCTCAACCACTGTTAGAAAGGTGTGAGCATCACTGTCCTGACAGTAACATGAACCATGCCATGTGATGGAATGATTGAAAGAGAGCTCTCTCCACTTTCTGAGTCCACCCTTCTCTAGTAGATGACCATTCAGAAAATTTTGTAGCCCCTCCCAGTCTGACTCCAACAATGTTTAACTATGGTGATGTTTCCTCATTACTACTGGTCAGGTCTTTTCTGTATGTAAATTCATTCTCCCTAACTTTTTTTGTGCCCTGGGAAGCTCACTTTAGACTAGACAGGGAAGGGGAGGCCAATTACTCTGTTTTTTGTTTTTGTTTTTTGAGACAGGGTTTCCTTGTATTGCTTTGGAGCCTGTCCTGGAACTCGTTCTATAGACCAGGCTGGCTTTGAACTCACAGAGATCCACCTGCCTCTGCCTCCCAAGTGCTGGGACCAAAGGCATGAGCCAGCAACACCTGGCTGTCAAGTACTTTGTGTCTGGATAAAGTGTCTGGTTAGACTGGCTGGGCATGGTGGTGAATGCCTTTTATCTCAGCACTTGGGAAGTGGAGGCTGGCGAATCTCGGTGAGTTTGAGGTAATCCTTGACTTTGTTCTATATAGAGAACAGGCCTGCTGGCGCTGTGTCTCAAAAACAAAACTCCAACCAAAGGAAACCACCACCACCACCACCACCACCACCACCACCACCACCACCACCAAAACCAAGTCAAATCCCCACCTCCCCGCTTTCCTGTTTGCAGGCATTTCCCGAAAGCCTTGCTCCTCCTGCCTGCGCCTGCAATTACAGATGTAAAAGTTGTAGCAAGAGCTTCCCACCCTGGGTGTGTCTGATCACCTCCATGTCTGCTTAGTTCCTCTTCCTCCACCACCATCCTGCTGTGATGTCATTACCACCCACCCTCCTTCAGCAAGAATCCTGTTAGGTCAGTTTAGCCTGTGACCTGTTTAGCTTTTACTGTCAACTTGACACAGCCTAGACTCGCCTTTGATAGACCTGTGGGCATGTCTGTGGGGAGTCATCTTTATTGATAGCTGAGGTAGGAGGGCCCAGCCCACTATGGTCGGCACATCTCTAGGCAGATGATCCTGGGCTCTAGAGGAAACGTAGCTGAGCATGAGCCAGAGTGAGCCAGTTCCTTGGCTGTGAATGAGTCTGTCAGTCAGAGGTAATGTGTGGAATAGCAAGCAGGCTTGCTTTCAGGGTCCACTTGAGATCTTGTTTTGACTTCCCTCACTGGCAGGCTGTGACAGGTAAGCTGGCACAAACCCTTTCTTCCCCTAAGTTGACCCAATTGCTCTCTTACTATCGTGTCAACTGTCAGAGAAGTCCCTAGCCCCATCACATGGGTCTTCCTCTTCATGCTTTCTCAAATATGACTGAATGTTTGTTTTAATCTCACAATAAAATGTATTCACGATGCTCTGGTTCTATGTGCTTTGTCCCCGAAAGGCTCATGTGTCTCTGTGGCTTACAGGAGGCACGGGGTTAATGGGATTTGATTAAGTCATTTTGGGGGGTATCATCCATGAAGAGGTTAGACTCTTCTCAGGACAAGCCAGTATATTCCCAAGAGAATAAGATATTGGGGGGGGGGGGGGGGGGGGGGGAAGCATGCCTGCCCTTCCGCGCCCTTTGCTTCCTGGCTTCCCGCTTGACCACTCCCATATGCTGCCTGCCACTGGATTCTCCCATCACCAAGCCTTCTTCAAGAGACTGGCCTGATAGTGTGGTCCAGTTTTGGACTGTATCTCAGAGCTCCCTCCTGTTCTTCCTCCTCCCCCCTCTTGGGGGTCTCATGTTCTAGACCACCCCCAAACTCACTCTCCTTAAACTTTGGATCTTCCCATTGCTGTTCTTACAGGCACAAGTCACCAGACCTGGATTAGTACACTTAACATGGCTTTTAAAATGTTTTTTGGAAGCCAGGTAGTGTTGGCGCATGCCTTTAACCCCAGCACTTGGGAGGCAGAGGCAGGCGGATCTCTGTGAGTTCAAAACCAGCCTGGTCTACAAGAGCTAGTTCTAGGAAAGCCTCTAAAACCACAGAGAAACCCTGTCTCTACAATCCACAGGAGAAAAAAAAAGAAAAAGAAAAAGAAAAAGATTTTGGAAGGTAGGTGTAGTGGCACATGCCTTTAATCCCAGCACTTGGGAGGCAGAGGCAGTCAGATGTCTAAGTTCAAGGCCATCCTAGTCTACAGAACTAGTTCATGGACAGCCAGGGCTACACAGAGAAACCATGTCTTAATGACCCCCCCCCCAAAAGGCGTTAGCCAGGCATGGTGCTACATGTCTGTAATTAGAGCACTGAGGGAACGGATGCAGGAGGATTGGAAGTCGGAAAACAGCCTGGGCTAAGTAGAAAAAAGCAAAGCAAAACAAAAGGTCTGAAGTCAGGGAGATGGTGGTGATAACAGCCCTGTGAGAAGAGCATTGTGTGCTGAGCTGCTCATCTTGCTGGCATTGCCACACCATCACGCGTCAGCTTCCACAAGTAGAGACAAGTTGGAAGTGCTGACGCTTACAGAACCCTTGCCTCCCCGGACAGGACCGGTGAGGGGATGGGCACGGGCGGATGAAACACACGTGTGTTTCCTCACACTCTGGCTCTCCGGTTTCCAGTTCTCCTTGATGTTGGTTTGTTTTTCTAAAGCAAGCACCACCCCTAGAGCCCTTGTGTGTGTGTGTGTGTGTGTGTGTGTGTGTGTGTGTGTGTGTGTGTGTGTGTGTGTCCAGATCTGTCCCGTCATTCACTCACTTGCAAAACCCTGACATGGGGCCTGGGAACCAAACTCAGGTCCTCTGCAAGAGCAGTGAGCACTCCTAACAGGTGAGCCAGGACAGACCCGGGCTCTTGTCCCACCCACATGAGCTCAGTCCACTTTCACTTGGCCTCTGAGGTGATATCCTGCTATGCTGGTGCCTCCTTGTGGGGATAACAGGGCAGGACAGCCGATCTCCACCACCACCACCACCACCACCACCAGACAGGGTTTCCCTGTGTAGCTTTGGAGCCGGTCCTGGACCAAGCTCTGGCAGACCAGGCTGGCCTTGAATTTACAGAGATTTGCCTGCCTCTGCTTCCTGAGCGCTGGGATTAAAGGTGTGCTCTGACATCGCCCAGCAGGACATCAGATTATGGAGATTTCCTCATGAGGAATTGTCATCCATCAGCAGAAGTGAATCATCGCTTATGAAAAGAGCTTGTCTTGAGGAAAGCAGGGAGGTGGAGAAATGGCAGAACAGGCCACCCTTAAAGAACAAGAAGGGAGTGTTCCCCAGTCATGGACACAGAGTGCCTGATGCGTCGTGGGCACCCATTAAATATGCATGAGATGCTTGAAAAGACACCCAGCAGTGAGAAAGTTATGTGTTCAAGGACAAGTGATGAGAAAGGAAGCTTAATGGAAACTGGGTGTTGAGAGGAGCAGATTATTGCCATTGTTCTGGAAAATAGACCTAATAATTCTCTTATGGGTGGCAGGAATTGAACTAATTTTATTAGGCTTGTCAGCTGATGCCTTTACCAACTGGTCATCTTGCAGGCCTGAGTGATTTCTTTTTCTTTCCTTAGAAGAAAGGAGAGGGCAGCACATTAGCAGGCTGTTACACAGAGAAACAAAGCAAACAAACAAAAATTATGATGAGGCTGGTGGCATACTCCTTTATTCTATGCTGAGGCAGATGGATCTCTCCCAAGTCAGCCTTATCTACGTGACAAGCTGGAGGCCAGCCTGTGCTACATGAGCCCTGTCTTAAAACAACAACAACAAACAATAATAACAACACAATGTTACTTAGGTAGAGCCTTTTTTTTTTTTTTTTTTTTTTTTGGTTTTCCAGACAGGGTTTCTCTGTGTAACACTAGCTGTCCTGGAACTAGCTCTGTACACCAGGCTGGCCTCAAACTCAGAAATCTGAGGGCGTTTGACTCCTGAGTGCTGGGATTAAAGGCATGCACTAACAAATCAACACAACAACAACAAACAAAATTTACTCTGAATGGGAGAGACAGCCAAAGGTCAGGTGTTGGCAGGCCCCTTGCACTGACAAACCTGGGGCGGGGCAGGTGAGCATGAACGGGTAGCCCCGTCTGGCTCATTGACCAATCCATACAGGGGCTGAAGTCCGGAGTGGGGCAGGTGGAGAAATGCTCGGGTCCTGGGGCCCTACCTGCCTCCTTGATCCCAGGGTATCGGTGACCTTTGAGTCCCGCAGTTGGGGGCTGGCACACCGGCCGGGCTGGGCTCCTCAATAGGCGGCATGCTTCGGCTGCTCGCGTCCAGTTGTGCCCGGAGCCTGGGATCCCGGGTGGCCACGTGGCGTCCCTGTGTGGGGCTCCTTTCTCCTGGGCACCCCGGGATCCTCCAGGCTTCAGATGCCCGGCGTCACCAGTCCTCCAGCTCAGAGTCACTGGCACAGCTGGTGGGCATCTGCTCTATGATGCACCTGCCCCTGCAGTCCTCCCCAGAAGGGCTGGACGCTGCCTTCATCGGTGTGCCTCTGGACACTGGGACCTCCAACCGGCCTGGGGCAAGGTAAGACCGGAAGCATCGGGGCTGCGGACACATGGTTGGGAGTGTAGAGGCACACGGGCTTGCAGCTTTTCACCCAGGTCATTTTGGGATCAGGGAGGGTGACTCCTTCCTCCTTCAACAAGCAATGCCAAGGGCCAAACACAGGATTAGAAGGCCAGTCCTGACTTATCAGGGTCATCAGTGGTCAAGAAAGGTGTCTGTGCACTCCTGTAACCTCAGGAAACCAAGGCTGCTCAGAGAGGCCAGCCTGGGCTGCATTAGCAAGCCAGGGGGGTTTCTAGAACCCCAGCCTTGCTGGGATGGTAGGTGTACATACCCTAATTCCATCCCAGGAGACACTGCTTTGAGAATAGACATTGGTTGTCCCTTCTCCAAACCCCTAGCTATCAAAGTAAAAGAGACATAAAATCTATTTTCTTAATTAGCAAGCATCAGCAGTTTCGACTTTGGCTCATTACATCTGACTGTATCTGTCTGAATTTTAAGAGCTGCCATTTATTAAATGTCAACGAACCCAGGGCATTTTGCAAAGTTGACCTTGTTTAACTTTTACAACCACACTGTGAAATAAATAACAGCTTCATTCTTTTAAAGACCAGGAAACAGAAACTTGGGTTAAGGAATTGTCTAATGCTATCTAATAAATGGTGGTGGGTGGGCTCTTGAGTCTAGGGATGGAGGGGTGTGTTGAGTGACGAAGCTCTCACTCAGCTTTCAGGGCCCCTGGTTTGATCTCTGGCAACAAAAAGACAAACAGCCAAAGAACAAAGTGGAGAGCGTGTCACATGCTGGTACTTACTTTTTAAAAAGCATTTATTTTTATTTTACATGTACATATGTTTTTGTCTACACGAATATGTGTGCACCACATCTCTGCCTGCTGCTGAGTAGACAGACGGGGACAGTGATGGGTCCCCCAAGAACTGGACAGTTGTGAGCTGCCATGCGGGTGCTGGAGACTCAACCCAGATCTTCTGTAAGAGCAGCCAGTGCTCCTAACTCATGAGCCGTCTCTCTAGCTCCTTACACGAATGGTTATTGCATATGTGTGCCTGTGTGCATGCATGTGGGTAGGGACTGGAGGACAGCCACTGGGTCATCTTCAGTGTCACGGTCCACCTCATTCCTGACAGGGTCTCTCACTGACTGTGAGTTCACTGAGTGGTGACCAGGGAACCCCTACTGACCCTCCTGTCCTGATTCCCCAGTGCTGGGATTCCAAGTAGGTACCACCACACCTGGCAGTTATATATGGGTTCTGGGGATCAAACCTGGGCGCTTCCATGTGCATGGCAAGTGCTTTACTGACTGAGCCATTCTTGTACTGAAACAAACAACGAAATCACCCTCAGACACTGTGTTAACGGAGGTGGAAAACTAAGAAACTAATAAACTGCAGAGGACCAGAAATTCTGTTAGTCTGCCATGGTCATTCATACTGGCAGTCACAGCACTCAGGAGGCTGAGGCGGGAGGATTTGGGAGTTTGAGGCGATCTTAGGCTACACAGTGAGTTTTGTGCCAGCTTGGGCAACATAGCAAGACCCTATTAAACAAACAATAAAAAAAGTCAAAACCCCTCCAAATATACATAGACGAATGACTCTCAGTGGGGTCCATTTTATATCCAGTGGTAATGTCTGCTGACATCCAGACATACTTTTTACTCGGTGCAGGTTTGGAGGAAGAGGCGCTTATGATTGCTACTGGTTACAGACTCTGTCCCACAGCACAGAGTCGCCTCTCCCAAATGTCAGGAAACAGAGAAGTACCGTTCAGGCACAGGCAGCCTTCAGAGCTCTGCAGCAGCAGCTGACATGTAAATGATTCTTCTTCTCCAGATTTGGACCCCGTCGCATCCGGGAGGAATCGGTGATGCTGGGGGCTGTCAATCCCAGCACGGGAGCCCTCCCCTTCCAATCCCTCAAGGTTGCAGATCTAGGCAATGTGAATGTCAATCTTTACAACCTCCAGGACAGCTGCCGGCTAATTCGAGAGGTCTATCAGAACGTCTTAGACGCTGGCTGCATTCCTCTGACCTTGGGTAATGGCTGCCAGCAAGGGCAAGCGAAGCTTCTTCATGGTAGTCTGGGTAGGGTGGTTATTCAGTATAGGCCCAAGAGCAGCAGTTCTCCGGGGGAAGCTGCTGTGAAGATGGACACCGAGGGAAAGTGGACATTCAAGGTCACTCATTTGAATCCCAGGGGAGAGAAGGATAGTTAATATTTTGGGAGACCCGGCACGAAGGCTAACAGAGTAAGACCCAGTCTGGGGTGGGGGTGGAGGTGGGGTGGGGGGAAGACTGGCTAACTAGGACAAGGCCAGTGAGGCATTTGCCATAGGGCAGAAAAACAAAATCAATAGTTAAAAATCGATAAATTAGGATAAGTAACCTATTCCCTGCTTTTGCTTCAAGCCCCAGTAGTTTAGCTAGGAGAACTGGTGTTACTGATTTTGTTGTTGTCCATCCAAGAATTTCTTTTACATTGATTTTGATTTAAAAACAAAAACAAAAACAAAAACAAAAAACTACACTTTCAAAATAGTATTGATCTTAGTTAATTAAGTTGTGATTTTTTTTTTAAATGTTCTACCCCTGCATGTATGTCACCACCTCTTCCCAGCCCTCTATCTCAGATCTGTCACCCTCCTCCCAACCCTCATCTCAGACCTGGAGATGGCTATCAACAGGGGCTCAATTGCCACTCCCCAACTTGACGACAAAACTATTTTTAGTGACTGTGAGAATTGCAAGAAGGTCTTTCTTTTGTTCCTTTTTTCTTTTCTTTTTTTTTTCTTCCCCTTTTTCGAGACAGGGTTTTTCTGTGTAGCTCTGGCTGTCCTGGAACTCACTCTGTAGACCAGGCTGGCCTCGAACTCACAGAGATCTGCCTGCCTCTGCCTCTTGTGTGCTGGGATTAAAGGTGTGCGCCACTGCCACTTGGCTCCTTCTTTCACTTTTTTCTTACATTTATGTAGTGTGTGTTCATCATGCACGCACATGTGTATGCATATATGCAGGTAAGAATCCAACATGTGAGTCCTGGGAGTCCTGGGGAGCGAACACAGGTAATCAGGCTTGGCAACAAACATCTTTATCCTCTGAGCCATCTTGCCTGCACTCCAGAGGAGGTATCTGAACTGGTCAGAATTTGCATCAATCTATAGGGCAGTGGTCCACTATTCCTCTGTATTTCATTGGTTCAAGAATTGAACTGATGATGTGAGCGGTGTTCATTCATTCATTCATTCATTCATTCAGTCAGTTCAGTCAGTCAGTCAGTCAGTCAGTCATTCGTGTCAGATTCCCTGGAACTGGAGTTACAGACAGTTGCCAGCTGCCAGTGCTGGGAATTGAACCTGGGTCCTCTGGAAGAGCAGCCCGTGCTCTTAGCCATCTCACCGGCCTGTTTTTGTTTTTAAACACCCCCATTTATTTCTGTCAGTTTGAATGGCCTAGTTACCAGAAAGATAGCTTCAGGATGCCAGTTTTTGACATCTCAACCCAGCTCTTACAATCTGCTTTGTGGTCTGTGTTGTTAAGCTTGGTTTATCTATCAAAAGGTAGAGTGACAATGCCTATCTCACTGCACTGTGGGCGGGACATGTAGTCAACAAGCTCAGTACTGTGCTCTGAGTACATGAAGATTCAACAAAACTCAGCTGCTGTCACTATCAGTAACTATCAATACTTGCCCTAGAGCTGTACTGCTCAATAGGGTGGTCTGTCATCCCAGCTACTCCGGATACTAAGACAAGGGGAGCACAAGTTCAAAGCTAGTCTGGACTGCAGAATGAGTTCCAGTCTAGCCTGGGCAACTTAGTGACACTCTGTCACAGGATTCAAAAGAGGAACAAATAAACAAACAGAAAGACAGTACTGGCAAATAACACCATACTCCCATACCTAGATAGTACAAACAACACTAAGTGTATAAACTGATGACATGACTGCTCCATGGTACAGCCAGAAACCTCTGGAAGAGTCCAGAGCAGAGATAAAAAAAAGAAGGAGACTGAAGGTGACCTGCAGAAAGATAGGGAGGAGGGAAACAAGAGAGAGCGAAGGAAAGAGGAGGACCGAGAGAGGAAAACAGAGTGAGCAAAAAGAAGAGTGTAGCCAAAGAAGTAGCATGGTTATAAGGAGAATTCGTGCTGGGTGGAGGGAAGCCCATGAGGTGGAGAAGTTTGGGGCAGGGAATTAGCTGAGAAGAGCTAGGATGCCAGCACAGACTCAGAAGTATGTAGCAGGGATACAGATCCCTCTGTACACTGAGGGACCCTGGAGGCCAGTGTGTGCTCTGTGTGCGAATAGGCACCATTTGTCCCTTCTGCTGGTGATAAGAGGAATGGCTCCTTGGGTAGAGGGGAACCAGGTTCACAAGTTCCCGAGGAACACTGGCTTTTGTCCAACCCCAAGAATCTGAGGAAATGGAGTCCTTTGGACCTGACACTAAACTCAGTGAAATAAAAAAAAAAAAAAAAAAAAAAAGACCCAAAGATAAGGGGAAGCTGTGTTGGAAAGGAGGGTTGCAAGGGGAGATGGATACGAGCAAAACACTTTTTTGAGTCTGGAAAGGTGTCTCTGTGGTTAAGAGCTAACGCTGTTCTCCCACGGACTTGAGTTCAATTCCCAGCACCCATGTCAGCTGGTCCTCAAAATTATTTCTTAAAGATGAGATGAATGTGGCAGGGCACTTGCTGAGTGAGTGGGGCTCTGAGTTCAATCCCCAGTGCAGAAAATTAGTGAGTGAACAAACAAAAGAGTGTAGTATTTGTTTACTTCCAAGTTAAAATGAACTGGCGTATGGGGCTGGAGAGATGGTTCAGTATTCAAGAGTCCTGCAGCTCTTATAGAGGACTCAGATTCAAGTCCCAGCACCCACATGGCAGCTCACAGGCATCTGTAACTCCAGTTCCAGGGGAGCCCATGCCCTCTTCTGACTTCTGACAGAGACATACACACAAGCAAAATACTCAAACACATAAAAATAAATAAATCTTTTCTTTTTTTGGATTTTTCGAGACAGGGTTTCTCTGTATTGCTTTGCAGCCTGTCCTGAAACTCCCTATGTAGACCAGGCTGGCCTCAAACTCACAGAGATCCACCTGCCTCCTGGGTGCTGGGATTAAAGGTGTGCACCATCAATGCCCGGCTAACAAAAACATTAAAATATTTGAGCCATAGAGATGGCTCAGTGTGTAAAAGTGCCTGCCATGCAAGCCAGATGACCCGAATTTGATCCCTGGAACATTAGGCTAGGAGGGAACTCACTCTTCCAAGTGGTCCTCTGATCTCCATACATAGGCCATTAGTCATACACATCATACAGATGCAGTTGGATGCTTCTCTACCAACAGTCTGTTCCCAAATAACCAATAGGCACGCTGACTATGAATTATAAATGCTTGGCCAATAGCTCAGGCTTATTACTAGCTAACTCTTACACTTTAACCCATATTCCTTATTTAGGCTCTGCCATGTGGTAGTACCTTTATTAACATGTCACATTCATCTCCTGCTGTCTCTACATCTGCCATCGACTCCCTGACTCTGCCCTTCTTCCCAGAATTCTCCTAGTCTGGCTCTGGCACTCAATCTCTTCCTGCTCAGCTATTGGCCATTGCTTTTTATTAGCCATTGAGAGTAAAACATATTTATAGTGTAGAAGAGGATTGTTCCACAGCGCGCGCGCACGCACACACACACACACACACACACACACACACACACACACACACCAACTAAAACCAATGGAAAATAAGATCTTCAGTGCCTCCACTACTGTATCTCGAATCGGGCAGTGCAGGCTGAGGCTGTTCTATGGCAAGGCCTTCACATCATCACAGGGAGGTCTGTGGGACAGAGCCGTGTTTTAGAAAAACTCACAAGCTTCGATTTATGCAATGAATTATGTGTCTGAGTGTGGGAACGTGCCAGGGAGTACAGGTGTTGGTGCAGGCCAACGGTGGGGTCCCCTGGAGCTGGAGTTACAGGTGGTCTGTGAGCTAACATGAGTTATGAGCGATACATGCTCTTAACCACAGAGCCGGCTCTCCAGCTCCATGCAGTCTCTCTCTAATAATGGGGGAAGCATTTTCCTTTAAAAATGACTCCAATGGTCATTTAGCTGTGGATACTGTTCTATAGTGTACCTGAAAGGGTGGCGGCATTTGGTGACTTGGGGACTGCTGCATTCCATTTGTAGATGTGTGCTGTGCTGTTCTCTCTGTGCAGGCGGAGACCACACAATCACACATCCCATACTGCAAGCCGTGGCAAAAAAGTAAGTTCCTAAGGTTTCAGCACTTGGGAGCTAAGGTCCAGCTGCAACTAGGTGGCATCAAGTGACCACTGTGGCCTCAGATGGAGGGGTGATTGGAAATTCCCCACTGAGCTGTTTCTATGGTTCAAAACTAAGGCTGCCTGTCAGTCAAGCCCTTTCCCGTGGCCTAGGTCTGCTGTGGACCTGCACTCTGCAGTTTCAGTTGGCCTCTGATTTGGAAAATGAATCCCTAGTGATAAATACAACCCTAGCTACCTTTTGTCTGTTTTGCATTATTAGCCAAATTCAAATATTGACAGGGGCGGAGCCTGTTTCCCCCTCATAGACTCCCTTCTTGCCTAGACAACAAAAACTAGATTTTTCAGTAGATGGAAGTCTACACCTATTGGTCAACTTTGGCTGATTTAGTTGGAGGAAGATGGTAGGTGGAAACTTCAGAATCTGCCTGGGGTGGGAAGGCTTGTGGGTAGCATCCTGGCTGGGGTGGGAAGGCTTGAGGGTACCATCCTGGCTGGGGTGGGAAGACTTGTGGATACCATCCTGGCTGGGGGTGGGTGGAGTCAGTCTTATCTCAAGCTGTGCTTGTGGACTGTTATTTGTGGTGTCTGGAAGAGCTGATGGATAGGAGCAGGGTGAGAACATCCTGTCAGTGCCTTAGCTGTAGGAAAGGTGACTCTGACTGGTTCCTGGTTCAGCCTTTACTGAGTTTCATCCTGTGTCATTGTCCTTCTCTCTGAAGTTCTAGGTGGCAGGCCAATCATATCTGCTTCTACCCAGTTTCCTCAGGGTGCTAAGTGAGCTGGACACAAAAGAGGGATGTAAAGCTGGTAGCCGATGCCTGGACCCTTGACCTCTGACCTCTGAGCTGCTGTTTTGTCATCAGGCATGGCCCTGTGGGTCTAGTGCATGTGGGTGCCCACACCAATACAGCCGACAAAACGCTAGGGGAGAAGGTCTATCATCGGACAGCTTTCCGCCGAAGCGTGGACGACGGACTGCTGGACTGTAAGCGGGTGGTGCAGATCGGCATCCGGGGCTCTTCCGTGACCTTGGATCCCTACAGATACAGTCGGAGCCAGGTGATGGACTGCAAGTCCTCCTCTCTTCCCCCAAACTATCTTCTCTATTGTCAAAGAGGTATTCCCCAGCGGCTTTACTGAAGTTCAGAAAGTGGGGCTGGGGTAGATGTGGCAGTCTTCAAGGATCAAGGATCCAATGTCATTCTCAGCTTCATATTGAGTTTGGGGGCTAGCCTGGGCTACATGAGACCTCCTTTGAGGACAAAGCCAAAAATGGCCTGGCACAATGGCTCATTAAGTAAAGGCACTTGCCACTAAGTCTGATGGCCTGAATTGGATCTCTGGGTCCCACAGGGTGGAAGGAAAGAAGCTTGTCTTCTGACCACCAATCTGCACACATGTACCACACATGCACCAACCATGACAAGTGCATGCCTGTGTTTTCACTGTGTTCCCGCCCCACCACAAAGATGAGAAAAGCAGAAGAGATGAAAAGCTGAGTTGAATCAAGAGTCATGTGGCAAGAGTAGTGAGTCTTGGTTGTTGATTTATGCATTTGTGGGTTTTTTTGATACAAAAAGGCTGGCCTGCTACTCATGGTGATTCTCCTGCCTCAGCCTCCTGAGATATTGGAATTATAGGTGAGAGCCACTGTGCCTGGCTCAGAGAGACATTAATGAGGCAAGGGCAGCCTTCTGCTGCACAGTAGAATGAAGCAGAAAGTTAACCCCTTAGAGGCTGCTGGCTTAGAAGACTTGGGGGTGTGAACCTGAGCCTAGGCCCGACACTCCTCGTGTTTATTTTAACATCCAGCAGATGGAAGGCTCTTTTCTGGTCCTGACACCGAGGTCAGCTTTGACCTTGCTCCCGAACTTTGTCAGTAGAATGGGGACCATGCTTCCCCTCATGGCAGTGGAGGTCAGATGTGACCAGCGTGTGAGGAGCTGAGTATGGGGTCAGCTATGATCTGCAGCTCTTAGGCTCTCCCGTCCTCAGGGCTTCCGTGTGGTCCTGGCTGAAGACTGCTGGATGAAGTCATTGGTTCCCCTGATGGCAGAGATCAGGCAACAGATGGAGGGCAAGCCTCTTTATATCAGCTTTGGCATAGATGCCCTGGATCCTGCCTATGCCCCGGGAACAGGGGCACCGGAAATTGCTGGGCTCACTCCTAGTCAGGTAAGTGGGTTTGCTCAGTGAATTTCCAGGGTGGATATTCTTTTTATGTCTGTGTTGGCCACCTTGTCCATGGCTCTGTGGTGTGTGTGTGTGTGTGTGTGTGCGCGAGTGCGTGTGTACATGTGTGTGTGTGTGTATGTGTGAGTGTGTGGGGTGTGTGTGTGTGGTATGTGTGTGTGGTGTGTGTGTGCATGTGTGTGGTGTGTGTGTGGTGTGTGTGTGTGTGTGAGTGTGTGGTGTGTGTGTGGGATGTGTGTGTGGTATGTGTGTGTGTGGTGTGTGTGTGTGTGTGTGTGGTGTGTGGGTGTGTGGTGTGTGTGTGGTGTGTGTGTGTGTGTGTGTGTGTGTGTGTGTGTGTGTGTGTGTGTGTGTGAGAGAGAGAGAGAGAGAGAGAGAGAGTGTGTGTGTGTGTGTGTGTGTGTGTGTGTGTGTGTGTGTGCATAGAGGCTAGAAAGAGTGTGTGTGTGCATAGAGGCTAGAAAGAGCACTAGGTCCTCCTAGAATTGGATTTACAGGTGGCTGTAAACCACCTAATGTGGGTGCTGGGAACCAAACTTGTTTCTCTGCAAAAGCAATAAACACTTGTTTCTAACAGTTGAGCCATCTTCCCAGCCCTAGATGATGTTTTTTTTTTTTTTTTTTTTTTTTTGCTTTAAATTTTTTTTTTTTACATTCCATTCCCAGTTCCCCCTTCCTCCTCTCCACCACTCTCCCCTCCCTCCTCCAGCCTACCTCCCATTCACTCCTCAGAGAGGGTAAGGCCTCCCCTACGATGTCAACTAACCTGTCCCATCACCTCATTGAGGCAGGACCAAGGTGTCCTCCCTCCCATGTCTAGGCTGAGCAGGTGTCTCTCCATATAGAATGGGCTTCACAAAGTCAGTTTGTGCATTATAGTTAGATCTTTGTCCCACTGCCATTGGCCTCTTATACTGCCCAAGCCACACCAATGCCACCTGTATCCAGGCGTCCTAATTCAGTCCTATGCCGGTTCTCCAGTTGACAGTTCAGAGTCACAGATCTCACTAGCTTGGGTCAGCTGACTCTGTGGGTTTCCCCATCATCATATTGATTCCCTTGTTCATATTATCCCTCCTCCCTCACTTCAATTGTACTCCAGGAGCTTGACCTGATGGTTAGTTGTGGATTTCTGCATCTGTTTCCATGTTTCGAAAGAGGGATCCAGCTTCTCTGGGGTTGTTGTGGATTGTAGGCTGGTTATCTTTTGCTTTATGTCTGGTATTTACTTATGAGTAAGACATACTATATTTGTCTTTCTGGATCTGGGTTACCTCACTCAAGAAGTTTTTTCTAGTTCTATTTGATTGCAAATGTAAAGATGTTATTGTTTCTTCCACTTGAGTGGTACTCCATCGTGTAAATATACTACATTTCTTTAACCATTCTTCAGTTGAGGAGCATCTAGGTTGTTTCCAAGTTCTGACTATTACGAATAATGCTGCCATAGTTGAGCAAATGTCCTTGTGGTGTGAATGTGCCTCTTTTGGGTATATGCCCAACAGTGATGTATTGCAGGGTCTTGAGGTAGACTGATTCCTAATTTTCTGAGAAACTGCCATACTGATTTCCACAGCGGCTGTACAAGTTTGTGCTCCCACCAGCTAGAGGGTGTATTTTATTTTTTAACTTTTTATTGATTGTCAATTTCACACCATGTGCCCCAATCCCACTCATCTCCCTGTCATCATATCTGTCCTCTGCCCTTGCAACCTACCCAAAAAGACAAAAAACAAAAACAAACAAACCCCACAAAAACCAAAAAAACAAACAAACCTCATCAACCTACCCAAAAAGACAAAAAACAAAAACAAACAAACCCCCACAAAAACCAAAACCAAAAAATCAAACAAACCTCCTGGTGGAAGCCGTAGTTTGTCCCAGTGACTCACACAGTATAGTATACCCTTTACTTGAAAATGATCATTGCAATGAGTTCAAGCCCTCTGGCTTCTACTACATTGTCAATACTGGATCCTCACTGGGACTTCTCTTGGATATGTGTTGCTACTGTGTATTGTGTAGACCCTGCAGCTTTGGATCTGCAGGATCTGCCCCTTCAGATGCTCCTGTAGTTCACGGACAGGGTGGATGTTGGGGTGGGCCAACTGGTAGCCCAGTATCGGGACCTGGGTGGTAGCTGAGTTGGTCAGCCCGACGGCTCTCCTGCATCCTCACCACCTGGGCGAGCTCTCCAGCATTGCCCCGGCTAGCTTACCCAGGGCTGTGGGGTTCAGGCTTGCCTTGAACTGTAGTTTTTGAGCGTGAAATTTACAGACCATAAAGTCGTGTCACAGTGTCATGAGATTAGGTAGGCCTGAGTATTGTCAGGGCTGACTGTATAGTTTTGGGTATTCAAATGGACAGGCACCAATTTGAGCTGGTTTGTGGTTTTCTAATTTCTTGTCTTGTAGCTAGGGATGAAACCCAGGCCTCACACATGCCAAGTTAATGTTCTACCCCTGAGCTATGGGACCATCCCGAGGGCTCTGAGAATCCTTGATTATTTTTTCTGCCTCTGGTTCGTCTATAGTCAGTTCATGGGGATTGTTTTGTACTGTCCCCTCTTAAGAGCACTGAACTTTGGGACTGGCCATGTAGCTTGGTACATGACAATGCTTAGCAAGGACAGAGCTCTTTATGCTGTTCCCAGCTCCCATATGAGCTGCTTAGTTAAGTATACACATGGAGACTGGCTCCAGGTGGCTGGAACATTTCAGAGTCAAGCTTGATGAGCTACGCTGAGAGCCACAAGGGAGAGAGCGGGGCCTTTCCACTGTCCACTACCCTGTCCTTGGAGCCCAGGGTATGAGTGGCAGGTCGTCCAAGGTGTAAGTGAATTGCAAGCATCTTCCAAGAAAGGAGGATGCTCATAACTGTGTCTCTATCAGAAGCATTTCTGGAGCAATCCTAAACCCTCTGCCTTTGGACCTGTTTCGTAACGTCACCTTGGGCTATGTCCATGCACTTGTGCCTTTCTTGTTACTGTGCCTCAGCCTGTCTTTGCCGTAGGGTTTAGTCTTCTCTTCTGCCAGTCCCTTCAAGTGTTTCCACTTCGGGGTTTCCCCACTCAGGCCCTCTCCTGCAGGCTGCTTGTCTCGAGGCTCTTGACACACGAATGACTCACTTGGCTCCACCATGACACCATGAAGCCCTGAGGAGCGGGACTGTGTGTGTCCCTGGGAAGCATACCACGGTGGCTGTAGTGAGCACTTGTCTCGGTCAGGGGTGGGTATCTGTGTCTCTAGCCGATGCTTTTCATTGGAATTGACTGTCTCTTCCGCCTCGGACAGGCCCTGGAGATCATCCGGGGCTGCCAGGGCCTGAATGTGGTGGGCTGCGATCTTGTGGAAGTTTCCCCACCGTACGATCTCTCAGGTGAGTAAAGAAGAAGAATGACCTGCATGTAATTTAATTAGGTTCACCTAGTGAGTGAGGTCTCCATGTTTACCCCTGGCACCCTGTGAAGAATGTCCAGCTGTGGAGAGAGAGGCCTGCTATCACAGATGTGACGAGCGAGCATGAGCTAATGAACCAAACAAGACCCCTGGGAGGTGCCAGGTGTTATTAGTTAAGAGAGAACCAACAGCCTGCTGTTTGGTGACAGCCTGGCTCAGTTACATTTTCTCCCTTTGATGTTTCACTGAAAAGTGAATTTGCACGCATGTTTTACATGTAGTAGGGAGTTCCTACAGCTGACACCTGGGCAAAGCAGAGGTCGTCCCACTAATTCTAACTGGAAGAAAAAATGAAAAATACAACAACCATCCAGTTAGGCCTGAGGGTGGGCTATGAGCAGCACCTGCCATCAGGATAGATGTCCCTCAGGAGTCTCAGACTATCTCCAGATGATGTGTGGTGAGACGGAAGGCACCTTCACAGGCAGACAGCACGGGGAGTTCAGAAGCCAGGGCTCTGGGAAGGCCAGCAGGCCAGGGTCCTGGAGGCTGGTCTTCAGGAGGCATGGACCACCTTCACCGAGCTTCTTCCTCCTTCCTAGGCAACACGGCCCTCCTAGCAGCTAACCTGATGTTTGAGATGCTGTGTGCTCTCCCCAAAGTGACAACTGTCTGAGTCTGTGTTCTTCAAGACAAAACAGGCCATCATGACAAAGCCTTAAGGACATTTCAGCAAGCAGAGCAAGAGCTAAGGAAAGCTCTCTGTGAAAAGTCACCAACGGCTGCAAAAAGGACAATTCAGAGCGCTGACCCAAACAGCTCGTGCTTCTCTCCTTTCTAACATTAAAGGTTTAATTTTATGTGTGTGCCTCAGTACATGTATGTGTACATGTGTGTAGGGTCCCTTGGGACTGGTTTACAGGCAGCTGTGAGACACTAGTGGGTGCTGGGAATTGAGTCCATGTCCTCTGCAATGCTAAGCGCTCTCAATTGAGGAACCCTCCTTTTCTCCTTTGGTTTTTCAAGCCATCCCAGGCCTGCCGTGCCTGAAAGCCAGTGACATGCAGTGACCGATGTGTCCGTGATGTGATGAAATCACCTTGCAGTTCCAGAGGTGCCCCAGGGCAGTCACACATTAAAATAGTTTATTTGTTTCCAGTCCATAAGATTTTTAAAACAAAATAACATTAGCTTTAGTGCCTGTTCACAATACAAAAACAAAACTGGAAAGTAAAAACATAAAACATAAAAAGACACAATTTGCCAAATAAGTTATTTGTTCTTAATAGTATCAAAAGTGCAAAATATTCACCTCCCTCTCAGGTCTGTTTCCCGGGTGCATCATCTTTCCTAACAGGCAAAACAGGCAGTCAGCACTGCCACACTGCCTTTGTTTCCAAGGGTGACTCCAGATACGTGGATGTCCTCTACTTACTCAACTGTTTGCTTGTTTATTTACTTTGTGGTGCTAGGATCAGTGGAAGTGTTCTAACCACTGTGTAACATCACAGCCTGGGAGCACTTGCTTAAGACGTTTTCTTTGTTTTCTGAGACAAGGCCTCATAGCTCAAGCTGGTTCACCTGCTCATGCTGAGGATGACCTCAGCTCCTGATCCGCCTGCCTCTGTTTCCTGAGTGAGTGCTGGGATTACAGGCATGTACCACCACATCTGGCTCCTTGCAACATTTTAGGGGTTCTACCTAATTTCCTCCCTCATCACTGAGGATCAAACCCGGGGGCTCACACACACTAGGCAAATGCTTTCCTACTGAACTCCAGCTCCACTATGGAACTCTACTTTGAAAACTGAACAGAGGCCGAGTGCTTGCTTCCAGTCCCTAGCCAGGCAAAGCAAGTGGGCCAGTTTATTATTATTGTTATTTTAACGCCAGAGAAACACAAGACGATGGCTGAAAATGAATTAGCACTAGGTAAAAGTCTGGGAATGAGGAGACTAGCCCATCAGAAAACAACAAGCAAATTCTGTTGGGTGGTGGCAGGTGACAGGGAGAGCTGCCTGCTTCTGCAATGTCTGAGGCAGCCTATCAACTCTGGGTTAGACAAACAGCTGCCAGTCCCTGAGGGGCAGGGAGAAGGTCTTGCACACAGACCGACTGAGGAGGCTACTACACTGCAACTAGCAAACACGATTCACAGGCTGTCTCAAGCAGACACCTCCTCAAATGGCATGCCAGTACTATAATTGAAACTGAGTCTTCTGAAACCTTGGCATTGGGTTGAGCATAAAAGTAGCTCTCATTTGACACAAAAAATAAACAATTCATGAAAACAACATTCAGGAAGAAAGGCTTGTATCTCTCAAAGGCAGACTTGTGGTGCAGGCCTGTAACCCCAGTACTTGGGAGCCTGAGGAAGGAAGGCCTTGAGATGGAGGCCAGCCTGGGTTACATAGTGAGACCCTGTCTTCAAGCAAGCAAGCAACTAAGCCAAAGCTCTCACCCCTCCATCAGATCTGCAGGGATTCTGGACTCAAATTTGTCAGGAAAAGCATCAATCTCATTACCACTCCCTTCTATCCCCCAATGGAAGGGCCTTTTATCTTCTTGGTACAGTTTTGAAAAAAGAACAAATATCTGGGGAGTTTTTGGTTTTCAGAAATTACATGTCAAAGAACTTTATCAGTTCCAGAAATGTAAAGACAAAAAAATCTACCAGTGAGTTAACACATACTCACAAGAGGAGACCCGTAAAATAAAAATAAGAAAAAAACAAAACCCCAAAGCAAGCACGTCTGTGTATGTGATACTGGGGATGGAGCTCGGGCTTTGCAAATGCTAGGCAAGTGTTGTACCCCCTGGCTCACCCTCAGCCTCCAGAAAGGCATTGTGAGGGCTGGGCACCGAGGAGCCAAATGACTGCCTTCACACTTTCTAGCTGGGCCAATGCATGAGAAGCAGCGTTGAGAGTCATGTGTACTTCTAAGGGCCAGATGGAAGAATGAAGCCTGGCAGTGATTTCTTTACTTTTTAATAAAGCTAAAGACTCTTTGAAAACTACAGAGGGTCCTGGGCTCAGATAGTTTATCACTTACCACTGGAGCTCAGTGTTTAAAGTAGTCAGGATCCGAGGTGCTTGGTTCAAAGCAATTATGATTAGAGAATACTAACTGAGTGAATGTCCTGTCCCTGATTTGTGCCTTTCACTTTACAAAAGGGCACTTGCTTGACAGTAGAACACACCATGCACGACAGTTGTCCAAACTCCCCTTGTGGTTTGGCCCTAAAAACAAAGGGTATGTTGAATGGGCGAACATGATCCGGCCCTGAGCCTGAGGTGCGTGGAGCCAGGCAAGCTGGATTTGATGGGTTGGATCTGGCAGCAGAAGCAGCGATAAGGGAAGGAGGAAACAATTGAGCTGAGAAGCCAAAAACACAGGCCAGAAATAGGATGCTAGCTGCCTGCTGGACAGGAGTCTGGAACAAGACTCAGCTCACAGTCAAGAGACGACTCGAAGATTCAGCACTTTGGGGACAACAATGTTCAAAACCAATCGTCAGAGAGGTCAGGTTCCTTGGTACAAAGACACACCTGGCATTTTACTGGAGAGGAGCGAGGCAGGGAGGGCTCCTGCACCTGGCTCTTGGGAGGACAGGAGTAACTGCCATCATCTGCAATCTACTGGCTCTATAGCAGCTTACCTACGCTCGGAGAACACGATCACAGGTTATGGCTCCTAGTATTCAAACTCTAAAATCCAGAGGCAGGAAGGCATCTGGAAGCAGGTCAGCGGCTCAGTCATTACAGCGCTTCTGGCTAGGCAGACTCTGCCCTGGCTATTGGGGTGCTTACAGGAGAGCAGTGAGGAGACAGGGGACGGGGAACAAGGGACGCTCAGGAAGGATCACAGGGCTTTTGCGACTCCAGTCAGTGTTCAACCCTCCCTTCTCTTGGTGGGGAAGACCAAATGTAAAGGCTGCATCCTCACCCACTGCTCAGCTCCTTCCTTTCAAAGCCATGCTGGCCAACTGTTGTGGGGGATACCCCCAAAATATACTTCTCAATGCTGCTCCCAGGAGACAGTCACATGTAAAATTGCTTACTACTAGGCCTCTTTCCAAGGTGGAGGACCTAGAAACTGTGGTGGGCTGTCCTGTTGGGAGCATGCGCCTTGGCAGAGGCATGGCAGGGGCCAGGCCAGGAGCCTATGAAGGAGGGAGGGAGGTGACCCACCCTGCATGACAGGTTCCTGAGGGTCCTGAGGATTGTTCAGGAACGACTCAAGGTCACGGCCTGGGTTTCTCCAACCTAAGGACAGGGTGGTGTGGGCATGTTACAGGGACAGTGAAGAGGGGATGAGCAGTCTATTTTAAATAGTGCGGCATTCATACGGGGATGAGAAAACCCAAAGGGCAAGAGTTTCCTCTAGGGATCAAAGCTTCGATGTGTTTTACTCCTAGGTGACAGGAAAGGTCTTCTAGCCATTGCTCTAGAAGAGAAACCTAAAACCTAGACTCCTGAAAATCCCTGTTCCTGGGGCACGTTAAAAACCTGAAGAGTCCATGTCTCAGTCTAGCTCAGGCCACGATGGGATGTAAAACCTTTGCAAGGAACCTTCCAGCAGGCGCTCCATCCACAAGGACAGCTTGCTCAGCTTGCCCTTGAGGGGCTTGGGCCCAAGGCCACAGGGAGGCTTCCCTCGGGAGCAGTCAGGGTCGCAGGAGCCCATGGCCTCCTCTTCCACTGTCTTTTGGGGCTTGAAAAGGCAGAAATACTTCTTGTGGCCGTTCAGGGCCAGCACGTAGCCAGTGTAGTCCCGCTCCATGAAGTGCTTGTCATACTGGTTTGGGATCGGGGCTGCGTCCTGAGCAAACTCCAGCAGGCACTCCAGCCACTCGCGGTGCTTGTCCAGGCTGAGGAAGGAGAAGTGGAGGCTGCTGCTCCTGTGGGGACAGCAGGTGGCTGGTCAGGAAGGGAACTCAGAGGGGACGGGAGGGGAGGGGAGGGCAGCACTGGGGCTGGGCTCAAGAGCCAGGCTTGTGCGGCCTGCACTTAGAAAGGATTTCTGTGCAGTGGGGGTGGGGTGGGGTGTTCATGCTTCTTCAGAACCGGCAAGTGAGTAGCAGGGAGCCGTGTGCCTGTAATCCTAGCACTTGCAGGGAGAGGCAGGACTATTTTGAGTTTGAGAGCATCCAGGACTATAGAGAAAGTTCCAGATCAAGTCAGGTATATTAGGCGCTCACCTTTATTCCCAGGACTCGGAAGGCAGAGGCAGGCAGATCCCTGTGAGTTTGAGGCCAGCCGGGTCTACAGTTCCAGGACAGCTGAGCCTATACAGAGAGACTCTGTCTCACAAAAACAAAAATAAATAAATGAGAGCTAATCAAAAGTGAAGAGAAGGTCCCAGTGAGGGCAGATGTGTGTCCTGGGAGGGTTGTAGAATACTGCTCCTCAAATTGGGAGTGTGGGTTGTCTGCCAGTCTCTTTCATCCCAAGTGGCACACAGTAACATTTGTAGGTATACGCAAACCATACAACACATAGCTTGCTCTCTCTCTCTCTCTCTCTCTCTCTCTCTCTCTCTCTCTCTCTCTCTCTCTCTCTCTCTCACACACACACACACACACACACACACATACGCCCTGCTTACCCGGTGAATGTGTAGACCTCTAAAGCAAATTTCTGCAGCAGGCTTGTCTTGGTGGAATTGGACAGGATGAGGACCACATTCATGTGGCCTGGCCTCAGGCGTACCAAGTTGCTGGTGTATGTCACATCTGTGAGTTCAGTAACCTCCACAAAGCCCTTTTTAGGTATCTTGCTGTGGAGAAACACAGAGGGGTTTAGAGATCAGCAGGACGAAGTGGAAGCCGGTGGAAGCCTGGCACCTGCGCGGTTGAGGCAGGAGGGTAAGAGGTAAGCCTCAACTATGTGTGAGCCTGAGGACAGCCTGGGCGATGAGAAAAAACATTCAAACTCCTCCATAGCCCAAAGAAAACAAGACCGGTGGAGCAAAATGTCTCCTGCTAGACGGATCCACTACTCGACACTGGCTCGGCCCTGCTGGCTGCACAGGGTGGCCCACTCGAGGGTGGCCTGGCCCACCACAGCCCTTCTCATACTGCTTTTCATCTGGTGCAACAGCAGCTGAATGTCAGAGTGAAGGAGGCCAACAATGCTCAGTCTGTTAACTTAGACCAGTCCTTTGCTGGAGACATCAGCAGTTATGAGTCATGGGGACAGGCTACCTCCAGCTTCTGGCTCATTTACCACCTCTCGTGAGTTCTCCTATCTCTTCTTGCTCCTGTTACTGAAACTGACAGGCACTCAGTCTATCGGTCCTATATCTACACGTGTAGGGGGTTTCAGCGAACCCCAGGCAGCCCTTATTCAGAATGCCTGGGAAGGGGCTGGGGAGACTGCTCAGGGTTAAGAGTGTGCCTATTGGGAGGGGAGAGCAGTGAGTGGAGAGGGATTTAGGAGAAAGAGAAGGGGAGGAGAGGAGAACATGTGGGACCAGGAAGATTGAGTTGGGAAACTAATAGACGACAGGAAAAAAAAAAAAAAAAAGAAAAAGAAAAAGATACCATAACAGAGGGAACCTTATAGGTTTGAAGAGAAAACTGACTCTAGAGAAATATCCAGAGACTTACAAGGATGACCCCAACTAACAATCTGAGCAACAGTGGAAAGGCTACCATAAACGCCCTTCCCTGATAATGACATTGATAACTAACTTATATGCCATCATTGGGTCGTCAACAAGTAGCTGAGGTAAACAGAAGCAGACACCCACAGCTAAACACTAAGCTGAACTCCTGGAATCCAGTTGCAGAGAGGAAGGAGTGGTAAGAAAAGGGGTCAAGACCAGGCTACAGAAACCCCCAGAGACAGCTGACCTGAACAAGGGGGAGCTCATGGACCCCCAGACTGATAGCTGGGAGACCAGCATTGTACCGCCTCAGACCCCCTGAACGTGTGTCTCAGTTAAAAGGCCTGGGCAGTCTAAGGGGCCTCTGACAATAGAACCAGGATGTATCCCTGGTGCACAAAAGGACTTTGGGAGCACATCTCCCATGGAGGGATACTCCTTTAGCCTAGAGACAGGAGGGAGGGCCTAGACCCTACTCCAAATGACTTGTCAGATTTTGATGATCCCTCCTAGAAGGCATCACCCTCTCTGTGGAGTGTGTGTGGGGGGATGGGATGGGAGAGGGTTGGGAGGCATGGGAGGAAGAGGGAACTGGGATTGATAAGTAAAATAAGAAAAAAGAATAAATTAAAAAAAACACACACACACACACACACACACACACACACACTGTGCACTGCTCTTCCAGAGGCTTTACAACAGCCCAGAATTCCAGCTCTCGGGGATCTGATATTTCTGAGCCCTGAAGGCACAACCCCCCAACACTTAAAGCAAAACAATACGAAACCAAAACCTCACAATGTTCGAGTATTCCCTCCTCTCATTTTATAATATGTGCAAACATGCAATGAGATATGGGGGTGGGGTGGGGAGAGCAGTCGGAACATGACGTCATCTACGTCTGTTCATATGCCTCAGCCTGAAGGTGACCTCACATCTACTTTGGGAGCATGTGCACTGAGACTGTGACTCATCCGATGAGACACAGAACTATTTTCCTTTTTTTCTGAGATGAGGTCTCAGTATACAATCCTGGCTGGCCTGGAACTCACTATATGAAACTCACAGAGACCCAACAGCCTCTGCCTCACAAGCTCTGGGATTATACTATAAAGGCGTTTGCCACCGTGACCGGCTGGCACAGAGCACTCTATGGACGCGTGGCCTTATGTTGCTGGCCATAACGCTTCCCACTCCGGGTTATTTCAGAGTTGGGGCTAGGGTGCTGCTCAGTGGGAACACTTGTCCAGCACATGGCTTGATGCCCAGCTGCAGCCCACTCCCCCGATCAATTGACAGCCAGGTTGCAGCGCCCAGCAGGGTGGAGGCCGCTCTACACTGTCCATCCTACAGGGGGCTGGCGTGTGGGGACTGGGGAGGACCTGCTGCTGCTGCTTTCCTTGGTGAAGGCCGGCTGCGTCTTCCCGGGCTTCTCGGGGACCTCGTCTTTCTCCGGAGGCTGAGGCTCTCCCTCTTCGTTTGACTCACTCAAAAATGAAAACAAGTGGTTTTCTTACTTTTAGGGGTACAAATGACCACGGCAGTTTGGGGCTCCCACTGAGTCCCAAGACTTACCTGAAAGCCTGGACAATGACAGTGCCAAAGAGTATGAAGAGGGCTGAGAAGATGAGGGACAGCAAGGGCATCATCTCCCGCCTGTAAGCAAAGGCGGCTGTGTTAGCTGCACATCTGCTCCCTCAGGAGGAAACGGTCCCAAACCCAAAGCCTTTCACCAAGAAACAACCACAAGACAGGCTGTTTGTTGGGTGGAGGATGGGGGGGGGTGTTTCCTCAGTGTCCTAGACACAGAGACTGTATTCTAGAAGGCGGCTTTAGGCTGTGTCTAATACATTCTGCAGGAGATGAAGGATTTAAGTTGGATACAGGGAAGGACTTCCTGCCACTGAGGTATCTATTGGTGGCTACAGAGTCTGTGGAATGATCTCAGTCTAACTGGTTCTTCTGTGGTCACGGTGGATGGTGCCACCCATGGTCAGGCAGACCTGGGCAGTGTAAGAAAGGTAGCCGGGCAAGCCGGCAAGCAGTGTTCCTCTGTGGTCTCTGCTTTAGCTCCTGCCTTCCCTTGTAAGCCAAAGTAAACTGTCTCTTCCCCAAGCTTGTTTTGGTCATGGATGGCCATATGTGTGAATGTGCCTGGACTCTGTGTTAGGCCCTGGGCTGAGTGGCAGACATGCCAAGAAGAAAGGACCAGTATGAGCTCTGCTGACTGGGAGGCCAGCGGGGGTGGTCCTTCCTTCCCAGCAGGACAGCAAATATTAAGAAGTAGAGCAAAGAGAAGGAAGCCTGTCACCGGCCGTGGGGCCTCCCACCTCAGCAGCAAGCGCACACTGAAACCCAAGGACAGGCCTTCTGGAGCTTCCAGGCTGGCTTTGACAGGGAAAAAGAAACCCCGCAGGGTCCTACCAGTTACTGTGAAGCAGGCTCTCCCACCAGTCTGAGAGGGAGTCAGAAACAGAGTAGAACCACCGGAGGAAAAACACCTGTCAGAGCGGAAACGGCAGTGGTCAGGACTGGGCCCAGAGGGCCACCCCTCCCAACACAGAGCTTCTTTGGATCCCCGCTCTGCCCCCCACCCCTTCCCAGGCCCATCTTTCCCAACCCTGATGCTCACAGGGGCAAGTTCATCAGTCAGGTCAGGGAGGACAGCCTCGGAGGACAGAAAGGCTGGATCTTTCCGAAGCTGGTCAAGATAACCCAAAAGGATGAATTTATCACTCTCACTGCCCGTCCAGGGGTCTTCCAGGGTTTTAAACACTACCCTCCCTGCTGTGTTTCGCCTTTCCAAGATGGACACCTGAGAGAAAAGGAGAAAAACCATTAGGAGTTTCAAAAGAAGCAAGACAGAATGATAGCAGGGATCCCAGCCCCTGGGGTCTGAGGCAGGAGGATGGACAGTTTGAGGCCAGCGCGCAACTGCATTTGCCTGTGCTGTTTTTCAGGGAAGATGGACAAAACGCCCTCAAGAGGGCAGCACTTAAACTAGAATGCAAATATTGATGTGTTTACAGTATTTGTAAGAGACCCTGAAGTCTGACAAGAGGAATCATTACTATTTGAACTCACTGTGGACTTGTGAGGAAGACCCTGAATTTGCCTCCCTGGTTAAACTGTGCTAGGGAGGGAATCCAGGGCCTTGTGCATGTCAGACGGGCACTCTACAACTGGACCACATCCTTAGTGCAGGGATTAGTATTGTTTGAGATGAGGTCTCATTAAAAAACTTATTCATAGAATGGGAGAGGTGGCCTTCTCCAGGGAAAAGCACACCAATTGGTTGTGCAGTGCCCAACAGTCAGCTCTGAAAACATAATATAAAGGTAGCAGTATATGAACTAAACAGGTTATATTTAGGAATGTATGCATATACATGTATGTATGTAAGCAACAGTAATCAATTAAAAAAAGGCCATAAATTGAAGAACAGTGACAAGGGGTATATGAGAGGATTTGGAGGGAGGAAAGGGAGAAATGTAATTAAATTATAAGCTCAAGAAAAGTTTTAAAAATGTTTTTTGTGTACATGCGTGTTTCTGCATGAGTTTATGTGCACCACATGTCAGTGGGCCTGAGAGAACAGGCCGGATCCCCTGGAACTGGGGTTACAGGTGGTTGCGAGCCTCCATGTGGGTGCTGGGAAGAGAACCCAGGTTCTCCAAGAAGAGCCAATGTTCTTAACCACTGAGCCAACACCCAGGCTAATTTTTGCTTGCTTTTTTTTTTTTTTTTTTTTTTTTGGGGGACAGGATCCTCTGAAACTTTGTCTTCCTGCTTCTACCTCCTGAGAACTAGGATCACAGGCACAATACAGCCACAGCAATTGGCCAGAGCCCTGGTTCTTATCGTGACTTTCCAAAGCTTTGGTCAAAATTCTAAACCTTTTTTTTCCGACAGATTTTGTGCGATGGCCTGGGACAAAGCCTTGGCTTTGTTAGGAGCATTTTGATGACAACCGAATGAAAACAGAGAAGATAGGTCACTTCCTTCCTTTCTACGTGATGGGGATGAACCCCAGAATCGCATGCATTTCAGGCAAACACTCACCACATGCCTCGGGAAGGAGGTGGTGAAGCCCCACAGGCAGAACATGTGAGAAAGGAGGCTTCCAAGCACATTCGCTGTGGCCTGAGATTGGGAGAAGGGGGCAGAGGCCCACACACCTCAACCTCCCCTCACGGGAAGTGGCTCAGCTGGGATAGCGCCTTCCAGGGAGGCCTGGAGCCCACATGGGGGATGTAAAATGGAGGTCTCATTACGACTCCAACCAGGTCTCAGAGGTTTTCTTTGCATTCTGTATTCAGCATTCCTAAGACAGGAGGAATGGGGGTGAGGGATGGGACCCAATGCTCACCCCTGACTTCCCTTGGAACGCCTCGCTGTCCGGTAGCAAGGTGCTGGCGAACTCCTGCTGCCGGCTGCTGTAGACGTGCACGAACCGCACCGTGTCTTGTGTGTTTGCCAGTGCAAATGACAGGAAGGCTTCAAAGGGTTTACTTAGCTTGCCAGTCTCGGCCGTCAGCAAAACCACACAGTACCTGCACACAAATAAGAGACGAGGTCCTAGAACCAACCCTGGGGCAGGGCCAGGCCTGGCAATGGCTGCTAAGGAAAGAGGAGACACCGTGCACACTGAAAACCTGTCCCTGTGAGGAAGCCTTCAGAAGCCATCTGTCCCGGTCTCCCCTCTAAGGGAGGAGTGGTTGGATCTATCTTAGGGCAGCGATGACCAAACCTCATTCTGAAGAGGCTGCTTCTGCAAGGTTCTAACGGAAGCCTAGCGTCTACACATTTATTCTTCCCAGCATTTATTGAGCTCTCAGGCAACATTCCTACCCTTGTTCCAGGGGAGAAAACAGACATCAGATACACAGACATATGACAGGGTATGACAAATGCTGTGAGAAAGACAGGAAGGACAGAGAGGCCGGTATGGAGTGGAGGTCGCACTCATGCTGAGCAGGAAAATGCCACCTGATGTTTGAGCAGAGGCTTGAATGAAATGCTATAGGACAGGAAAAGAGGTGACCTGGGTTTAGAGAGATCAACGGTGGCAATGTGGAGAACTGACAGAAGGATAGGGGATGGACGGAGGCAGAGACCCTAAGGGACATGGTGGTGGCCTGCTCACCATGACAGACAGATCTAGTGAGAAGCCAGACAGATCTTAAAACGTATGTGGATCAATTCTCTCCTTCTACCACATGGACCTTAGAGGCCAAACCCCGCTGCTCAGGCTTGACAGCAAGTGCCTTTGCTTGCTGAGCCATTTTGCTGGTCCTCCAGCTATCCGCTCGATCTGGTGACCCATGCCTATTTACTTCAGCCTATTAGGGTGCAAAGGCACCCTGGACTAAGGCACCTGACCCCATCTCAGAGTTTAACCTCCCCACAGGAAGACAGGAAGACGCCGCTGCTCCCTCCCATGTCAGTGAAGGCAGAGCATGGAGTTCATACTTCCTCTGTCGGTGAGACCGCTTCACGGGGCACAGTTCCTGGAACAGCCGCTGGCTGGTGAGCCGGGCCGCCAGCAGGTACTTGTTCTGTGTGATGAAGTCCTCAATGAGCTGCTTCTTCAGCCCTCGAGCCTGGAGGAACACCAACAGGCACTCAGTTCTCACACTGCAAATGCGCTTTACTCACAAGCTTATGAGACTGTGCTGACCCTTGCTACTGCAACATCACCAGGCAAGAAATGTGCGGAGATGCTGGGTAACTCAGTGATGATGCAGCCAGGCCACGCTCGGGGGAAAATCAGAGGTTTCTACTGTGTGACTGCCTAGTGTTTTACACTGACAGCTTGGAAGAGTCAATCCTTTTGAATTTTACACAAATATATTTCCATTTAGGATATGTAGCAAACTGAACAATTCAAAATAAATCCCAGGGCCAGGGAGATGGCTCCATGATATGCACAAAGCCCTGGGTTCAATCAACAGTACCTCACCTAAGACAAAATGAAACAAAATACCCAAACAGTGGTAGTTTTTTTTTTTTTTTTTTTTTTTTACTATGTACCTTGGGTGGCCTGGTATTTGCTATGTAGACCAGAATGGCCTCAAAATCACAAAGGTCCACCTGTCTACCTCTACAGTGCTGGGATTAAATCATGTGCCACTATGCTCATTCCCCTTTAGAGACAGGGTCTCCTGTAGTCCAGGATAGAAACCAGCTTGTTATGCAGCTAAGGATGACCCTGGACTTCTGATACTGTCTACCTTCCTAGTGCTGGGATTGCAGGCATGTGCCACCACACCCAGTTTGTATGGTGTCAGGACTGGTTAATTCGGGGGTTCATACACTCTAGGAGAGTGCTACCACTGAGTGACATCCCAGCCCCTGCACTGTTATAAGAATGAAGAGGCAGACCACAGAATTATAGACCGATTGCTTTGTCACTGCTTTCATGCATTTGAAAGGACAGACATGACAGAAGCAAAACTGCCACCAGCCTCAGATGATTATTGTGTACTTAGTAAATCCTAAAGACAGAACGGATAAATGACTGACTACCGACATCTGCAAATATTGACACAAAGTCAATATTTGAGAACCAGCCGTATCCCTTCTACAGGCAGAGAGAAAGTGTAACAGATGCTGCCTCACAAGTATGAAGTAGGGTGAGCTGATAGACAGGTGAGATCCTGGGCCACTGAGAGGGCTGTGTGTAAGGGGGAGGCTTGCCTGACAATCTGAGTTTGAGTCCCCAAACCCACAAGGTGGAAGGAAAGAACTGACTTCTGCAAGCTGTCCTCTGACCTCCAAACACAAACATGTGCATGGATACACACAAACACATAAATGTGAATTTACAACCACTCACTGACATACCCACAATCCCGTACTCTATCTGCTACCCTCCTATCTCTTTAAAAAGTTCTGAGATAGGGTGTCAATGACCCAGGCTGGCCTGGAACTCACTGTTAGTTGAGGATGTCCTTGAACTTTCTTCCTCTTGCTTCTACCTCCTGAGTGCTGGGATCACAGGCCCGCACTGGCATTCCTGACCTCTACGGTGCTGGGATCCAACCTGGGGCTTTGTGTGTGCCAGGCAAGCACCTAATAAATAAGCTACTGCGATAGTGCCCTTCTACTGTCGCCTATGTTAGCGTTGAATTCTCAGTTTTCTCAGTCTCCAAAGTGCTGAGATTGTAACACTGCCCTCAAGCCCTCAAGCCCAGCTTCCTCCTGCCTTTCCTAAGCTGGCCCCGTCCACCTGTGTAAGGGTCATTTCTGATAGTCTTTGCTATAGGAGCTCTAAGTCAGTATACCCAGAATGCGTTCCCTTCGTTCCCTATCAATCATTTCCCCTTCCTTATTTCTAGTTTCACACATGCCTATTCTACAGGACTGCTGATTACCTTTAGGGCCTTCCTCCCTTGACGAACCACTTTTTTCTTTTTAGTTTTTTTTTTTTTTTTTTGAAACAGGGGTTCTCTGTGAAACAGTCCTGACTTTCTGTGGAACTTGCTTTGTAGACCAGGCTGGCCTGGAACTCACTGAGATCTGCCTGACTTTGCCTCCCAAGTGCTGGGATTAAGGACATGCACCACCCCTTCTGGCTTCTGACTGAACCACTGTAGGTACAATTCAACTATGATGGCCCAGTCAGCACTGTAATCATGACACAGCAGCCAGGCAAAAAAAATGCTTAGTGACCAAAATAAAACTTTTCTCTGTATTTTTAACTATGTGCGCAAGTGTATGGGTACATGCACATGAGTGTAGGCAAACAAAAGTCTGTCCAGAAGCAGCAGTCAGGTCTCCTGGAACTGGAGTCACAGGTGGTTGTGAGCAAGGACCTCAGCTCTGGGTCTCTGGGTGCTCTGGAAGAGCAGTATATCTTTTTTTGACTGCTGAGCCATCTCTCCAGCCCCCTCCCTGAATAAAGTATTTAATAAAACTTAATACAGCCTCACTTAAGAGTCAGGGGCTAGTGGGCATGATAGTGCACGCCTTTAATCCCAGCACTCAGGAGGCAGAGGCAGACAGGGTGCTGTGAGTTCAAGGTCATTGTGTGAGACCTTACTTAAAAATCCAACCCCTCAAACCAACAAACACCTTTCCTCTCAAACCAACAATTCCCTTGCCTGAGCCTTCAGAATACCGTGTCAGATTTAAAAAAAAAAACAGCAAACTTTAGTTCATCAGTAGAAAGAAATGGCAGATGAGCTCCTCCATTCCCCGCAGTTTTGCTCCATTTGTCTTTCTCTGCATTATTCGGGAGTGTGCATGGTGTGCCTGAGCGCGTGCAGAGGTCACAGGGTGACCTGTGGCAGTTGGTTTTCTCCTTCTGCGGCTGCGGTGGCAGAGAGAGAACTCAGGCTGTCAGGCTAGGCAGCAACACTTCCATCCACTGAGCCATCTTGATCACTCCCTTCCTTCCCCTCCGCTTTCTGGGAGACAAAGTCTCACTGGAGCTCAGCCTAGCCTCAGACTCATCATGGGGTTAAGAAAGACCTTAAACTCCTGATTGGTCCACGCTGGGACGATAAAGCTGGACTCAGTTCTGTTGCTTATTTGCCTGAGGCTGAGGTAGAATAAGGGATGTCTAGACATGAGGTGATTCTCACGTACCTGGATCACATCAGCAGGCTTGTTGATGTGCTCTTTAAAGATCAGCATGGTGGGGGCATAGACATTGACGTTGTACTGCCTGGTCATCTCTTCCACGCCTCTCAAGCCCATGTACACATAGCCGAATGACACATAGTCTTTGTATGCAAAAGCCGTCAACTGTGAGGGCACAAGAGAGGACGGAGATGAAATGGGCAGCTTGGCATGCAGTTTACAAAGCCGGTGGCCCTGCTAGTGTCAATGGCTGGGATGAGCGTCAGCTTATGCATCCCCATGAGGGTTCTTCCCCTCAAACATTCACTTCAGGGATTCTCTGGTATACTATGCACAAACCTGAGCAAAGCTAAACACAACTGGTTTCCTCAAGAGATAAAATAATCAGCATGCTGAAATTCTGCACGTGTGTGTGTGTGTGTGTGTGTGTGTGTGTGTGTGTGTGTGTGTGTCCAACCCAGCAACAAACTATTGAAGGCTGAGCAGCCTGAAACACTTGAGAACAGAAATGGTCCAGATTTTTCCAGTTTGGAATATTAGAACACCCATAATGAAGCACCAAATTTAAACACAAAAAATCTTTATGTTCCACACACACCTTACACAGACAGCATGAAGGTGATTGTGCATGTTTTAGTGTGACCGTGTCTTGACTGTTAGGAGTGGCATTTCCTGCTTATGGCATCAACATTCAAGAGTCTTCAGATTGGGGATTTTAAGATTAGAGGTGCTCAATATGTAATTATACAAAAGACAAGCAAGTGACAGACTCCGGCTCAGAGATGGCTCCCACAGGAACAGGAAACACTGCTCCAGCAAGTGATTACCTTGTACAGCAGTGGCACTGCTGGCGTCGGGCCGAAAAGGAGGGCATGAGGCTTATTCTCCTGCTGCCAGCCAGAGAGGAATCGCACGTAATTTTTATTTGTGACCTTAAATTGGAAATAGAGGGTTAGTTGCGATACTTAATTTTTAAAAGATTTATTTCTCTTTTTGTATATGAATGTTTTGCCTGCATGTAAGGACATGTAACACACATAGGTCTGGTGCTCACAAAGGCCAGAAGGGGGCATCATAGTCCCTGGAACTGGAGTTCAATGATTGTGAGCTGCCATGTGGGGGCTGGGGACTGAGGCCAGCACTGAAGAGTAGCCAGGCTCTAACTGCTGAGGCCTCTCTCCAGCCCCAATACCTCACTCTTATCAATTGTATTATACGGCTGTCAGGAGATAAATTAAGTATGTGTAAAGAGGTTGTTTATAAACAATTAAAAGATGCGGATAACTAAATCATTTTGTCTTTTTTGAGACAGGGCCTATGTAGCCCTGGCTGACCTGGAACTTGCTATGTAGACCAGGCTGGCCTCGAACTTACAGAGATCTACCTGCCTTTGTCACTAATTGTTTTGTCTTAATTAGACAAAACCACTAGAAGAATGGAGATGTAAATACCATGTGTTTATACACTCTTACAGATTAAAGTTATCATACTGAACGATAGAATGACACCAGATCACAGTTACTTCTGGAGTTTGTTCCTTTTCTGTTTGTTTTGGTAGGAGTACTGGGGGTTGAACCTACAGCCTCAGCATGCTAGGTAAGTGAGCTACACCCCCAGTCTTGCTTTTGTTTCATTATAGGCTGAGTTGGTTTTTCTGGCCTCTGGGGATTGAACCTAGGATATTAATTACCAAGCACAAGGTCTACCAGCAGCCCCTCTGAGTATACTTCTGCAGAAGCCATGCAGCACTGGCCCTTTAAACATGCCTTAAGTAGGGCTGGACAGATGCTCATGGTTAGGGGTGCTTGCTGCCCCGGCAGAGGACCCAGTCTACAACAACAGCAAGACCACACTTATTTTGTGTGCATGTAGGTCCATGAGCTATGCATGCATGGGTGGGTCAGAGGACAACCTGCAGGAGCGGGTTCTCTCCATCTACCATGTGATCCTCAGGCCATCAACTGAGGTTGTCAGCGAGCACCATTACCTTCTGAGCCAGCTCTCTGGCTCTCACTGAGCTTTTACTTTTGTTTTGTTTTTAAGAGAAGCTTTCTCTGTGTAGTCCTGGCTGTCCTGGAATCACTATGTAGACCAGGCTGGCCTCAAACTTCCTGCCTCTGCCCCCCAAATGCTGGGATTAAAGGCGTGAGACACCAGAAGTAATAATAATGGTTTAATGGACCTGGTGGTTTTACTAGATGTGATCCTTAGAATGTAAAAAGGAAATGTAATTCATTTTTTTCTCAATGAAATCTGATTTGAGTATTTTTACAGAATACATGCACATGAACAAACGCATGGGCCATAAATCCTATCATGGGATCTAACTTTGTTGTTGTTTAGGAAACTCAACTGTGGCTTCAGATCAGGTTCCTGGGACAGGATAACACTTGTGAGCTGGTTATCAATAGAATGATCTTTCTCCGGGTCTGTAGTCCTGCCTCAGCCTTCAGTCTCCAGGCTTCATCAGTATGATCAGGTGTAATGAAATGGTGTATGCCAGGCTGCTGGGAGTAAGGACTGGGGGGTTCCGGCTGACAGCCCGTTCTCAGCAGACACTCACCTTTTCCACCAAGTTCCCTGGAAGAAGACTCTCCACGAACTGCCGCAGGTTCTCATGAACCACAGCGTTGTGGAAGAAGGAGATTTTCCCATTGATGATTCCTAGGATGGAGGGGGTGCTGTGTGCTCCCAGGTGATGTGCTAGGCGTCTTTCGTAGCCAGCGTGGACGACACCAATCCCCACACCTGGAAAGCACGGAGAGCTCCATGAAGCCTTTCTGAGACTCCAGCAGGAAGGAATGCTGCCCAGTCTTTCACAGTGGGACGAAACCCAACTGGGTTGCAGTGAGAACGTGTGTGCGTGTGTGTGTGTGTGTGTGTGTTTTTCTGCCTCCTATGTGCTGGGGTTAAAGGTGTGCGCCACCACTGCTGTACAATGGCTGGTTATTCAAACCACCACACCGTGTTTCAAACAAATAAAACCTAGTCATACATGCAGGCAAAATGACTATTCACGTAAATTAATAATAAATTGAAAGAATTAAAAAATACAAATGATTTTTGTTTTCTTTTTTGGGGGAGGTGTGGTTTCTGAGACAAGGTTTCTCTACATAATAGTCCTGGCTGTCCTAGCTCTGTAGAACAGGCTGGCCTTGAACTCATAGAGATCCAACTGCCTCTGCCCCCAGAGTGTTGAGAATTAAAGGTGTGTGCCACCACCACTGCCTCTTTTATTTTCTCTCTTCCCCTCATTTTGAGACAGGGCCTTGTTATGTAGCCTTAGCTGGTCTAAATTTTTTCTGTAAACCAGGCTGGCCTCAAACTGGTATTCTGCGGCTGCCTCCCGAGTGCTGGGACTAATGGTGTGCGCCACCAGCAGGCTACGCATTCTGTACAGAGTGAAAAAAGGCACCAGGAGATGGTTTAGTGGGTAAAAAGTTTTGCCACAGAAACCTAGTGACGAGTTCATATCCGCAGCACCCAGGTAAAGCGCTGGATGTGGTAGTGTGCATCTGTAATATCATCTGTAATTTCAGATGGAGAGATGGGAGGCGGGATCAGGAAAAGCCTGTGGGCCAGCTATCCTGGAGTACACAGCATGGGAGAACTAAGAGAGACCTTGGAAAACAGGGTGTGAAGCAAGAACTGATTTCCAGAATTTGTTCTCTGACTGTCACACATGCTCTGGCATTTCGCATACACAAATACACCTACAAAATTAAACAAACAAAAACAACTTTAAAAAAAGCAGACACAATTGTTAACACCATTCAAGAGCCCCATGAGCCCTGTTAGTAGCTGGTATTCATCTGTTCCTTCTTTTTCCTTGTGTGCATAAAGATACAGGCCATAGGAGGGGCCTCTTTCTCACCTGGCAGTTGCTTCACCCAATACCTGGTCTTCTCTTGTTCTTTCCTTTTTGTGGAGGGCCAGCTACTCTACTAAGTGCAAGATTAACAGCAATACGGACACCTTTCTCTTGGGTGTCTGGGAGGCTTGAGTGTCAAACTCCCCCTCCCAGAGCTCCACCACTGCCTCTGCCATTCCAAACATGGCAAACAACAGAGAGCCACCTTCTCTCGTCCCTCACACCCACATCCAATCTGCCAGCAAGCCTCCTGGATCTCTCGTTAGCAGATGCTTTCACCACCCCCCAATCCTTTTCCTTTGCCCCTCCTCCCACCTCACTACGTAGCCAAGGACCCCAACACCCTGACCCACTTGGCCCTGGCTCCCCAGGTGCCTGATCACAGGTGTGCATACGGCACACAGCTTCCTCATCCCTCTTGGCCGCTGCTACAATGGCCTCCTAAGCGGTCTTTCTTTCCGGCTGCAGTCTGTTCTTAACATCATCACCAGATTGCTCCTTCCACATGAATCACATTACTCCTCTGTCCAAACCCTGCAAAGAAGTACTCACTCTACTTGGAATCAAATCACCATCTACAAAAAGGACAATGGGACTCTTCATGAGTGGTCCCTGGTACAACCTTCCTCCTCTTCCTCCTCCTCCTCGTTCTTAGCTTGCTCCAGCCCAGACCAAACAAGGACGCTAAAGCTTTGGGGCTTTGACCCTGGCACACTGGTGTCCCTGTAACTAACACCTTCACTGACTTCAAGTGCTTCTCAGGAAGCTTACATCAGCCCATATTAAAGCTGTGTCCCCCACAGGCTGCATTCCCCCAAGCCCACTCACTTTCTGTCCTTCCATAGGTTACTGTGTCCACAGTGCTTCTGGGGGACTGTGTCCAGGGCCCTGAGCATACTGGGTACATGCTATCTCTGCGCTGTACCCCACTCAGCTTCCATCCTCTAGCACAGCCGTGTACACACCCTTTGCTGCTCATTAGTTATAGGCTCCAAGGAAGACGGAGTCCTGGTATCCTGGTATATCAGAGCAGAGCTGGGCACACAGTAAGTGCTTAATGAAACTGGGCCATTGGTCTCTCTCTCTCTCTCTCTCTCTCTCTCTCTCTCTCTCTCTCCTTTCTTCATTTCTTGCTTCCTTCCTTTCTTTCTTTTTTTCATGACAGGGTTTCTCTGTGTAGCCCTGGCTGTCCTGGAACTCGATCTGTAGATCAGGCTGGCCTCTAATTCAGAGATCCACCTGCCTCTGCCCACTAAGTGCTGGGATTAAAGGTGTGCGCCACCACCTGGCTAACCAATTCTTTTTTTACACAATGAAGCTGTGTAGGAGACAGGGTGAAGCCAACTGCTTTCCTAGTGTCACACTTGACACTTAATAACCTGTGTGTGTGTGTGTAAATGTGCACTGCATGAGCATCCTATGGTATGAATATGAAGATGTAAGGACAGCTTTTGCCAGGCGTGGTAGTGAACACCTTTAATCCCAGCACTCAGGAAGCAGAGGCAGGTGGATCTCTGCGAGTTCAAGGCCAGACTGCTCTACATAGCAAGTTTCAGGACAGCCAGGGCTACATAGAGAGAAACACATCTCATAAAAACAAACAACCACAACAACAGAGAAAGCACACAATCAATGCCTGAGTTTGGATTCCCCTCACTTCCAACCCCAGTTTGTGGCTTCTCAGACCAAGTCCTTTAATAGTGGCCCCAGGGACTCTTTCATGACCTTCCTTTATCCCTGGCTGACGGTTTCCTTCTGTCAGGCGCAATGGTGCCTGGGGTTGCTTTGGTTGTTAACAGCCACCACACACCATGTCAATTTCTCATCTTAAAGCTGTGGAGATAAGGAGTCCAGCTTATCCCACAGGGCGAGTCATGGTGTCAGTAGAGCTGGCTTTCTTTGCAAGCTGCAGAGAGAATCAGCCCATCTGCCTTTTCCAGTTCCTGCTGACTGAATCTCTTGCTTTGTGGTCCCTCCTCCGTGTTCACATCTGACCCCTGCTGCTGTGCCGGATGATCAGAGTTCCATGCCCAGAATCCATATAGTGAAAGGAGAATTGAAAGTCATCTCCGAACTCCACATGAATACACGTGTGCAAAATAAAATGTAATGTTGCCCTTGGTTCTAAAGTGCTCAGAAGTTTAGCATCACTGTTCCCTACACCACCCAACACAGCATAAGATGGTTAGAAGCTATCAAGTCAGTGGCTCCTGCCTCATCTCAGGGACACATCCTGACAAATCCGAGTATCTGAGTGTCCTGCACAGCACACTGAAGGTTTGTTTGAGAACAAATGACCCAAGGATTTCCAGAAGTCCCTCTTTTGTAGAGAACTCTGGTCCCAAGGGTTGACTTTGCTCCAAATTACCCAATAACTCTTTCTATAGGTGACTTTCTATAGGTGACCATAGAACACACACACTCTTCCCCCTCCTCCCCAGTAACATTAACATTGAAGAATTGCTAAAACAAATATTCTCTCTGAATCACTAAAGTGATTGCCCCAAGTGTTGAATAAAGATGAGGACAGAGCCTGGATGTGGCAGGGTCCACCATTAATTCCAGCACACACAAGCAGATGAAGAGGGGCAGATGGGCGGAGGGGCAGAGGCAGGTGGATCTCTCCCTCTCCAGAACTTCCTTGATTGATTCTTCAGACAGGGGCTTGCCCTGTAGCACAAGTAAGTTGTCCTGGAGTTCAGAATGTGTAGCCCAGGCTAGCCCTGAGCTCAGGGAAATTTTCCTGTTTTGCCACCACCCAAGTGTTGGCTCAAACACGTTTTTTAAGTCACCCAGACAGTGGGATTTAGTTATGGCAGCCCTAGCAAATTACTACACAGCGTGAGGGGGAGGGTTCCATACATTTGTAATCCCCACTGGCATTCCAGTGGGTGCTTGAGGGTGGCTTTAGTTAGCCAATGATTTTCTAGTATCTTAACTGTACTATCAGCTTTCTAATGAGGGTCTTGGATACTACATAGATAAAGCTTCAAATCAATCAGGCAAAGGACACTGGAGGGCCAGTCAGATGGCTGAGCCAGTAAAGGCACTTGCTATATAACACTGACAATTTGAGTTCGCTCCCCAGAACCTCATAAAGGTAGGAGAGAACTGACTGCTCCAAGTTGTCCTTTAATCTCCATACGAACATCATGGCACCAACCTTCTCCCCCACTGCCAAAATAACAACAATAACATGCCTTTAAGGAATTAGGGGCTGGAGAGATGGCTCAGTGGGTGAGAGTACTTGTTGCTCTTGCTGAGGACCTGGGTTCGATTCCCAGCACCCACATGGAGGCTCACAACCTTCTGTAACTGAAGTTCCAGGGGATCAGACAGTCTCTTCTGGTCTCCTCAGGCACCAGGCACCCAGAGGGTACACAGAAATATGCATAGGCAAAACATTCATACACTTTTAAGAAATAAAAGGAAAACTATCCCTTTCCATAAACATCCCTCAAATATCAATCATCCTGAACTTAGGAAAAACAAGAACATCAATTATTCCTTTTCTCCAATACCCCATCAAATTTAAGAATAGTGGGCAGGAGAGATGACTCTGCGGTTAGGGGAACTTGCTGCTCTTGCAGAGGATCTGAGTTCAGTTCCCAGCACCTTACATGGCAGCTTCCAACCATCTCTAAGTCCAGCTCCAAGGGATCTAATGACCTCTTCTGGCCTTCTGGTCTCCATATGCACTGCATGCATGTAGTGCCAATACATACATGTGGGTGAACACTCTCGCATGACGAGTGTCACTTCCTGTATAAATGTATCCTAATGAGGAAATGACTTACCCAGTCCTTCCAACTCCTGGACCACTTCTTTCCAGACAGGCTCGATATGGATACAGCTAAAGCACCAATCTGATGTGATCTTAATGAGGTAGGGTTTCTTGAAGCTATCGGGAACCACTTCATTCATGTAGTGGGAAAAGTGCAACAGGTACTTCTCATCAATTGAGTCCCGCCGCTCCGAATTGAAAGGAAAGTGGAGAAAGGACTCATCGAAATAAAAGTTCTCATGGAAATGGCGGAAGCGATACTCGCGCTGCTGCTTCTGGTAGCCCTGATTCTCCCCAGCATCACCATAGTGGTCATAGTTTGTTCTCTTTTCCTCATTGGACAGAATCTACAAGCAAGCAGAAGACAGGGAGTCTAAAGGAGGAAGTGGTTTATCAAAGGACTTTCCTTCCTCTCTTTTCGGGACTGAGGACTGAAGCCAGGCGTTGTGCACACTTGGCAAACCCTTTACCACTGGGCCATAAGTAGGCTGGTCTATAAACAGCCTGAAAGACAGAAGCACACGTCTAAGAAATGCATAGTAGGGATGCTGGGTTCCACCTCCAGCAAGGAGGAAGAGGAGGGAGGAGGGAGAGGGAGATTAAGATCGTACCATTCCTAGAATCCACATGGCAGGAGAGCCAACTCATGCAAGTTTTCCTCTGACCTCTACACATGTGCTGTGACATATGTAAGCCCACAGAATACACACATATACAAATAAGTTACACATACATAAATAAGTTAATCTCAAACCTCCAAACAGAAACAGTAAAACCCTCAAAATCGCTGAGTGTTGGTGGCACATGCCTTTAGTCCCAGCACTCGGGAGGCAGAAGTCCATACTCATGTTGATATTAAAGCCGTCAACCATCACAGTAAGTACTAGTAAACAAGTAACAAGACCGGACATAAAGTTATCATCAGGATCCATCACACAACATTACCCTGGCTGTGCCTTTGGAGTTAAAATCATTTAGACCATGGTATGCTTGAACACCAAACCGTAACTAAGGAGTAGAAAAGTAGAGTCCAGTGCCTTATGCATGAACCAACTTCGGGTTTTGCATTTATATTTACTTAATGTCTGCCAGAATACAGGTGTGGTGGTCAGAGGACGCAATGCAAGTCAGTTCTCTCTTTGTACCACTTGCGTCCTGGGGATTGGACATGGGTCTTTGGGCTTGGCAGCAGGTGCCCTTACCCACTGAGCCACTTCACTACTGACTTTGTTTTACTGAAAGCTAACTTTGAAGACTGAAATTCGACACTCCTTTAAGGGACATGAGTCACTGAACGGCCTAAGCACGGCTGCTGAAGCCTATTACTCTAACAAACCAGGCAACCAGAGACTCACTGCTCGCATGTGTTTGAGGCCATGCTATTTAAGGTGACATGTTGGAGACGTACCAAAAACCTTGTGTTTTAAAGTTACTTGTGACCTTGTGTAACCAGGCAAACTGGTGTGTGATTCTTTAACCTATGTCTCTACAGTCATAACAGACATCTGTTCCGGGTAATTGCACAATTCTAATTAAAGCTTTCAAAGTGGGCCAGGCTTTCCAGGAGCTGAACCGTTCAGGCACCTGCTCCAACATGTTGGAGGGGGCAAAGCTATTTTCTCTACCATCGCGAGGAAAGTGGGTCAGGGGTCAGGGGTCAGGGGTGGGTAATGTGCCAGGCTGAGGGGACGGTACAGGACTGATCCACCTTTGGCCTGTGTTCCTTCTGTTTTGCTTTGTGTATGTATGTGTTTGTATTTCTGTTTGCATGCATATGAGCTCACGTGCTGAGGAAGCCCAACGCTGATGTCACTGTCTTATTCACTGAGCCAGAGTCGCTCCACCGAACCCAGAGCTTTCAGCTAACATCAGCCTAGCTTAGCCAGCTGCCCTGGGGAATCCTTTCTCCGCCTTCCGAGTGCTGAAATTGCAGGTGGACTGCCAAGCCCATCAGGCCTTTGCGTGGATTCTGCAGATCCAAACTTTGGACTTCCTGCTTGCAAGGCTGAGATGCTGAGCCATCCCCCCATTTTCTAGGCACTAAAGGAGGTGCTAGAGCGCCTGACACATACCTCATAGGCCTTGCTGATCTGAATGAACTTGTCCTCGGCTCCAGGGTCTTTGTTTTTGTCAGGATGCCTGAAACAGATGGCAGCCAATGAGAAGAGTTTTTTATGCACAATCATTTTATAACCTTATACACACAGCTCACAAACATCAGAAGCAAAGGGAAGGCAGTTTGCTTAGGACCGTTTCCTAAAATAAATGGTAGAGACAATCAGTTGTTTCACATGACCATAAAAAACGCAACTTCAACGCAGACAATTTCCTCTCAAGATGCTCCAGCTGGGCACATTTTCAAAGCACCAGAGAGCACCGCAGCGTGCTACCGAGGAGAGGTGATACATGTATACCCTCATCCTCATCCCAAGCACGACTAAAGCGGGCTCAAGGCTAAATCAGTCATTCACGTGTGCCCTCCCTGTGTCACCTTGGTCTTGCAGGTGTTTTGTTTTTATTCCCTCCCCCCCCCGAACAGAGGCAACGGTGCTGGCAAAGCTGCAGTTGTGAGGTGATGGTCACATTCCCATGCCTGCTGCTCGCTCACAGATCAGAACCCGTTTTTGCCACTGCCCTGTTGATCCCACCCTACCCATGACTGGCTACTTTTCCCTCACCACAAGTGGGTGATCATTTCAAGGTCATGTGTTCACAAAGGTGAAAGTCCAAGCAAGGTTATTTCAGCTAATCTGACAACTAGTTGGCATTCGCTGTTTCCACTTGTAGCTATGTTATTCTGCATCTTTTCCTGTTTGTAGTAATGTTATCTCTGGGGACCAAAACTGTTTTTTGAGACACTGTCTTAGGTAGCCAAGGCTGGCTATAAACTCCCGAGCCTCCTGCTTCTATCTTGGAGTACCTCACCCTGGCAGCTTTGGGGATTTTTTTTGGTCCTGGAGAGCAGGGACTAGCCACATTTGCTTTCTTGCTACCCTCTAAGATGAAAATCACGTTCATAAAGACTTTCACTGGTCATTTGACTTTGACATAGAAGCTCGGTATATAGCTCAGGCTAGCCTCAAACTCGTCATCCTCCTGCATCACGAGAGCTGGGATCACAGGCCTGTTGTACCCATTTATTCTTTGCTGTTTTGAGACAGGGTCCCTCTATGTAACCCTGGCTGTCTTGGAACTCTTTGTGGACCAAGATGACCTCAAACTCACTGAGATCTACCTGCTTCTGCCCACCATATATTGAAATTAAAGGCATGCATCACCAAGCTCGGACCCATTTACTCTTTATATAACCTTACAAATTTCTTCTAGCAAACATTCTGGAAGGAAAAACGATCCACAGGGAAGTAGAAAAGACTAACTACATATCAAATACATGGAAATTGAAAAATCTACAGTTCAAAAACTTATTTAAGCAGGAATGTCTGAGTGAATTATATTCCACTCTCTCTAAAAACAGAACTTCAAGTGACTTGAACTTGGATGCCACTCTGCCCTTACCCACTGAATCCTTGCATAAATATCACTGAGGTTAAAAAGTAAATGTCAGGGAGGCACATGGAAAACAGCAGGACTTAGGGGATGAAATGGTTAGATGATGAGGGGACAAAACTGTGCAGGCCTGCAAATGATGACTTGACATGAGGAGCTAAGCTACACAGGGCAGGAAGGGAGGAGGGGCTTTGCAGGAGACCGAGGCAGTGTCGGTGGCACTGGGTAGAAGAGGTTAGCAAGAACCTCAGAAGGCACCCGGCAGTCTGAGCTGATCAGGAGTACTTTCGTGAAGGTGGGGGACCTCTCAGAGTTGCAAGTACTTGGAGAAGGGAAGTTCAGCCCAAGGGGAGTATCATCCAATGTTGTGTTTAGGGAGTGAGACAGATTCATCAGCTGCCACATGCCTGGCAACTTTCCATTTCATCGAGAAGAAAGTACTGTGCATGGGCTCAACTGACTGTCAGTGTGACCTCTGAAGGAAGAAAAATGAAGATACAAAGAAGTAATTTGACTAAGAGTGAGGTGGATTGAGTGGTATGTGTTGGCTGAGCAAGCCATGTTACACCAGTCTGCTTCTGGGGAGGGGGGGGGGCTTCATACTCTGCTAACATAGATGGCAAATAAAAGTACCCACAATAACACAATTCTTGGGTGAGAAATACGATTTTCCTGACAGAAGAAATAGTCATTTCACATGGTTTCACCACACAAGTAACAATTGTTATGAGGGCTAAGAGACACTTAGGAAAGCATTGCTTGGCAAAGTATGGTACAACTGCTCTTTCCCCCATCTCAGATCGTTCTAGAAGCCAAGTGGCACCATAATGTCACTTTCAGAGTTTCTATGAAACCATCCACAGGGGACACACAGTAAGCGAGGAAACACTGCCAGGGCCCAAACGGCAGAGGACCAGCTTGTAGCATGCGACAAGCATGCAGGTAAAATACAATCTCAGTGTACATAGCCAACTCATTTGTACAGTCATGAATTACACCGAGAGAGTCCAACAGGAAGAAAAGGGCACAGTTCATTTAACCAACAGCAGAACACCTTTTAAAGCTCGTGATAGCGAAGTCACAGCTGCCCACTGCAGCAGGTCCTACGTCCTTAAGCTAGCATTCTGCCCAGTCAAGGCTAGATATCCTGTCCAAAGAGATAAATGCCTACGTCCTTAAGCTAGCATTCTGCCCAGTCAAGGCTAGATATCCTGTGCAAAGGCTGTTACTTCTGAGATAAATGCAGGTTGTCATTTGCTTGAAGCATAGTGAGGCATGAACTATTGCTGGAAGCCAAATTGGCAGAGAATTGCTGAAAAGAGGTCATGTATTATTCGACAATGTCTTTTCAGCATCCAACTCTAGAGACCTCATGATATGAATAGAGCCCCAAATGTGTATTCATAACATCATAAACGACCTTTGATCTTTACCACTAGTTTAAAATCAAGCTAAGCTGCTGAGTGAGGAAGAATGATGCCAGCCAGAGCCAGGCAGGGTTACAGACTCATCTGCTTAGGGAGCTTTGTGACCACGCAACTGGACACTCCTTCCTGCCAAAGCGCTAACCCACTCAGCCTTACTCGTGTGCAGATGGGCAAGTGATTGCAAAGCAAAAGGTCATACAGGCTTTCCAACTCTGACTTTTAACCTTTCCATTTGTATATCATGTTCGAACATCTCTTTCATGGGCTAATTAAATGGGTGCAAAGAGACACAGAACCCAGAGGCGAGCATGCAGTAGGCGCTCAGTAATAAATAGTATTCCTGTTACTCTCTCTGTAGCTACATAACACTTGTGCTTTTTTAGCTGGGCTGAGGCTGTCCTGAGAGAAGTATGCTCCGAATAAGTTTAGTACATTTTGCTCCTCTGGTAATTATAATCCTGAAAACAACAGGTAAAATTCTGACAGTTCTCATGAGTACACATAACACTAGAGATGCAGGGGATCCTTGTGATTGGAGCACAAGCCTGTTTTACATGGCAAGTTCTAGACCAGGCAAGGCTACCTAGTGAGACAGAGTTCTCTCAAGATTTTTTTTTAAAGTAATACACTTGGTTCTTGAGTCTCCTTTTAAAATTGGAGGCCAAAGGACTTATTCTAAACTTGTTTAAAGCTTGGAGATTTAGAGAACTGAACTGTAAAATGTTTCCTATAGCATTTATACCCATAAAGAACTGCTTCTTAGACGCTCGAGAGATGGCTTGGTGGTTAAGAGTCCTTGCTGCTCTTGCAGAGGACCTGGGTTCAGTCCCAGCCCTCATTATCGGGCAGCTCACAACTGCCTCTAACTCCATGGCCAAGTGCTCAGCAGCCTCTTCTGATAGAAATACACAATTGAAAATACAATATTTAAAAAGCAGAATTACTGTTTAAAAATAGAGTAAGCTGCCACAAGAAAGACAGCTTATCACTGCTGGTTACTTTTTTATTTGCTCTAGTGAACCTGGGGCTTGCCATGCAGCCCAGGTAGGTGAGCCTCCAGCCTCTCAAGTGTTGGGATTGTAAGTATAGGGTATAGAGTCCGGTTTGATTAGTGTTTTTGTGTAGCTGTGTACCCCTAGCTGTCATGGAACTTTCTTTATAGACCAGGCTGGCTTCCAACTCACAGAGAGCTGCCTGACTCTGTCTCCAGAATGCTGGGATTAATGGCCTTCAAAGTTACTTCTTACTTTAACATTAAATATCCTAATAGTATCTAAGATACAATATTCTTGAAGGAGCTGCTAGCTGAACACCAATACTCTAGACATATATATATACACACACACACACACACACACACACACACACACACACACACACACACACATACATACATACACTGAACCCAGGAACAGACAGACAAATCATCAAATAAACAGACAAGCTGCTTAGTGTATGTTAAACTTCGGTTCTTAGTTTTACATACCATTCCCGGGCGAGCTTCTTATATGCCTTTTTAATGTCAGCTTGGCTGGCTGTGCGGCTGACCCCCAGGACTCTGTATGGGTCAAAATCCAAGGCAGACAGACCTTGCAGGGTCAGAATGAGAACTATCCAGAACTGCCAGGAAACACTCAGCCTTTTCACCTCCATCGCTTCCTTCCAAGAGCTGAAATGATTAAGAGGTAGCTTTAAGTCCCAGAAGCAGAAACCTGGATGGTCTTGCATTTTTGAGGTGAGGAGACAAAAGATATAAATATAAGAATTAAACAAAAGTTTTCTTTAGAAATGGGAATGTGTCAATCTAGTTGACCCTATCTTAAAAACAAAAACAAAACAAGCTGGGTAGTGGTGGTGCAAGCATACCTTTAATCCTAGCACTCAGGAGGCAGAGGCATGGAGATAGAGGAGCTGAAGGCTAGTCTTATCTACATAGCAGAGTTCCAGGACAGCCAGGGATACACAGAGAAACTGTCTCTTGAAAATGCAAAAACAAAACAAAAAAACAAACCCCCAAATTTACTAAAAATTAATGAGCTGAAATAAGTAGCAACTGTGACAATATATTCAGGATAACCAGGAGACCACATCTCAAATGCATAATTTCATCTATCCTGACAATAAACTTAAAATTATTGGCTGCAGAGTAGCTGAGTAAGTATTAAATAAACTCATAAACTCAACATCCGATTTATTATGATTACAGTCTGGGATCATTGTGGCATTTATGGGCACTAAATAAATATGAAAGCAAAACATTTTTAAAAATAACTACACAGTAATGCTCAGTAAGCTTGCTATTATTATTATTTTTACCATGTTCATTCAAACAAGAAAATGAAAAAGCTATTCTTCAATCCGGCTGTTAATTTGATCATTGACCATGGAAACTTCAGATATGAAAAAGTGGTTAAGAAATTTAGTTTTCCATTTAAAGAGAAAAACCTGAATCAGCATGGATTTAAAATGTTTAAACTCCAACTCAGCTGAAGGGGTGAGCTCAGTGTGGGTTTGGGAATAGTCTTAACTGGCTGGGGATGTTGTGGTACTGGAGACCCACACAGGGCTATGCTCTCTTATGCCACACACAATTTCCCATGGATCACACTTATTTCGACCTCACAGTGTTAAGGTTCAGAGGTTGCACCTTACTCAGGAGGATGGATTTTGACAAGACCAAGACAATCATTGTTTGGGAGTCTTCACAGACAGGTGGTCACTGTTTGAAACTGCACACATGCTAAATAAAATCTACAGGCAAATCAGTTTCTCCCACAGACAACCTGTTCTGAGTTCACCTGGCTTTGGGATTAGATTGGGGGTCCCGTCCACCACCACTCTAGGACCCAAACCTGTGCTCTTGCTGACAGGGTGGGAGTAAACACACTATCACCCAGACTGATCTTCATGGGTGAGGGTGGGGAAGAGTAAAGTGGGTAAGGGGTTTAGTAAGCAGAATGCACAAGCAGGGTGGGTGGAGTGCCAGCCTCGTGTGGGTGCGGTGGGGCAGCTCTTTGGCTGACAGGAGCCGGCCTCAGTGCAGGGGACGCACCGGCCAACAGGTAGCCCTCGGCGTCCCCAAAGGCAGGCGGTGCGGCTCCCCGGAGGCTCTGCAGGATCAAGCTCCGCCTCGGGCGCCTTCCCGAGTCGCGACCTTCCGGGAGGCGGCCCCCTCCCCCGCCGCCCCGGTTCCTGTCGGCTCCCGGGTCCCCCAGGGCCCAGCACAGGCTGAGGACGCGGGGGAGCTGACGGGAGATCACCGAGCCTGTCGGGCCCCGCCGCGTCCGCGCGTCACGCCGGGAAGGAGTTACCGGGAAAGGGCACCGGCCCAACCGGCCGCAGCGTCCGTGCTCCAGTGAATCCGCCGGGGCCGGTGCTTCCAGTCCACACCAGAGCACCTGGGAGGAGAAAGAGGCGGGGCTCGGGCTCCGGCAGTCACGTGACGCTTAAAGACACCGCGCTGAGAACTCGTGCATAGATCAGGCTGGGCCTAGACACTAGGCGAACTTTTTGGTCCCTGCCATTCGCCGTAGGCACGTGCATCTGGCGTGGTTACTATAGAAACGGAGCGCGCTTTTCTGCAGGGTCCGAAGGCTTGATCTTGACCAGCGAGGCCAGAACGTGCCTCCTAGCGAGGCGGAGTCGCTATGAATCACGGGATGCCAGGAAGACCTCCCGGAACCCGGGAAGGGTTTCCATTGGTTGCCTGAAGGTGGCCTACGTCTAGCAACAGTTGCTAGGACTGGGACGCAGTCGCTGGTCCCAGTTCACTTTAACCCTATTCATAGAATCCTGGAGTTTGAGCGGACCTTAGGGATTCTTTCTAGTCCGTCTCTCCAAGACGCAGAGACGCAGAGAGGGCCAAAGACTTTCCCAAAGCCCAGGATTCAAGACTCCAAATTCTATCAACTAAAGAATGTTCTAGACTAGGACTAAAACACTGGGAAGGGGGTGTGGTGAAGAAGGTTGATATTTTTTTTTTTTTTTTTTTTTTTTTGCGCCCGTGACCGAGATTTCTGGGGATATATTTTGTATTCCATGCCTCGTGTTGAGATCTTATGTAGTCACGTGCTTTTCTCTATTAATCTAGCATAATGTTTTTTGTTGTTTCTTTTTGAGACAGGGTCTCACTGTGATTCCTTGCCTGGCCTGGAACTCGTCAGGTGGACCAGGTAGGCCTCCAATTTACAGAGATTCGCCTGCCTCTTGCCTCCCGAGTGTTGGCGTTAAACGTGTGTACCGCCATCCCCGGCTGTATCTTTTATTTACTCTAATCTATCTATCTATCTATCTATCTATCTATCTATCTATATTTAATATCGTCTGTCTCCTGCTCTTCCAGCAATGCAAGTTCCCATAGGTAGGGTCTTTTAACCTGTCTTCTTCAGCACTGTAACAGAAAACAGACCTTAGCAAGTACAAGGCACCAATGAATATGTGCACAATAAATGAAAAAATGAAGCTGAAGACTACTTCACCCCCACACCCTGCGCCCGTGTGGAGAATGAAATGAATGTGCCCGCAAGTGCTCTACCATTGAGTTATACCTGCGTGCCATGCCTAAGGTTTTGGGGCTCAGGAGACCAATAAGTAGCTGATTGTTTCGGGTTTAGCTCTTGCACTAGCCTTAACAGACCAATATGGAGTCGTTCATGCTAGATTTGTTGTTGATGCTGTTAATTTTCCTGTCAGGAATGTAGCAGGGATAAACATAAGAAGTGTAAAATGTCTAGCACAATGCTCATTTCCTTTTGATAACGTGAAATGAGTGGTACGAAACCAGAGGGTAGATTCCTGGCAGTTTCTCTGAAGTAGTTGGTAGGGAGTGAAGGAGAGGAGAGGGAGATGGGAGTCTGTGTGGGCTCGGTCGGGTGAGACTCGATAGTCTGAAGCAATGGAGTAGTGACTTGAGGAGGGGACTTGAGGTTTTATCAGCCACACGGCTGGGGCTTTAGAAAACAGCTACAGCCAGCGAGGGGCTTGAGCGATGTGGGACGGGCCTCCAGGCGTGGCTTTCTTTTCCTCTTGCCAGCGGTGTGACCTTTTGAGTGTCTGCAGCAGGAGGGTGGCTGTGAATTCTGGTAGCGCAATCGCTACGTGCTGGTAAAAGGTGCCACAAGTGTTAAGATGGGCACCAGCAGACGACCTCAGAGCCTAGAACCCTAGGAGGCCTGGGGGCGTGGCAGGGTCGCGGAGCAGCGCGACGGAAAGTCACATGGGGTGGCCCAAGGGGCGTGGCAAGTTTAGGCTGCAGGGAGTTAGAGGCCGGGTGAGGGGGCGGGATCGGGACCTGAGAGGAAGGGTCCAGGACCGAACAGCACCCTAGTGGACAACGTTGGAGGGTGGGCCCTGGGGGCGGGACCAGTGGAGCAGTGGAATAGGGGTGGGCCCTGGGGGCGGGGCGACGGGAGAAAGACTGTGGATTGGAGGGCGGGCCTGGGGGCGGGGCTGAGGAGCACCGTGGGGCCGGTTAGGAGCGTCCATTAGGGGCGGGACTTAGGGGCGGAGCCGCACCGCAGGGGGCGGGCCTTAAGGGGTGAGACGTGCCGGGGCGGGGCTTGAGGGGGCGCAGGGGCGGGGTGAAACGCCGGGACCGGGCTTCAGGGGCGGGGCGGGGCCGTAAGGGGCGGGGCCGAAATCCGGGGCGGGGCTGAGCGTGCGTGAGGGGGAATGGGGTTCGGTGGGGAAGTGGGGTTGACAGTGTGGCCGGTTGCTGTGAGGAGTTTGGGGAGACGGAGCCGAGTGGGTGCGGGACCCGGGGCCGGCGGGACCTGATGACCACGTGATTGTTGGCCGGCTGGGCCTCCACGGGGCGGGATCCCTTGCTAGGGCGCTGTGTGTGGGCGGGGCGTGGGGCGGGACCCGAGGGCCGGAAGCGGACGGAACCCGGGGTCCCGCTATCTGCCTGCCATGGACGAAGCGGACCGGCAGCTCCTGCGGCGATGTCGGGTGCGCCTGGTGAGCGAGCTGCAGGTCGCCGAGCTCTGGGACGCTCTGCTGAGTCGAGAGCTCTTCACGAGGGACATGATCGAGGACATCCAGGTGCGCCCCGCCCCCTGGCGGCCCAGGTTTTCCCGCGGCGCAGGTGGGCACTGGGAGGCTGAGCTTTTGCCCTCCTCTCCCTGTCTTGCACTGAGCACAACCCACGCCCTGGGAAACCATGCATGGAAACTCCGTTTTTAGAGCCTTCCAGAATTCAGCCCCGTTAATCCTCCAGATTTTTATGGAGCCTGGAGGAATAAATAGGAAAACCCCAAACATCTCTATTCCGGAGTGTTTGCCAAAGGGACTGTAACCTGCACCATGTTGGTACTTGTGTTTCTCTCGGGAAAGTAGGCGTATATTTTCCCTGCTCAAGTTTAAGAGTCCTAGGCACCCATCTTAGCCTGGCACTGGCTTGTTGTGGGTGTCGCTTACCCTCTTTGAGCCTCGGTTTCCTGGGCTGTGAAATGGAACAGTTGTCATCCTGTTCTAGGCCAATGAGATAAGACATGTGAAGTACTTCCGTGCCTGACACAGCATGCCCTGGCTTTTTGAGTCGGGCATTTATGAATCAAGTGCATACTCTATAAAGAATCTTAGGGGGAAAGGGGAATTTGATATAGGTAACACAAAGAATCAAATCAAACATATATTGATCTCTGAGTTTGAGAACAGCCTGGTCTACAGAGTGAGTTCCAGGACAGAGAAGACTACACAGAGAAAATCCTGTCTCAAAAAAAAAAAAAAAAAATCACTTTTGCTTTTTTTCCCCCAGTTGCCCTCACCACAGGTCTGAAAAGGGAATATTTCTTCCTGAGGGTTATGAGTGTCAGGCTCTTGGGGACTGCCTAGAAGAATGTATTATCATCTGTAATAATTCAGCATCTGTATTATCATCCAGGAACCTGGTCTGGTCCAGTGAAGGAGAAATAGAAGAACGTAGTCTACAGCCATGTGACTAACTACCAGTTAATAATGAAATCAGCCCTCGGTGGCATACCCCTTTAGTCCAAACACAGGGGAGGCAGAGGCAGGCAGATCTCTGTGAGTTCGAGGCCAGCCTAGTCTAAATTAAAAAAATAAAATCAGTCTTAGGAACAACTGATCAAGGGAAGTAGTTTGAAGGGAAAGTCCTAGCCTTCAAGGCACATTAAAAGGGATGGTATGCTGAACATCCCAGGGAGGCACCAGCAGCTTCTTGTCTTACTCCCTTCTCCAGCTAAGTGAGGACAGAGCAGTATCCTGGCGTAGTGTTAGCTGTGGTAGGTTGAAAGGAAAGACTGGTTCTGGGGTGATGGTATATACCTTTAATTCCACACTTAGGAGGTAGAGGCAGGAGGATCAGGTATTCAAGGGTACATTATTGGCTAGCCTGGCTACATGAGTCTGCAGCCAGCCTGGTACATGAGATCCAGTCTTCAGAAGCCAAAAGCAAGGTCTGGGGAGCTGCCGCAGTGGTTAAGAACACTTGCATAGTTTTCAGCACCCACAGTCAGCTCTCAACTGTCTGTGACTGCAGCTCCAGAGGATCTGACACCCTCCTCTGGCCTCAGGAGGGTCAGAAGTTCAAGGTCATCCTTGGCTAGATAGGAAGTAGAAAGCTAGTCTTGACTACTGGAGAACTTTTCCCTCCCCCAAACCAAAATGGAAGCTCCCCAACCCCCATAGGAAATGGAGCAACCTCTTTCCTCCAGAAAGGAGAGGCTGAGAATCTTGATTTCTGTATTTATTTCCTCATTTACTTAGATGCTAGCAACAAATATAGAAAATATGGGGAGTGGAGAGATGGCTCAGCATTTAAGAGGAAGGGCTGCTCTTCCAGAGGACCGAAGTTCAATACCTATCATCCACATGGCAACTCACAGCTGTCTGTAATTCCAGTTTCAGGGAACCTGACACCCTCACACAGACATACATGCAGGCAAAACACCAATGCACATGAAATAAATAATTAAAAAAATTTAGAAACCTTTAAGTACCTGTGCAAACCACTGGCCACCATTTTGCTCTTTTTCTTAGGGTAATTAGCATTTACCATTGTGCTGGACACACAGTAGGTGTCTTTGAGCACTGCAGTAGACAGACAAGCAAAGGCTGCAGAGGGACCGGCGGCATTCAGTGCACTGCTGGATTAGTTTCTGCCCAGCTGCCCCATACTTGTGCTAGAGGGAAAGTGGGAGATAGGGTGAGCTCCAATGAATGTCCCTGGGTAATGAATGTCTGGCTTTTCTGTCCCAACAGAGGGCAGGCTCTGGGTCTCGGCGGGATCAGGCCAGGCAGCTGGTCACAGACCTTGAGACCCGAGGGAGGCAGGCCCTTCCTCTCTTCATTTGCTGCTTAGAGGACACAGGCCAAGACTCCCTGGCTTCATTCTTGCGATGTAGTCTGCAAGCAGCCAAGCAGGATCCAGAGGCTGTGAAACCCCTGGACTGCCTGGTGCCTGTGGTCCTGGGACCGATGGGAATCATACCAAAAGAGCAGAAAGCAGTGAAGTTGGACCCATCGCAACCTGCCCTGGGAAACCTCACCCCAGTGGTGCTGGGACCAGAAGAGCTCTGGCCTACTCGGCTCAGGCCAGAGGTTCTCAGACCAGAAACACCCAGGCCAGTGGACATCGGTTCTGGCGGCACCCATGATGTCTGTGAGTATTGAGAGAGTGGTTGGTGGGCAGGTGCCATGAGGTTATTGGAGTGTGACTCTGGGTACGAATTGGTAGGTCAAGATTCAGAATGTAATTCCAGGGTTTGTCTTAGTGAATGCTATAGGAGATGAGTGGAATATTCCAGTCAGTCTGTAGGAGATGTCATTTTGACAGCCCATCTGAAAAGCAAGAGTATGTTTTGGATGTTCCTTGTTTCTCTGTTTCCCAAAGGAGCTGTTGCTCAGCATTTGCCTTTGGGTTCTGGTGGGTGACTGAAAGTACCCAGGCCTGACAGGAGGAGTGGGGAAGCTGTTTGTTAGGACTCTGCCCTGCACACATTCGCCTTGCATGATGTATAAACTCCTACCTCCCTGCAACCATTCAAGGCAGATGCCTTTAAATTCATCCCTGTAAGCAAGGAAGCAGTGTCCCAGGTAGGTGAAATCATTTGCCAGAGATGACAAGTCAGCAGTGAAATGCTGGGAGGTTTCTGCCTGCATGCGTGTGCACACAGGTTGCCACCCCCACCCCATCACAGCACAGGACATGTTAGCATCCCAGGCGACCTTGTCTCTTCAGTCAGTTCCCACTCCTGCAACCGAGGTAATTGCTGTTGTAGTTCCCCTCACACCTGTCACTTTTGCTTGTCTTTGTACTACAGTGGAAACGAAATCCTACCTTAGGAGCTCTGTTAAGCCCTCATCTTCACCCATCCGGTCTGTATTCCATTCATGGTGTGGTGCAGACCTACAGTTCCCCTTTTCACTACTAGGTGGCAGTATTCTTATTGTGAATTACCTGAAGTCATTTATTCGGTGTGCACATGTGTCCTCATACATGTTCATAGGTGCCATTTATGCAGGAATGCATGTGTCAGTAGATTAGAGGACAGCTTTGGATGTCATTTTTCAGAAGATAATCCGACTTTTATTTTAAAAATATATTTTAAAAATATTTATTTTATGTGTGTGTGTGTGTGTGTGTGTGTATGTGTGTGTGTGTGTATATGTGTGCGTGTGTGTTTTATGTGAACTATATGAGCTCAGAAACCCACAGACATCGTAAAACAGTGACAGGTCCCCTGGAACTAGAGTTACAGGTAGTTGTGAACCACTATGTGGGTCTGAGGACTGATCCAGAACCCTTGTAAGAGCAGTGAGCATATTTTATTTTATTTTTATTTTTTGGATACAGGGTTTCTCTGTGTAGCCCTGGCTTTCCTAGTACTAGCTGTAGACCAGGCTAGCCCCTCCCTGTCAGAGATCCACCTGCCTCTGCCTCCAGAGTGCTGGGATTAAAGGTGTGCACCACTACTGCCCAGCTGAAGTAAGTTCTCTTAACTACTGAGCCTTCTCTCTGGTTCCCTCATTACTTTGATTTTGGAGACAGGGTTTCTCACCGGCCTGGAACTGATGGATAGAAGAGTCTAAGCTGGCTAGCGAGCCCCAGGGATCTGCCTGCCTGTCTTTGCCTTTGCTGTACTGTAGTTACATGCCACCACGCGTTCTTTATGTGGGCTCTGGGGATGGAACTCAGGTCTTCATTTTTTATGACAAACACTTAACACACTTATGTTGACAGATACTTGGGTCATTCTTTCTTTAAGATTAAATTTTTTCTGGATGGTGGTGACACACATCTTTAATCCCAGCATTTTGGAGGCAGAGGCAGGCAGATCTCTGAGTTCAAGACCAGCCTGGTCTACAAGAGCTAGTTCTAGGACAGGTTCTAAAGCTATAGAGAAACCCTGTCTTGGAAAAAAAAAAAAAAAAGATTTTATTTTCATTCTATTGTTAAAATTATGAGTTTGTGTGGGTATGTGCAGGTGAGTGCAATACCATTTGAGTCCAGAAGAGGGGATCAGAGTCCCTGGTCTTGGAGTTACAGACTAGTCAGGGTAGGAATACAAGGCATGAACTTGGAGTAGGTTTGTGTGTAGCTTGTGTAGGTGTTTGTGTGTGTGTGTTTGTGTGTATGTGTTGCCTGTATGTATGTGCACTACATGCATGCCTGGTGCCCACAGATTACCAGATTTCTTGGAACTGGAGTTAAGGATGAATGTGAACTATGTGTTTACTGGGACCTTAACCTGGATCTTCTGCAAGAGCAGCCATTGCTCTAATCTGCTGAACCGTCTCTCTATCCCTCTCCTCCCACCTCCCTTACTGCTCTCTGCTATGGAGTTCACAGGAATGGAATCATGTGGTCTGTACTGCTGGTTTGCTTTTTACATAGCCTCATGCTCTCTCTGGATTACCCAGGGCATTGTGTGGATCATTGTGTGGCTTCTCTTTAGGACGTCCGAATCACAGTTTTAGGCTTTAGAGAAAGACTTTAGTTAAAGGTTTGGACAGCTCTTTTCAAGGGTGGAAGTGTGTCTAATGTTGGCAACTTTTAGACACTTCTCCATGGTGGCCGTGTCACTAGACTCTCCTAGTCCTGCTGTGGGAACTAACAGCTCCTTGGCCTTTGCCAACTGAACCCCAGTACCCCACCCACATCTCTTCTTTCCTCTGTCTTTGCAGGTGCTGCAGAGAAGACCAAGGGTGATGCAAAATTGGTGAGTCCTCGTGAGATTAGAGTTTGTCTTTTCCCCTTGCCTTCTCCTGTGGCTGAGCTAGGAGCTGAGGGACCCTGCCTGGCTGGGGAAGTCTGATTACAGTCACCACTCTCCTTGGCTCCTGACCCCAGCTGGAGCACCAGTCCCACCCATCCTGCTGATCTGCCCCTGTAAAATAAGCATTGAAACATAGGGAAGGGCTATGTCCTCTGGGGTGTCCACTGCAAGGCAAGCCACTCATGCTGTCCTTCCAGTCTAAATGCTCTATGGCTCCCTGTATTTCTCCACGTTAACCTGCACAGCCCTGTGCTGGGGAGAGGAATACTCAAATAGAGTGATCAGACCCGTGGACAAGCCATGGGAGGAAGTTCAAGGGTCTGAGCCTGGGGAGAAAGATGTTCCAGGAGATCAGAGGGTGAACCCCGGCCCGAGACTGCTGTGACTGAACCTACCATTTACCCCTCAGTTCAGCACTGGGCCAGAGCCACAGAGTTGCATGGAGTGTAAAGTCCCTTTGGGGTGAGTGTGTCTGGGTGGTCGGATTCTTTTTGATGTTGATATTTTTAATGAATTATTATTTTCTGAGTATGGGTGTCCCACCTACATGTATGTCTCTGTAGCACATGGGTGCAGTACCCACAGAAGCTAGAGGAGGGCGTCACATCCCTTGGACCTAGAGTTACAGCTTGAGCTGTCATGTAGCAATGGGAATTGATCCCTTGTCCTCTACAAGAGCAGCCAGTGCTCTTAACTGATCAGCCATCACTCCAGGCCCACCCCCCCTTGAGACAAGGGTTTATTATTTATACCAAGGTGTCCTAGAACTCAATATAAACCTAAGTTCACTTTGAACTTGTGGCAATCTTCCTCCTCAACTTTTGGTGTTGGGATTACAGTTTTTATTTTTGTTTTTTTGAAATAGAGTTTCTCTGTATTGCTTTGGGACCTGTCCTGGAATTAGCTCTGTAGATCAGGGTAGCCTGGAACTTACAGAGATCCACCTGCTTCTGCCTCCCAAATGCTGGGATTAAAGGTGTGTGCCACCAACACCTGGCTGGGATTACATATTTTTGTATGTTGTTTTTGGTTTGGGGAGTATTTTATTCATTAAGACAAAGTCTCTGTGTAGAACAAGCTGGCCTTGAACACAGAGATTCCCCCAGCTCTGCTTCCTAAGTGCTAGGTTTAAAGGTGTTTGCCACCAAACCTGGCTGTGATTACGTGTGGTAGCCATGTAGCTGGTTACAGTTTTCCATCCCCGATTTCTAAGATGGCATTCAGTTTTCTCTGGTATTGAGGAATACTCCTGGTACTCATCCAGCTGGCCCTGGGTATCAAATCTCATGTCCTGTGCTGGCTCTCCAGACCGACCATGTAAGTGAGATCCAGGGTTCACGACCTGTCCTGAGGAGTGCACTCCCCCCATGACATTGGAAACCTGTCATTGGGCAGGCATACGTCCTGGATGCAGACCCCTGTGGCTACTGCCTCATCATCAACAATGTGAACTTCTGCCCTTCCTCGGGGCTCAGCACACGCACTGGCTCCAACGTGGACTGCGAGAAGCTTCAGGTCCGCTTCCGCTGGCTGCACTTCCTGGTGGAGGTGAAGACTGACCTGACTGCCAAGGTACATGCACTGTCCCATGGGGGACACTGCCAGAGGAGCCTCTCTGTCCAGAGGCCGTGGGAAGTGACAAGGACAACGTAGCATCAGACTTAGAGCCCGAGGCCTGGCTTTCTCAGTTTCCCTGTTTAGGAGTGAGAGTGATTGTTCTCATAGAGTTATCGAGGGATTAAATGTCTGCTGACCAGGCCTAGCACCTTTTCCTCCAAATGGAGCCAGCATGTAGACTGTGTCCATCACACCAGCCTTGGGAGCAGAGTGCTGCGCCTTGGCTTCTGGCTGGACCCTGCGGGTCAGACCTCCTGGTGCCCCTGCCTTACCTGCTACCTTCCTTTGTAGAAAATGGTTGCAGCTTTGGTGGAGATGGCAGGGCGGGACCACCGTGCCCTGGACTGCTTTGTGGTGGTCATCCTCTCTCATGGCTGCCAGGTAGGAAGCCGCTCCTCTTGATCCTTGAGAAGCTCTGCAGTAGCCCTGTCCCTTCTGTGTCCATGGAGAGAAAGAAGCGAGGCCCTGCCTCCCTCCTGCTGTCTTCAGGGCCCTGCAGGCCTCCGAGAGGTTCCCTTTGTGGGTGGGAGGTGGATGGGGAAGCCCTGTCCAGAATGGGAAGGACAAGTAAGACCTGTCCACAAAGCTTTCTTCCCTGTTCAGAACCAAATGCAGCAATCTTGGGTCTTTGCTTCCGCTGTGCTCTGTATTGTATATTTCATGCCCTTTACTGTCCGGTGGGACACAGGACATTGGGATCCATCAGGTGCTTGGCCACTAATGCACTAAGCCCCTACCCTGGTCTCAGATCCTTCATCTTTTAAGTTGATGGTCTGGAGGCCATCGAGAAGGCCCAGCAGATACAAGTTCTTGCTGTCAAACCAGGCAACCCAGATCCCGCATGGAGTAAGGAGAGAGCCGACTCCTATAGGTTGTTCTCTGACCCCACGTGCATGGGCACCAATATCGCACACGCCCAACAACAACAGCAACAACAGCAACAAGATAAATGCTGCTGCGTGTTTGGCTGCTTTGGAGGGGCTGGAGACAGGAAGGCGGACTGAGGAGATTAGGTGAGGCCTGGGAGTCAGCATTTGATACAGGACTTTGGGAGATGCTGACACTGGTGTCTACACACAGCCAGTCTGCACCCTCAGGCTCCTTGACTCCCATAGTTAGATGACTCTAGGGCCCTTAGAATTGATGCTAACCAGCCTGCTCCGTCTCTGTCACTCCGTGGCCCTGCCTAGGCCCTTCTGAATATTGACATACCCACATAAGGTCTAGGGCCAGGCCTCTGCTCTTCTTCCCAGAGTCTTGTCTTTGTAACCAAGGTGCCTTGTCCTCTAGGCCAGCCACCTACAGTTCCCTGGTGCCGTCTATGGCACAGATGGATGCTCTGTGCCCATCGAGAAGATAGTGAGCATCTTCAATGGGACTGGCTGTCCCAGCCTGGGAGGGAAGCCGAAGTTGTTCTTTATCCAGGCCTGTGGTGGTGGTAAGTGGCACTCAGCCTCCTGTGAGCACAGATAAGGAACCAGTGCCTGCTCCCTTCCCCACCAGCCCCTCACTGTGTCAGGGGTTTTCCACACACCGTCACTGGTGCAGCGCAACTACACCTAGCGACCTCAGCTGAGCATCATCTGGAGTGTGGTGCTGTGGCTCTGATGACTTCAGCCCCACATTTTCAGTAAAATGAAATAAAGTGGGACTAGGGAATTAGCTCTGTCTGTAAAATGCCTGCCATGAAAACGAGGAGCTCTTGAGTCTGAGCCCCAGCATCCATGGAAAAGCCAGGCACAGTGGTGTCTACCTGTAATCCCAGTGGGAATAGGTGGAGACAGGAGGGCTCTTGTGCTTGCTGACCAGCAAGAGACCTTGTGTCTAAAAGCCAGGTGGTAAGTGATTGAGGGAGACACTCAGTAGTGTCCTCTTGTGCCTGTACACATGTACACACACACACACACACACACACACACACACAACCCCCACGTTCATATACACACACACATACACATCCTTAAGAACAAAACAAATGTATACTGGTCTTTTAGTGTGTTCATCTAGATAATGACACCAAGGAACTCTGGCCATTCTGCACCAGGGAATCCCTTCCTACTCCCCCACTCTACCCCCGGAGAAGGTTCACCTCATGGCCCCTTCTTGCTGCCAGTGCACCGTGTTGTCAATATTGACAACATGGAGGGAGGGAGAAGCTGCGATGTGCTCTTGGGCCACAGCGATGCCCTGTTGTTCACCCTTTTTCTGATCTAGGGTGTTCTGCAGTCATGCTCCAACTCTGACCACTGAAACACAGAGGGAACTAGGAACAGAGCTGAGTGGGATGCCACCTTCTGGGACAGTGACAGTTTTCCTGTCTTTGCTTCTCCCAATCGCACCCATTTCAGTAGCAAGTAGGATTTTAGTCCCACACATATGAATGGTCTAACTTTTCAGACTTCTTGTTTGTGTTTTTTCGGTTTTTGGAGACAATCTTTTCTTGTGGATCTCTGTAGACCAGGCTGGCCTGTAACTTAGATATCCGCCTGTCTGCCTCCAGAGTGCTGGGATTGAAGGTGTGTGCTACCACTGCCCTGCACCTTTTTTTTTTATTTCTTGTAAGTCTTACATATGTGAGTATTTTACATGTACGTATGTATGTATGTGCACCACAAGTGTACAGAAACCTGTGGAGGCCAGAAGAGGGCATGAGATCTCCTGGAACTGCAGTTAGAGATGGATGTGAGCTGCCATGTGAACCAGCCCTGGGCCGTGTACAAAATCAGCCAGCTGTCATCGGCTGAGCCATCTCTTCAGCCCCTAACCTTTCCTTTTCCCTGTTTACAATCTATTGTCATTGCCTCTAGGATATTTTCTTATATCCCCTTCCTTGACAAGGTTAATCCCAGCACTTGGGAGACAGAGGCAGGAGGGTCTCTGTGAGTTACAGGCCAGTCTACATAATGAGTTCCAGGGCAGCCAGAGCTACATAGAGACCAGGTTAGCCTGGGCTACATGAGAGACTTTGTACCCTCCCTTCTTTATCTAGCTTTGTCCCCATCAGGAAGTGTGACCTGCTGTTGAGTGCTCTTGCCACTTGGTGGTGCCATGTCACCTAGGGAAGGAAACAGTGGCTTCCCTGTCCCCTGCCTGGCTGGGTATCCTGTTCACACACATGCAAATGAGGCATGTGTGTGAACTTTACTGTTACTGGTGACTCTACTGTTACTGTTTTCAAATTTACCATTCTAATTCAAAAGGCAACTTGTCACCTACCCTTTGTTAGGAGGTAGCATAGAACCAGGCTGCAAAAAGCTCCCCCAGAGCCAGTAACTTGTGTGGTATTATCAGTGTGAAACAGTTGTCCTACAGTGTGACACTCTTGGCCATAGTCCAGCTGAGCTGTTAATTTGGGGTGATGCCTCTTTCGGATTTTAGAGCTTAGGAGGAGAAGGCAGAAAGTGGCCACAGTTGGCCACAGCCGCTGAGGGCTTCCGTGCTGGGGGACTTTGTGCCTCCTGCTGTAGGATATAGGGGTCAGTCCTTCCATGTGTACACTGTAATCTGCAGACTAAGGATGACACATGAGAAGATGCATCCGTTGTCCCCTCTCTGACTTGCTCTTTCCTCTTTCCCGTGTTTACTTTCCAACAGTGGTCATTTGGGTGATGACAGCCTTTCCATCTCCACAGGGGGCGTGGGCTGCACCTGTGTTATTTCCTTAGGAAATTGTGAGTTTAGGAGGTGACACAGATTTGGTTACCTCTGACTTGGTTTTCTTTATTTGAGGTGTGTGTTTGCTCCAAAGTTGTAGTTAAAGGTTTTAATATGATACACACACACACACACACACATGAATACACACATACTTTTAGTGTGTATGTTTACACCCGTGCATGTTTTCGGAGTTAGGAGGAAACTTGGAGTCAGGTCTTTCCTTCCCCCACTGGGATTCATTGGCAGCAAGTGCCTGTACCTACTGAGCCATCCTATTTGGTATAGTTTGGATCTCCTCTTTGGGATACCATACAATGATTAGTTCAAAAAATACAAATGATTGGGCCCATTAGCACAGACCTGTTATCTCAGCTATTTAGGAGGCCAAAGCAGGGTGATGAAAATCCATGGTCAGGGCCTGGAGAGATGTATCCATGGTTAAGAGTGCATACTGTTGCATAGGACCCAGGTCAATGAATCAATGGTTAGGAGTGTATACTATTGCAGAGGAGCCAATTCAGTGAGCCAGTGGTTAAGAGTGAGTGCATAGTACTGCAGAGGACCCAGTATTGTGAGTGAATGCTCTTGTTCACTGTAAAGATTTGTCACTCGTATTGGTTTAATAAAATGCTGATTGGCCAGTAGCCAGGCAGGAAGTATAGGCAGGGATATTAGACTAGGAGAATCAGGGAAGAGGACAGGGGTGAGAAGCACTCCCCAGCCAGACACAGTAGAAGCAAGATGAAAATGCCTTATTGAGAAAAGGTACCAAGCCACGAGGCTAAACATAGATAAGAATTATGGTTTAACTTAAGCTGTAAGAGTTTGTTAGTAACATGCCTGAGCAATAGGCCAAGCAGTTTATAATTAATATAAGCCTCTGTGTGTTTATTTGGGACTGAACGGCTTCAGGACCAGGCAGGACATAAACTCCTGTCTATATGTGGTTCCCAGCTTGGGCTGATGATGGGGGACATCCTTCTGTATGCTGTGAGTATATGTTTCTCTTATTGGTTGATGAGTAAAGCTGTTTCAACCAATAAACAGGCAGGATTTAGCCAGGCAGGGAATCCAGACAGGAACAGAGAAACGTAGTAGGCAGAGTCAGGGAGATGCCATGCAGCTATAACTGAAGCAAGAACCCTAGGCATCACTAGTAAGACATGACCACGTGGATATACACATATTATTAGAAATAGGTTAATAATTTAGAGAGAGCTAGCCAATAAAAGCCTGAGCCATTGGCCAATCATTTATAATTAATATAAGCTTCTGAGTGTTTATTTGGGACTAAATGACTACTGGACCAGGGGGAACAAAAACTACTGTCTATAGTCCAGTTTGATGAATCCGTGGTTAAGGATGCGTACTGTTACACAAGACCCACATCAGCTCCCAGCGCACCACATAGGGCAGCTTCCTGTTCCTGCAGCTTCTCGGGACCCGACGCCCTCTTCTGGCTATTGTGGGCAACTGCACTCCTGTACAGATACCTCACCTGCACACACAATTAAAAATAAATGCTCTGCCAGGCATGGTGGTTTATGTCTCTAATCCCAGCACTGGGGACACGGAGGCAGGCGGATTTCTGTGAGTCCAAGGCCAGCCTGGTCTACATAGTAAGTTCCCGGATAGCCAGGTCTGCGTACTGGACCGTGTTTGAAAACAACCCCGGTGTGCTTTGCCGTGTCCAGCTTCAGTCCTTCCAGTGTTGGAGAGCTCACAGGTGAAGCCTTCAGGTGCAGGCCTTCCCCACCTCAGGAGAAGCACCCTGTACTCTAGCGCTTCTATGACGTAGTGACATTGGGTGTCTGTTTTTGCTTCCTGCAGAGCAGAAAGACCATGGCTTTGAGGTGGCCTGTACTTCCTATCAAGGCAGGGCCTTAGACAGTGACTCGGAGCCTGATGCTGTCCCATACCAGGAAGGCCCAAGGACCTTTGACCAGCTGGATGCCGTGTCAAGTTTGCCCACCCCCAGTGACATCCTTGTATCCTATTCCACCTTCCCAGGTGAGCTCATCTGTGCTCACCCCCAGCCCTGGAGGCAGCTATGCACTGAGACTGAGGTCTTGTTTCTGCTGGACACAGCCTGTGGGGTCTTTGTCACTTCACCTCTCCTAAGCCTGTCTCAGGTGAAGCAGTCAAGGCTTTAGATTGGCATGTAGATCACGAAGAAGAATGCCCTTAGGGTTAACCACAGAGTAAACAAGGAAGGGGCTGGCACATTCTCAGCACAGCGCCAGGCACCTGGTGGTGAGGCAGGGTAAGGTGCGTCCTTCAACCCTGAGACCCCCGGCCATTCAGAACCTCGGTTTCCATACTGAGAAGATGGGAGCCCCAGGCAGAAAAGAGATGTTGAGGGTGAAGAGTAGCAGGGAGCCAGAGGGATGGGGCGGCCCTTGCCACCTGTCCATGAACCACAGTCTGGATCTGGCTGTAGCCTGCTTGTTCTGCCAAGGAGTGTGCCACTCTGCTGTGTGGCAGAGATCATCTTGTCCTCCTGCAGGTTTTGTCTCCTGGAGAGACAAGAAGAGTGGCTCCTGGTACATTGAGACCCTGGATGGTGTCCTGAGGCAGTGGGCTCGCTCTGAAGACCTGCAGTCCCTCCTTCTCAGGGTGAGTACTAATTCCTGAGGGGCACAGAGGCCTGGCGAGCAGGGCAGTAGGCTCTAGTCAGCTGGAGATCCTGACAGGCCCTGGCCGAGAGTCAGGGAGCACTTTACCTCTCAAATGAGGAATGTGGCCATGGCAATGACATTTGTCCTGTTTGCAAAGTGTCATCTTCCCTGGTCTCTTTAGAGACAGATGAGCAGGCAGACATCCGGTTCCCAGATGACAGAGTGTTCTTAAGTGCCAGGTGGGTGGCTCAGTGGTGAAAGCATGGCACCCCGCACACCTCGCAGCCTGGCCACATGGCACTTCCCACATGCTCTCTTCCCAGATAGTTCCAGGTAGCCCAGGCTGGCCTAGAACTTGCCGTGTAATGAACAACGGACTTGAACTTTTGATCCTCCTGCCACTATGTCCTGTGTGCTGGGTTTACAGGTGTTAACCACCACACCCAATTTATTCAGTGCTGGGGGTGAAATCCAGGGTGTCATGCATGCTAGCAAGTAACCTCCCAACTGAGCTATATCGCCAGCGCCATGCCATGACCCTTGACCATTGGCATTGTGACTGTCTAGATTATCCCCTTCCTGGAGGCCTCAATGAGGATGAACAGGGGAGGGGCGTGGCAGTGCCTTGCTCCCCAGCAGACAGCCCACTCAGGGCACTTGGTTGTACCCATAAGGTGTACCAGGCTTTTTCTTTTGACCACCAAGCAGCTGCCAAATCGTGGAGACTTTTTATTAGTTATGAGTGCGTGGCCTAGCTTAGGCTGGCTTTTGTCTGTCTCTTTTTTCTTCAATTGACCTGCTTGCCTTTATCTGTTGTCTCGGGTTTTGACCTCTCTCTCTTTTGTATACTTTCACTGCTCTCGTGTGGCTGGTCGATGCCTGGGTTCTTGCTTCCAGAGTGTTCTCGTCTTTCTCCCTCTCTCCACCAGTTTTTGCTCTCCCCCCTATTTACTCTCTACCCACCAGCCCCACCAATCCCTCTCCTGCCTAGCTATCGGCTTTTCTGCTTTTTGTAATACCAATCAGGTGCCTTAAGTAGGGAAGGTGAGACAAGTGTGAAACACATGTTTACATAATTAGACACACATGCTTAAACATCCTTAACAAATCATTAAACAGATGCAGCATAAGCAAAAGTAACACACCTTTGTACAGTTCAAGTAATATTCAGCAGCATGAACAAATGTAACACGTCTTTGCCCAGTTAAAATACAACCAGGACACTGTGGGTTTCCACTTCTCTGCCCAGGTGTGCCCCTGGGACTGTGGGAGTCACTCCTGGTCCTACAGGGCAGGGGACAGCCAAGCAGACCATGTGGTCTCTGGGTCTCCCCCCCCCATCCCCCCGCCTTACTCCTTTCAGTATGATTGGAATTGTGAATTTTTATATTAAAAAACTTGAATTTTCCGTTCTTTTGCTCCACTGAGGTGTTTGTTTCATAACCCACCCCAGGGGGCTGTGGCTGGGGTCACCTTCAGATGGCGCTTTCAGTTGCCTTCCCCCTCTTAATGGCCTCAGACAAGGACACTGAGCTCATACACTGCCCCTGTGCTTCTGTTCTGCAGGTCGCCAATGCTGTTTCTGAGAAAGGGATTTATAAACAGATTCCTGGCTGCTTTAACTTCCTCCGGAAGAAGCTGTTTTTTAAAACTCAATGAAGCTGGGGCCCTCATTGCCTCAGTGTTCTCCCCTGAATCTTCCTGGCCTGAGGGGGCAGAGGCCAGGACTGTCCTGCAAGGCCAGGGTTTTGGAACTTCCTTGGTAGACAAGCTCCTGACAGCTGCCAGGTTGGTGAGAGATGAGGGCAGTGGAGGGACAGGAACAGAGTGCCCTCACTGTCACCGTGTCCCTTGGGCTGTGGTTAGGTCTGTGACCTGTGACCCCCCAAGGTCCTCTCCAGAGCTGGGCTTCTCTGCCTCTGCACTGCTGACTTGTGGGCTTGTATAGACCTGCATGGACCGTCCTGTGTATCCGAGGGTGATCGAGCCATCTCTGCCTCAGCCTGTCAGCTGCCCCGAGCATCCTCCTGAGTTCTACCAACCAGAAATGTCTTCAGTCATTGTCGCTCTTGCCCGGGGGGACATAACACCCCCACTGGAGCACCACCGTCCACAGGGGTCTGTGGCTCAGACTCACCGGCATCTCCTTCCCAGACCCGCAGTCCAGCTGGCCCAGTGTGAACACCTGGGTCTGGGAATCTGGACTAAGTTTCCAGAAGGGCTCGTTCTTCCTTCAGCACAGAATTAGTTCTTAAAGAAATGAACTTGTGCCTGTGTCACCCACACTCCCGTTCCCTGTTTTTCCCTACAGAGGAGACTTTTTTCTCAGCATTTCTCCAAGTATTCTATTGATCCCTGCCTGAGCCCGGGGGGACACTTATGGTGGGCAGGGAGCCAGGTGTCCCAATGGATCAAGTCTCCCGTCTGAAAGGATCACGGTAACCCTGCTGGAAACACCAGGACAGAGTGTGGTGATCCTGAGTCCCCACCTCTGTCTCCCATACCCTCCTTGTTAGGTGACCCTGTCCCCTGACACAGTGACCATGCTGGTGAGATGCTGGGCTTCCCTGGAGGAGATGCTGTCCCTGGGGTTTTTACAGCTCTCCTACTTTTCTTTTTTTCTGGTTTCAGTTGTCTTAGCCCTGAGGACATCGACTTTTGCTCAGATGGTAGGGTACAAGCCTGGTTTCTTTATTTTTGAGCTGGATTCTGACTTTGTACCCCAGGCTGGCCTCCAAATCTCAATCCCGAGGTCTCCTGAGTCCTGAGATTACACTGTGCACCAGCACACCAGCTCCTCACAGGCTTGGGTTAGGGCATTCTTCAGCGCCCTGAGGTAGGATGCCTGGTTTATAATAAGACAGATTCACACCATGATGGGATTGAAATCGTCACTTTATTACTGCTTTCCTTGTGTGACATTTCTCGGTGACAGTCCCAGAGCCATCTTTGGTTAGTTCTTTGCAATCACCTGAAGGACACACAGGACAAGGTGAGGTTAACCAGGTGACTGAGCATTGAGTTCAGTGACTCTCAGGGAGAAAGTGCGGTCACGGCTTCCCCTCCCTGTGAGAGGGGTCTTAGCCTGTGGCCCTGTTGGGGCTGCAGAAAGGAGGCCTTGAATCTCCAGTGAGGACATGGCAAATGGGCAGATGGTGTGGCTCTGGGTGTAGTTTGTTTCTTTGTCTTCTTCTGAGACAGGGTCTCACCATGTAGCACTGGCTGTCCTGGAATTCATTCTGTAGACTAGACTTGAACTCGGAGCTGCCTGCGTCTGCCTGGCAGATCAAAGGTGGGCACCACCACACTGGGCTAATTTGTTTCTTAGATTACTCTTTGGGGCACTAAGACAGTGTATAGAGTATGTATCTTAGTTTCCAAGACCAATCAGCAGGATCACCTATTTGGGTGTGTCTGTTTTTGGAGCTCCAGTGCACATATTATGCACCTTCTATATTACAATAGTTCCTCTGCATTTTTTTTTTTTTTTTTTTTTTTTTTTGTGTGAGATGGGGGTTTCTCAAGGCCCAGGAAGACCTGAAAGTTAAGTTGCTATGTTTCCAGGAAGACCTTGGGTTCCTGACCCTCTTGTCCACCTGTGCTGGGATTCCCTGTGTATTCTAACACAGGCTCCATAGCCCAGTGCCGCATCTGGTTTCTATAGCACAGGCCCTCAGAGCAGAGTACAGGAGTGCAGGCATTAAAAATGGAACACAGACGGAACATTCCTCATGCTGTTTGTGTTGTGGATCCCCACAGCAGTTCAGAATGTCCGGTGGCAGCAGAGTGTGTGTTCAAGTACATTGAGATGGTGGCTTTGCTTAGAAATCAATATACACACTTAACTGTGGGGCATTAACTTATAATCCCTTCACCTCAGCCTGTTATTGGCCAGGAAAGATGTTTTTCGGGGGGAGTCCCTCTTCTTCTAGATGGTTTCTTTATGTGACTGCTCTGGTTGTCCTGATACTTTGTAGACCAGGCTGGACTTGAACTCACAGAGATGCTCCTGCCTCTGCCTCCCCAGTGCCAGCATTAAAGACTTTTGCCACCATTGTAGGACAAGTGTTTTGATTAGCTTGACTACATTAGGCTGCTTTTGTCTCATATACCCAGGCTGGACTTAAACAGTCCTCCTGCCTCTGCCTTCCAAGTACCGGGCATTACAAACCTGCACCACCACGTCTGGTAATATAGGGGGTTTTGTAGTTTTGTTTTGTTTTATATTTTTGTCTTGTGTGCACACAAAGCTCAGAAGAGCACAGCCTGTAATCCCCGTGATTCCCTCTGTAGAATGGGAACAAAGGTAAATCAGGGGATCTCACTTCCTACACTCCTGTATTCTTTTTACAAATGGTATTTTGTGAGATGCTTCCCTTCTGAACAGGACAGTAAAGATGTGATCGCTGACGCATCGCATTTGACACTTTGCAATGGCCACGACTGAAATGAGGAAATGCCTCGGGCTTCCTCGTCTCCTCATTTGTGCCTGTTGCTAGCAGCTTGCTGGCCCTGGCTCATCACCTCCAGCTGTCTAGACAGGTGCTCCCAGGCACCCTCTGGGTTGCAGCTGTTTGAGACTCTAGGCTACAGGTGTACACACACAGTGGCCTTGTACTGGGACCCTGTGAGGCTCCCATTGCAGCTGCAGGGGCAGCCTGCTCCAGGGACAGCTGGCTGCTCAGCTCCCTCCTCCTGCTGCCCCCTCACTCCCCCACCCCAGCATCTGCACTGGCCGCCCTCCTGTGAATGCAAGGGCTCTGCCCAGGTGCCCAGCAAGGTTTCCCTTCCCTTTTTGGTCTGTGTGATGCCCCCACCTCTTCCCCCACCCCCAGTATCTGCCCTCTGTGCCTGCCGAGCCTGGGAACGGCAGGTGCTGCTGGGACAACAAGTCATGCTTTGGGTCCCAAAGGTGCTGCAGGCTCAGCTGCACAGGGACTAATGCAGCAGCTGGGACCACAAAGGAAGATGCTCAGATTTGCTGGAGACAAAGCCAAGGAGCAACTTTGCTTGCAGTCATCCAGGCTCCTTTGAAATGCTCTAAACTGGCTTTAGATTCCCAAACTTTAGACATGGCTCTCTCCCCAGTTCACAATCGAAACAAACAAAATGGAAAAAGCCCTCTTGAGTTATTTTGTGTTTCTCTAACTAAAAAGAAGCATTTATTTGTGTGTGATTGTGTGCCTGTGTGTGTGTGTCTGTGTGTGTGTGTGTGTGTGTGTGTGTGTGTGTGTGTGTGTGTGTGTCTGTGTGTGTGTGTGCGTGTGTGTGTGTGTGTGTGTGTGTGTGTGTGTGTGTGTGTACCAGAGCACAAGTGTTGAAGTTGGAGTACAATTTGGTTGGAGTCTGTTCCCTACTATATGAGTCCAGGGCATTGAACTCAGGTCATCAATCAGACTTCCCACCAAGCGCCTTTCACTGATCCATTCATTTCTGGGTTGTAACAATCTTTCCTGGGCTGAGTATAGTGTGGGCAGACCTGAACCAGCACAAGGACAAACGACTGAAAACGTGACAGGTAGGACTGGGCAAACTTGGGCACAGCCCTGCAAATACTGGAGACAATGAGACGATGACAGCTTCCCTTCTTTATGGGCTCTGTCACAAGTGCCACCACACTTGCTGTTTCTGCTGAGGAGTCTGGCTAGTTCAAGTCCCATTTTACAGAAAAACAAACCGAGGGGGCGGCTACACAGGAGTGGATTAGTGGATTAAAATACATCCTGTGGGCAGATCCCCTCCCTATCCAGCTCCCTCTGCAGCCCCTGCTCCCTCCATCCTTTAATTATGCCCATTTCCTGTTGTTCTGGCCGCCCCCCGACACACCCCCCACTGCTGCCTGCATCCTCAGCTGCTCTGGCTGGTCAGATTGTCTCAGGGATCCTCCAGTCTCTCCTCCTCAGCACTGGGATCACAAGCACAGGGTACCATGCCTGGCTTTTTACATGGGTTCTGGAGATTAAACTTGGGTCCTTGCATTGAATGGGATGCACTTTACTATTGTCATTCCCACTATTTTCTCTTAATAACTTGTGGTTATTATAGTAAAAAGGAAATTGTGCTTCCAGGAGAAGACTCTGGGGATTCACAGCCACAGGAAGGTAAACTTGGTCCTGATTGCCTGAGATTGACCCAACATAGAACTGGAACTTTGTCCTGGGGCAGATGGAGACAGTTGGTGATCTCTTGGGGGTTGGATGAGCACTCTTTCGGGAAGTAAGTGCTAATAACTCAGGCTTTGGACACTCAAACCATTGGGTGTGGCTTTGTAAATACATTTGATCACTGACTGCCCTGGAGGGTGGGATGAGCCTATACACCCATAAAAAGAAATGATATACTCCTGCTGAACCTAGGCACCCCTACTGGCCTCATGGCAGACTGGGCTCGGGGATGGTGGTTCTTACCGTGTTGATCCAGTCAATGAAGTTGGAGACCCTGGTGAAGACAGATGGCTTGCGGGGGTAATTGCAGCCCAGAGTAGAGCCAAAGCTCACGATGCCATGCACCTGCCACCGGCCATTAGATGCCTGACAATTCAGGGGTCCACCGGAGTCCCCCTGAGGAAGCCAGAGTTGGGCGTGAGGGGAGGAAGAGTATGCACAGTGGGACCTGGAACTTAGTGCACTGGTAATGATCACTGAGGTCACTCAACTCTGAAGTCAGGTCACTCCACTCTTATGTCACACGGTGTGGCACCTCATCTACAGGAACTGCCACATCTTTATTTTGGGATTGGCCTCACTGTGGCTCTCCTGACTCTACCTCATAAAGACTGACATTACAGGTGTGGATTATCATTCCAGCTTTGCTCACCTTCCCCCTCCCCAAAACAGGGTCTTTCCATGTAGCCTGGGATGAGCTAAAACATGAAACAAACCCCCTGCCTCACCCTCCCTGCTGCTGGACTGATAAGTATGTGCCCAAGTTGTAGTTAAGCCCTGTCTGTGTCTCTTCTCATTTCAAGCCAGCCTGAGTTTCTCAGGTTCATTGGAGAAGACACCTAAATATTCACAGGCTCAGACTTGCTGGTAGGAGACCATGGAGTGAGGGGTCTATGCAGTCAAGAAACTGTGAGGGGACCCCTTCCCTCTCTATCCTCCTCTGAAGAATCTGCCTGTAGCAAGTCCTTAAGTTCATGGCATAATCTTTAAGAAGCTTCTATAGCATCTATCTGAGGGGCCAACTTGGGCCACTGCAATGGGATGATAGTAAAGAGACTTGGGTGATTCCAAAGAAAAACTTAGCAGTTAGGTGGAGAGGATGCTGCAGGGTGATGGAGCTTAGAGCATTATTCCTGAAGACCATGAGAGCAAAGGTCAGGTTCTGTAATGGTCCAGAACCATCTCCAAGGCTCCTGCCTAAGAAGGAGGGAGAAGATAATCCTCAGACACCCCCAGTCCCCACTCACCCCACCCCACTGTCACCCCACCAATGCAGTGTCCCAGCCATGTTCGGCTGTATACTGGGACTCATGGGGTGGAAACTCACATTGCAGCTGGAGGTCACACCGTCACCCCCTGCGCACACCATGCTTGTCTTCACGGAGCTTCCCCACCAGGTGGATTTGGAGCAGGTGGCATAGTCCACAACCAGCAGGCGGCCCTGCTGCAGGACATCAGGACTGGCCCCGTTGGCTGAATGAGACCAGAGAGAAGGCAAGAGTGGGCAGAGAGACCCAGTAAAAGGGAAGCAGTGGGGTTGTCGGTTAAATGCTCGTCATGAAAGTTTGCAGACCTGAGTTCAGATCCCCAGTGCTCACAGAAAGAGCCAAGTGTGGCTGTAGGGGTGGGGACTGAGACAGGAGGAACCCTGGAGTTTGGCAGTGGTACAGAGAATGCAGGGGTGGGGTGGGGCAGGGTAGAGGAAGCATCACAGCTGAGATCTCTGTCCATCTTTCCTTTCTGGTCCATGTCACTTTCTCCCACTCTCAGGGTTGCAGTGGACACGGACATGTTACCGTGCCCTGTGTCTCTAAGGTTGGTATGCTGCTAATTAGTGATTGGTTCAGGGTGAGCAGCTGACTCAAGCAGAAGCCAATGAGTTCCTTCCCCTGAGTTTTTGGCATAGGCCTAAGGAGAGGTAAACCAGATAGCTGTGGGCTGTGGATGCCATTTTCTTTTATGTGGAGAAGAATGAAGCAGAAAAAACTCTGAAAGAGAGTTTGTGGGTTCCCACAGCTTGTTCTGGAATGTTCCTGACACCTCGTGTGTGTATGCATTTTGGTTATTTGTGCATTCACCTAACTTACTATGACAGAGAACCATCCAGATCATTCTCACTGAGGAAAAAATATTCTGTGGTGAGGGTAATTTTCCTCATGGCCCCAGTGACACTTTTAACATTACTGCCACAGCTGGCCAGGATAAAGTTCATTTTCATAGTCACAGCCCCCTTCTCTATGCACGAATGTAGAACTAGAGGTCCACCATAGCACAGTGCTTGTCAGCCTTCCATGATTTTACCCTTCAGTACAGTTCTGCATTTTGTCATGAGCCCAACCATACAATAATTGATGCTACTTCATAACGGTGATTCTGCTGCTGATATGAATCCTAATGTAAACATCTGTTATGGAGAATATCTGCTACTCAACCCCCCAAAGGGTTGAGAACCACTGCTTTTGTGCCAACCCTCTGAGTCAAGGTCATCATTAGCTTACGGCTTACCCAGTTAGGCTTGGCGGGATGTCTCTCAAACCACAGGGATCTGCCTGTTTCTGCTTTCCCAGAGCTGGGATTAAGTACACACAGCCACACTTGGCCTCTTTACAGGGTCTCTGAGGATGGAATTCAGGTCCCCATGCATGCCAGGCAAGCACTTTATCTGTTGAGCTAAGCCCCACCCTCATCAGCATCCTTCAATTGCAGTTCACTCCTGTTTGACAGATGGGACGTGGACTCCATGGGATTCTAGGATCTTGCCTAAGACTGCTCTAATGAGCACACACTGGTTAACACTTTCCAGGGTTCAAAGTGTTCCACAGGCACCTCTGACCCTCATCACACTTTCCACTTTACAAACAAACTAGGCATTAAGTATTTCCTGAAGTAACTATCAGGAGCAGTGTGTTTATATCCACGAAGCCTGAGCCGCCTCCCTTCCTCTCCCCTTCAGTTTCCTTGCTTGGTATCCGGCCTCATTCTTCTTTGCAGAGAAGAAAATGGCTGCCTCCAAAGCCTGGGAGAGGATTCTCTATTCCCAATTCCTATTGGCTTAGCTTGGGTCAGGTGTGCATTCCTGATCCAATCACCATTGATCAGAACACTAACCAATCAATGTTGGCCCAGCTTTAGACAGTGAGATGATCCAGAAGCCCGAGGACACAGAGGACATGTTATTCTGAGCTCTGGTCCTGGGCCATACAATATACTGTGTGGCCTGGATCCCTCTCAGCTCACCTCAGTGACTGGGACAACTCTCACTCCTGGCTCTTGTGCACTGAAGTTATGGTCATATGTGCTTCTCCGTACTGTCTTCTCTCACCTTCTCCTTACCTTGTTACCTCTTTATGGCTGCCAGCCCACCTTCCATCCCTCCCTCTGCTGTTCTCTGTCCCATTTTACAAACAAGGAAGCCACCAGAAATGCTCAGAATGTGCCCGAATCACATAGCTAATAGTGGCAGAGCTGAGATTTGAACCAGATGATTTACCCGTCTCTGCTAGCCTTCCCCTCCTAGGCAGCCAAGCACCCTAGGGACAGAGGTGGCACCACCCCACTTGCCTGCCAGGTCTTGGGGTTCCCTGCTTGCTGTCACTTACTCTGCAGCCGTCCCCAGCCTGTGACATAGCAGGGGTAGTTATTGGCCAGAATGGCGCCAGCAGGTGGGAGGCAAGCTGTCTGGATCTTGCTGGTCAGGGACACCGGGCTGGCCAGTTTGATCAGGGCAATGTCATACCTGGACCGGGAGAAAGGCAGAACACCAAGGGTGCTGACTGTTCCTGCCTGCCCATTCCCAACCATTGTCATTTTCCCATGCCCAATCCCAGGCTGACTCCACAGGCAGGGCAGCTGAATCTGGCACAGCCTTTGCTTCCCCTTCCTCTGGTAACACCACCACTCCCACCTCAGCACCTGAAGCTGTGGGGGCTTCTCCAGGAGGGGTGAACTCCTTCCCTTCCATACAGAAGAGGCAGAAGGGTTGAACCCTCCCTTTCCGGCTGCCCAGCCAACCCTGATTGACCCAGACAGGACAGAACGTACCCATTGGCAATCTTATTTGAGTTCCATTTCTCATGGACCACAAGCTTGGAGACCTGGACAGCCAGTGAACCGGATTCTGAGGTGGAGAGGCTGTGTCGACCCAAAACCACTCTGTAGGTCCTGCTGTTGCTGTGAGGGGCAGAGTGACAGGTCAGTGACCTCCTTTTTCCAGCCTGTGTGAGCAGGGCACCCCAATGCAGAGTGCATGAAGGAGACAGTTTCCTGTCTAGTCCATCACTGCTATTCCCAGGAAGGGAGGTGCTGGGCTTCTCCCTCCTCTCCCTCCTCTCCCTCCTCTCCCTCCTCTCCCTCCTCTCCCTCCTCTCCCTCCTCCAGGCACAAGGCACTCGGTGCATGCTGTGTGTGAGCAGGGGAATCACCAACACTGAATTTCAGACGGACTTGTCTCCTTGCCTCAGCCAGGCAAGTGTGGCTTCTCCAGGCTTATTCATAATCACTGAGTCTGGCTGCGTGGGGATCCTTGCTGTAGAGCAGAGGATCCCTCAGTGAGCAGGGTAAGTTGAGCAGTTACCTGATGCAATGGGCAGCTGTCAGAACCCAGTTGTTGGCCACCAGGGTGCCTCCGCAGGTGTGGAACCATGAGGACCCCGAGGTTCGGTACTGCAGGGAGACCTGGGTAGGAGGAGCAGCACAGGTGCCCGGTTGGGGGAGCAGTGGGGGAAGGCACGGTGGGCAGGGCACTTGCCTCAGGTCCCATACTTAAAGGCTAATCCCCAGCCCTCAGCCATTGAGAGAAGCAATTTCCTCCTCAGGAGACAGCGTCTATGGGTGCACAGCCAAGGATGACCTAAAGCCATTGATCCTCCTGCCTCAACTCCTGAGTCTGGGGCTACAGATGTATGTCACCAAACCTAGTTACTATAATAAGGCATTTTAATGCTTTATAGAAAAAGTAACACCATGTTTTTGTCTGGTGCCTGTGGAGGCCAGAAGAGGGCGCCAGATGCCCTGGAACTGGAGTTACAGAGTGTTGTGATCTGTCAAGTGGTATTGGGAGCTGAATTGTGTCCTCTGAAAGAACAGCAAGTCTTCTCACTGCTGAGCCTCCTGTCCAGCTCCCCAGGAAAGCTGTTTTAAAACAGAAATGCTTCTGGTATTTTGAAAATGTGGAGTAAACTGGACATCTAACTTTAGATCATCAGGCATTGCAAACATATCTCTGAGCTGCCAGAGGCAGCTTGATGGGAGATGTATTCTGTAAATATGTTTCTCATCTGGTTAATAAATAAAACCCTGTTGGCCAATAGGAATGCAAGATAGGCGGGGCTAGAAAAAAGGAGGTGGAAACAGGAAGTAGTAAGGAGGAGTCGACACTGGAGAGAGCAAGATGCCGGCTTGCTGCTCTCTGATAAGATGACACATGAAAAGACTTAAATAAATAAAAATGGGTTAATCATTAAGACAAAGCTAGCCGATAAACAATAATAGTAACAGGATTGTATCAAAATGTTAGGGGCTGCGGCGGGACCAGTCTCGCGGTGGGAAAAACCCTGCTTGTAGAAGCAGCTCTAATGGAGAAGTTACCTTTCCCTCAGCCCCATTGGACAATTGCAGGAATGTATTGTATCGGTGCAGCTGCCCAGGCTGCCCTCTTGTGTTACAGCAGTCCTTACCTTGGCCTGAATAATAGACTCACAGGTGTGGTTGACTCACCTGCCAGGGCCAGCTGTTGGGTGTGGCCTCTTCTCCCCCAACTACCCTGCTCACATGGTCCTGGACCTCATAGGTGGGGAACCCGCAGCTGAGAGCTGTGCAAAGAGAGTCTCGGGTCAGTGGGCAATTGCATTTGTGGGCATACCCAAACCCAACAGGAAAGCCTTGCTTTGGAGAGATCTAATAGGTCCGTGAGTCTGTCCTTCATTTTACTTCCTAGCTTGTCTTTGATTTTGTCAGGTAACTGATGCTGGCCTTGAATTTGTGATCCTCCTGTCTCAGCCTCCCAAGGGCTGGGATTATAGGAGCTGTCATCATGTTCTGCTCCAAGCTTCCTATAACTGAGTGACCGGAGAGGAGACATGTGCTCAAAGTCAGGGCAAGAACGTCTGGTCCATGACAGCGGTTACCTCCAGCCACCAAGGCAGATAACAGCAGGGTCTTGATCATGGTGTGACTGTGGATGTCTGTGGGTCTGTCCCCGGGTAAGCATGGTTTTTATGGGCGGGCTTATCAGCCAGTGAATGGGAGGAGTATGCAAGGTGGAGATTTTCCCAAAGCCCGGTGGAATAAAGGCTGGAGTCCAAATATTTTTCCATTTCTTTCCAACTGTCATCGTGGAAGAACACTCAGAAAAATTGCAAATATAGCTACCAAAGTCTGGCTTCTCTGAGTATGGCTGCACACACCTGGAATCCCAGCAGTGGGGAGATGGAGGCAGGGTTGATGAGTAGTTGACATTATCCATGGCTACATAGAGTACTTGAGGTCAGCCTGGGCTACAGAAGAGTGTTTGTCCCAAACTCCCCTGCCCAAAGGAAAACAACCCAAACAACAGAAATGTAGATTCTAATTCCTGCCAAGACACTGGTGTATGTCAGGGAGAACAGTACTGCCTGCTCTTGGAGTTGCGTTTTCAGGAGAAGATGTTAAAGCATCCTATGGAGCACTTGGCATTCCCGGCCAGCAGCTCTCCAGTGGACAGGTTTAGCTACTTGGGACACTTGATAATGTCTGAAGATACTTTGGGTGTCATGGCTTGGATACAAATACTACTGGCATCTGAAGACAGTGAACAGAGAGGCCGCTGGGCATCCTGTAGGCACAGGATAAACTGTAATCACCAAGTGTGTTGAGGTTGAGAAAGCATAAGTTCAGGCTGTGGCCTTGGATGAGCTGTCTCTATGCCATTGTTGAGTCTTGGAGTAGTAGGTTGGGAATGTATACCCAGCTACACAGCATCTTGGAGGAGATTTCCATGCTTGCTTAGGAGAAGGACCAGATGTGGGCGAATGGATCCAGTGTTGAATAAGGAGGATGTGGCACAGGAAGGCTTGGTTGGGATGGGTGGCTCATGTGTTCCGTTCATTAAGCCATTTAGCATGTGTGGTATATATGCAGGTGGCATTCTCCTGTGGTTGCTGGCTTTGATATCAAAACAGTTCTCTCTATTTGAAGTCATTGAACAAACAGGATCTTGGCACATGCCATGAGCTTGCCAAGCTGACCTTGGAAAAAGAAGGCTCTGTACCTGAGGGTTTTCTGTCCACAAAATGGAAGAAAACATGCCCTGTCTCTGTCTCAAATTGAACCCTGGGACTTTTACATGCTAGACAGGCACTCCATTCCTGAACTCTGTCTCCAGCCATTATCCATAACCACTGAGCCATCTCTCCAACCCCAAATCATCACTTCATGCCTGACAGGCCAGCACTCTACCAAGTGAGGCGCCTGCCCTCCCCACCAGCTGTGTTTTGCTCTAGCAATGCTTGGTGTCTTACTGTAGGAGCCTTCAAAGTGTCATTGGTCTTGCCCCGTAGACACCTTTCCCCAGTTTCAGAAGCAGAAATGTCTCTACCCATTGCCAGTTGTACCCTAGGGAACAAGTCACCCCTCGGCCGTTTGCTTTCCATTTTGTGGTTGTAGACTCAGATCATATCATGAGAACTTAAGGAAGTTGTTCCCAACAAGGCTACTGGGCTTGCCTCTGGTCACGTGACCTCCCTAGGCCCCAGGGCCTGCTGAGGAAGGGGATGGAGTACAGGGACTGGTGGGGCCTGTGGCACATGCTCCAACCTTGGTGTTGACAGGGAGGCTTGACCCAGACCACTTTCCCAGGGCTGAGGCTGGGCTGCCCATGAATCCAACCCCGGCACCTGTGCTTTGAGGGAACAACAAGGCGCCCCTGCAGTCCCCACAGACTGAACCCCACCACCCATTGTGCCCTGTTGGCCATCCTGGCTGTCTGGCAAGCTCTAACCCGGGCTCTGTGACCTTGAGCTCCTACAAGTGGACCAGTACTGCAGATGTGACCTTCTCACCAGCTCTGACTCGGTCAGGACAACTCCTCTGAGAAGCCAGGTGGCTGGCTCCCTGGCTCTGGGCCTGGGCTCAGCATGGGCATTTCCTTGTGTGCCTGGTGGTTGGAGGTTGGGACCTGGCCTTGTCATGGAAGCCGGCAACATTGGAGCCAATGGGAAGTTCCTTACTCCCACTGGACCTCTGGTCTCCGGATTCAGCAACTGCAGCCACACATTGTCTGGGGTGAGATCCTGGCCTGCAGCTTGAACATGTGTCTTGTCACACTGTTCCATAACAAACAGACTCAAAGCCAAAGTTGTGTGCATGTGTGTATGTGTGTATGGATGTCTATATACGTATGTCTCTGTGTATATGTGTGTTTACATGGTCTTTGTATGTATGCATGCATGTGTGTATTAGCATATGTCTGTGTATGAATGTATGTATATATGTATATGGATGTTTCTCTAAGTATATGCATGTGCATGAGTATGTAAATATGTGTGCATTGATATATGTGTATATGTGTCTAAGTATGTATGTTTTTTGTGTGTATGCATGTATGTGTTCTTATGCCTATCCATTGGTATATGTATGCTTATCTCTGTGTGTGAGTGGGTATATGTGTGCTTGCTTATGTATGTATGTGTGTACACATATATGTTAGGTATGTATACATGTGTATATGTTTATGTATATATATCAGTGTTTATATGTGTGAGTGTACATAAGTATATGTCTGTTTGAATGTATCTGTGTGTGCATTTGTTTATATCTGTGTATGTGTATACATGTGCATGTTTATGTGTCTGTATGTATCCATGTGCTAAGCGTGTGTTGTGTGTCTATGTATGCATGTTTGTGTTTAGTTGGGTGTGTGTCTGTGTTCATGTTGGCATGTGTATCTGTATGTGCATGTGTGTGTGAGTAGCATCTCATGTAGCCCAGGGTGGCCTGGAACTCCCTATGCAGAGCAGGTGAGATGACTTAATGAGTGAAGCACTTGCTGTGTAAAGGTGGGAGGAGAGAGTCAACTCCTGTAAGTTTCCCCTTCCACATGGGGTGTGCACTCCATGTCGTACACACACAAAAACAACTTTTAAAAATCACTATGTAACCCCAGATCCAGTGGATACCTAGAGCAAGCACGTGCCTGTAACCCTGCATCCTGGGAGGGATTTTCTGTGTAACAGCCCTGGCTGTGGAACTCACTCTTTAAACCAGGCTGGACTCACTCATCGAGACCCTCCTGACTTCCTCCTGGATGCTGGGACACAGGTGCGTGCCACCACTGCCCTGTGCTCATTTCCTTTTGATAACGTGAAATGAGTGGTACGAGAGACCAGAGGGCTAGGCTCCTGGCAGTTTCTCTGAAGTAGTTGGTAGGGAGTGAAGGAGAGGAGAGGGAGATGGGAGTCTGTGTGGGCTCGGTCGGGTGAGTCTCGATAGTCTGAAGCAATGGAGTAGTGTGCAAGGAGGGGACTTGAGGTTTTATCAGCCACAAGGCTGGGGCTTTAGAAAACAGCGAGGGGCTTGAGCGATGTGGGACGGGCCTCCAGGCGTGGCTTTCTTTTCTTGCCAGCTGAGGACCTTTTGAGTGTCTGCAGCAGTAGGGTGGCTGTGAATTTTGGTAGCGCAATCGCTTTGTGAGGGGGTGGGGGTGGGGGTATTGGAGTGAGATGCCAGAAGTGCTAAAAAAGGCACAAGGAGGCAAAAGAACTAAGAGCCTAGTACCCTAAGATTCCTGCGGGCGTGGCAGGAACTCGGAGGGGGGCGGGGACGGAAAGGCACGTGGGGTGGCCCAACGGGGCGTGTCAAAGTTACGTTGACAAGAGGCGGAGCGAGGAGGGAGGAGATGGACCAGAGAGATAGGGTAGGGTCAGGATGTAGCAGCACCCTAGTGGACAACGTTGGAGGGTGGGCCCTGGGGGCGGGGCCAGTGGAGCAGTGGAATAGGGGTGGGCCCTGGGGGCGGGGCGACGGGAGAAAAACTGTGGATTGGAGGGCGGGCCTGGGGGCGGGGCTGAGGAGCACCGTGGGGCCGGTTAGGAGCGTCCATTAGGGGCGGGACTTAGGGGCGGAGCCGCACCGCAGGGGGCGGGCCTTAAGGGGTGAGACGTGCCGGGGCGGGGCTTGAGGGGGCGCAGGGGCGGGGTGAAACGCCGGGACCGGGCTTCAGGGGCGGGGCGGGGCCGTAAGGGGCGGGGCCGAAATCCGGGGCGGGGCTGAGCGTGCGTGAGGGGGAATGGGGTTCGGTGGGGAAGTGGGGGTGACAGTGTGGCCGGTTGCTGTGAGGAGTTTGGGGAGGCGGTGCCGAGTGGGTGCGGGACCCGGGGCCGGCGGGACCTGATGACCACGTGACTGTTGGCCGGCTGGGCCTCCACGGGGCGGGATCCCTTGCTAGGGCGCTGTGTGTGGGCGGGGCGTGGGGCGGGACCCGAGGGCCGGAAGCGGACGGAACCCGGGGTCCCGCTATCTGCCTGCCATGGACGAAGCGGACCGGCAGCTCCTGCGGCGATGTCGGGTGCGCCTGGTGAGCGAGCTGCAGGTCGCCGAGCTCTGGGACGCTCTGCTGAGTCGAGAGCTCTTCACGAGGGACATGATCGAGGACATCCAGGTGCGCCCCGCCCCCTGGCGGCCCAGGTTTTCCCGCGGCGCAGGTGGGCACTGGGAGGCTGAGCTTTTGCCCTCCTCTCCCTGTCTTGCACTGAGCACAACCCACGCCCTGGGAAACCATGCATGGAAACTCCATTTTTAGAGCCTTCCAGAATTCAGCCCCGTTAATCCTCCAGATTCTTATGGAGCCTGGAGGAATAAATAGGAAAACCCCAAACATCTCTTTTCCGGAGTGTTTGCCAAAGGGACTGTAACCTGCACCATGTTGGTACTTGTGTTTCTCTCGGGAAAGTAGGCGTATATTTTCCCTGCTCAAGTGTAAGAGTCCTAGGCGCCCACCTTAGCCTTGCTCATTTTTCCCGTCACTCTCTTTGAGCTTCGGTTTCTTGTGCTGTGAAATGGAATAGTTGTCATCCTGTCTTAGGCGAGTGTGATGGGAGATGTCAAGCACTTCTGTGCCTGAACTTCCGTGGGTTTTTGAGTCGGGCATTTATGAATCAAGGGCATACTCTATAAAGAATTTTAGGGAAACAAGAGGTAACATAGAATACAATCAAATATTTGATCTTTAAAAAAATTATATTTGAGAGTGAGACCTGTTGGGAGCAGCATCAGGAGGAGGCCTGAGCCTTAGATCTGGGAGCAGTGTCAGGTAAGCCCAAGCAACTGCCCTGGGAGCAGCATTAATGGGCATCCCACCAGGAGGAGAGTCAGAGGGAGGCTCGACATTCAGTCCTGGGAGCAGAGTCAGATGGAGGCCCTAGTCACCAGCCCAGGAGTAGGAAGCAAGTGCTGCTGGAGACAGCAGCAGCAGCTTCCAGAAGCTTTCACAAGAAAGTCCTCTGTGCAAGAGCACCTTTGTCCCAGGCAGCATCCACTGCTGTTTCTCGGTACTAAGATGCCCTGCCACTACAGTGACCACTGGAACCTCAACCTATCTACACCTAGAGGAGCAGTCACAGGAGCTGTGCTTCCACCTCCAACAGGACAAGTGCCCACTGTACCTGAAGGAGCAACCATCTGAGCCTTGGGCGCACCTGTATCTGGAGGAGCAATCACCAGAGGCTCTGCTCTGCTTGTGCCTGAAGGAGTGGTCAATAAAGCCACAGCCCCCAACTATACCAATTGGAGAGATGTCCCGTGCTACCGTCTTGCCAGCAAGAACGACGCGGCACACTCAGGATCCTTCTGCAGTAAAGCTTTAATGCATCTTGAGAGGGAGAGCATAAGCTTACAGAACGGAGACCCCAAACACACAAAACCCATCCCTTATATAGGCTAGCAGCCCTGCCTTGGACGTGTCACCCCCTGTCTGGCTGCTGCTCATCGGCCCATATGATGCCACGGCAGAGGCAGGGACCCAGGGATGGAAAATTACCCAGCACATGCATATCTCTCTTGTTTACCAACGGTACTTGCCAGATGCAGGCGCCATCTTGTAACGGCTCCCTACAGAGAGAGACCCCCTGAAGCACAAGCTCCACCTATACATACTGGAAGTAGAGACATGTACACAACACGAACACATTCAACAATGTAAAGAGTAATAAGGCACCACTAGAAACTATGGTGCTATAACCCAAGACATGAACATCCCAATGCAGATGAAGCAAAAGAAAGACCTAAAAATAACTTAATGAGCATGATTGAGGCCTTAAAGTGGAAATGAAAAATTCCCTTAAGGAAATAAAGGAAAAGTCAAAAAATTGGAAGAAATTGACAAATCCCTTAAAGGAAGCCAAGAAAAAGCAATCAAGTGAAGGAAATGATTCAAGAGTTGAATTTGAAATAAAGCAATAAAGAAAACACAAACTGAGGGACTTCTATAAGTGGAAAATCTGGGTAGACAATGAGGAACCACAAATGCAAGCATAAATAATAGAATAAGGTGATATATTATGATTTATTACAACTTTCCTGAGGATTCAGAAAGCAAAGTCAGCCACAAACTATAGAAGCCAGGCACACACCTTTAATCCCAGCAGCTAGAAGCTAGGAGGTGGTGGTATACACTTAATCCTAGGACTCAGAATTAAGAGATAGAGGGATCTCTGTGAGTTCAAGGTCACCCAGATCTACACAAGAGTAAGTCAGCCTAAAAGAGAATTATAACTCACACCTTTAATCTCAACATTAGGAAAGTATATGACAGAAGCAAGGTCTCAGAGGGCCATTCATTCTCTGGAGACTCTGAGGAGAGGCAGCAGTTTGAGACTTGGTGAAGAGCTCCTGTGTGGATCAGCCCTTTCACCATGAGGTAATGGTGAGAGCTAGTGACCTGCCCCTTTGCTTTTCTGATGTTCGGCATGAAGTGTGAATCCTAATATCAATCACTGGGTCTTTTATTTATTTGTGCTACAAATACAAGAGATGGAAGGGAGAATTTCAGGCATTGAAGATATGGTATAGGAGATAGATTCATCTCTCAAAGAAAATGTTAAGTTCAACAAATCCTTAATATAAAACATGAAGGAAATCTTGGACACCATGTGAAGACAACTTAAGAATTATAGGGATAGAAGAAGAAGTCCAACTCAAAGGCACAGAAAATATATTCAATAAAAAGCATAGACAAAAACTTTCACAACTTAAAGAAGAATGTACCTATGAAAATACAAGAAGCTTACAGAACACCAAATAGACTGAGAAAAAAATCGCTCACCACATAATAAAACCATAAACATACAGAATAAAGAGAGAATATTAAGAGCTACATGAGAAAGTCAAGGAACATCAGAATTACCTGATTTCTCAATGGAAACAATGAAATCCATAAAGTCCTGGTCAGACATTATGCAGTCACTTAGGATTCACTGATGCCAGCCCAGACTACTATACTCAGCAAAGCTTTCAGTAACCATAGATGAGAAACAAGATATTCCATGATAAAAGCAGAAAATACAAACCTAACCAAAAATCCAGAAATTACTAGAAGGAAGACACCAACCCAAGAAAGTTGGCTACATCTATAAGAACTCAAGAATACAGGCAATAGATGAGAAGCAAATCCCAAAGAAGGAAATTGAACACAATGCCATTATCGACAAGGAAAGTAAAAATAACAAGAACTAGTAATCACTGGTCATTTGTATCCATTAACATAAATGGACTCAACTCTCCTATAAAAAGGCACAGGTTAATAGGTTGGATACGAAAAGAGAGTCTATCTTTTGTTACATAAAAGAGTACACTTCAACCTCCAAGATAACATTACCTCAGAATACAGAGTTGAGAAACAATTTTCCAATCAAATGGACTTAAGAAACAGCTTGTGTAGCTGTCCTAATGTCTAACGGACTAGACTCAAACCAAAAAGATAAAGAAGAGCATTTCATATTTACAGGAAAAATCCATCGAGAGGAAATCTCAATTCTTAACATCTATACCCCAAACAGAAGGACTCCCGAATTTGTAAAAGAACCATTACTAAAGCTTAAATCACAGATTAAGCCCCATACAGTAATAGTGGGAAACTTCAGCATCCCACTCTCACCACTGTACAGATCTGCCCGACAGAAGCTTCACAGAGAAATAAGGGAACTAACAGATGTTATGACTCCAATGGACTTAACAGACATCTATAGAACATTCCACCCAAACACAAAAGAATATGCTTTCTTCTCAACACCTCATGAACCTCCTCAAAAATAGACCACATACTTTGGTAGCAAAGCAAACCTCAACAGATAGAAGAAAATTGGAATAACGCCATGTATCTTATTGGATCACTATGGCTTAAAGTTAGGTTTCAACAGCATCATTAATTTCAGAATGCCCACAAACACATGGGAATTGAACAGTGATCAACTGAATCTTCATTGGGTCAAGGAAAAACTGAAAGGAAGTAAAGACTTCCTAAAATTTAATGAAAATTACTGCACAACATATCCAAACTTATGAGACATAATGAAAGCAGTGCTAACAGGAAAGTTCTTAACACCTAAATGCCTACATAAAGAAGCTGGAAAAATCCCACACTAGTGAATTAACAGAACAGCTGAAAGCTCTAGAATGAAAAGAATCAAATTCACCCAGAAGGAATAGACAGCAAGAAATAGTCAACTTGAGGGCCAGAATCAATAAAATAGAAACAAAGAAAACAGCACAAAGAATCGATGCGACAAAGAGTTGGTTCATGGAGAAAATCAACAAGATAGACAAACTTTTATCCAAACTAACTAAAAGACACAGAGAGAATATTCAAATTAACAAAATCAGAAATGAAAAGAGAGACATAACAGCAGTCAGTGAGGAAATCCAGAGAATCACCGGGTCATACTTCAAAAACCAGTACTCCACAAAAATTGGAAAACTTTAAGGAGATGGACAGTTTTCTCGATAAGTACTGCATACCAAAATTGAATCAAGAACAGATAAACAACGCAACTATAATTTCTAAGGTAATAGAAACAGTTATCAATAGTCTCCCAGCCAAAAAAGCCCAGGACCAGATGGTTTCAGTGCAGAATTTCACCATATGTTCAAAGAAGAACTAATACCAATGCTCCTCAAATTATTTCCAAACTCTTTTTATGAAGCTAGTTACGCTAATACCCAAACCACACAGAGACACAGGTAAGAGAGGATTACAGACCAATTTCCCTGAGGAACATTGATGCAAAACTATTCAATAAAATACTGACAAACCAAATCCAAGAACACATCAGAAAAATCATATACCATGACTACATCTGATTCATCCCAGAAATGTAAGGATGGTTCAACATATGAAAATCCATCAACATAATCCACCATGTAAACAAACTGAAAGAAAAAAAATGAGACCATCTCATCTCTTTAGATGCTAAAAATCTGTCACAAAATTCAACACTCCTTCATGATAAAGGTCTTGGGGATACAAGGAACATTCCTAAACATAATAAAGGCCATATACAATAAGCCAAGAGTCAATATCAAACTAAAAGCCATCCCACTGCAATCAGAAACAAGACAAGGTGCTCCACTCTCTCCATATCTATACAATATAGTACTCGAAGATCTAGCTAGAGCAGTAAGATAACAAAAAGAGATCAAGGGGATACAAATTGGAAAATAGAAAGGGAAAATAATAAGTCAAACTCTTGCTATTTGCTGATGATATGATAGTTTACATAAGTGACCCCCAAAATTTATCAGGGAACTGGTACAACTGATAAACACCTTCAGTAATGTAGCAGGATACAAGATTAACAAATTTAAAAAAACCTCAGAGGCCCTCCTATATACAGATGATAAATGGGATGAGAAAGAAGTTAGAGAAACAACACCCTTTACAATAGCTGTAGATAACATAAAATATCTTGGGGTAACTCTAACCAAACAAATGAAAGACCTGTATGACAAAAATGTAAGACTTTGAAGAAGACATCAGAAAATTGAAAAATCTCCCATGCTCTTGGATAGGTAGGATGAACATAGTAAAAATGGCGATCCTACCAAAAGTAATCTACAGATTTAATGCAGTCCCCATCAAAATTCCAGCACAATTCTTCACAGACCTTGGAAGAACAATACTCAACATCATATGGAAAAATGAAAAACTCAGGATAGCTAAAACAACACTACACAACAAAGGAACTTCTGGAGGCATCACCATCCCTGACTTCAAGCTCTATTTTAGAGCTGTAGTAATAAAAACAGTTTGGTATTGGTATAAAAACCGACATGTGGATTAATAGAATCAATTGAAGGACCCTTATATCAACCCCAGCACCTATGAACACCTCATTTTGGACAAAGAAGCTAGAAATATAAAATTGAAAAATGAAAGCATATTCAAAAAATGGTGGTGGTATAACTGGATGTTGACATGTCATAGAAAGGAAATAGATAAATGTCTATCACCATGCACAAAACTCAAGTCCAAATGGATCAAAGACGTCAATATAAATCCATCCACACTGAACCTCATAGAAGAGAAAGTGGGAAATAGCCTTGAATGCATGGGCACAGGAAACCATTTCCTAAATAGAGCACCAGTAGCACAGACACTGACAGCATCAATTAAAAAATGGTACATTCTGAAACTGAGACACTTCTGTAAAGCAAAAGACACACACAGTCACCAAGACAAAATTGCTCCTTACAGAACAGAAAAGATCTTCACCAATATGATAGAGAGCTGATCTCCAAATTATAGAAAGAACTCAAGAAACTAGACATCAAACTACCAAATAATCCAAATAAAAAATGGGATACAGATGTAAACAGAGAATTCTCAACAGAACAATCACAAATGCCAGGAAGACACTTAAGGAAATGTTCAACATCCTTAGTCATGAGGGAAGTGTAAGTCAAAACCACTCTGAGATCCCATCTTACACTGATCAGAATGGCTAAGATAAAAAAAAACACTAATGGCAACTTAGGCTGGAGAGGATGTGGAGAAAGGGGAACACTACTCCATTGCTGGTGGGAGTGCAAACTTGTATAGCCACTGTGGAAATAAGTATGGCTATTTCTCAGAAAATTAGGACTCAATCTACCTCAAGACCATGCAATACCACTTTTGGGTATATACCCTAAGGAGGCACATTCATACCACAAGAACATTGGTTCAATCACGCTCATAGCAACATTATTCTTAATAGCCAGAACATGGAAACAAAATAGATGCCTCTCAAATGAAGAAAGGTTAAAGAATGCGGTACATTTACACAATGGAGTACTTACTCAGTGGTAAGAAAAAAAAATGACATCTTGCAAATTGCAGGCAAATGGGTAGAACTAGAAAAAAATAAAAATAAAAACATCCTGAGTGAGGTAATCCAGACCCAGAAAGACAAAGATAGAATGTACCCACTCATAAGTGGATACCAGACATAAAGCAAAAGATGCCATAGCTACAAGCTACAACCCACAACCACAGAGAAGCTGGGACCCTCATTCAGAAAAAGATGAAAGCCTTAAATTCACTTTGAACTTGTGCAATCTATGTCCCAGGTGTTGGGATTACTTTTTTTTTTTTTAATTTTTTTTTTTTTTAAATTTTTGGGTTTTGTTTTAGGTTGTCTTTTGGGTTTTTGTTTTGTGCCTTTAAGACAAAGTCTCTGTGTAGAACAAGCTGGCCTTGAACACAGAGATTCCCCCAGCTCTGCTTCCTAAGTGCTAGGTTTAAAGGTATTTGCCACCAAACCTGGCTGTGATTACGTGTGGTAGCCATGTAGCTGGTTACAGTTTTCCATCCCTGATTTCTAAGATGGCATTCAGTTTTCTCTGGTATTGAGGAATTCTCCTGGTACTCATCCAGCTGGCCCTGGGTATCAAAACTCATGTCCTGTGCTGGCTCTCCAGACCGACCATGTAAGTGAGTCTTGTCTTTGTAACCAAGGTGCCTTGTCCTCTAGGCTAGCCACCTACAGTTCCCTGGTGCCGTCTATGGCACAGATGGATGATCTGTGCTCCTCGAGAAGATAGTGAGCATCTTCAATGGGACTGGCTGTCCCAGCCTGGGAGGGAAGCCGAAGTTGTTCTTTATCCAGGCCTGTGGTGGTGGTAAGTGGCACTCAGCCTCCTGTGAGCACAGATAAGGAACCAGTGACTGCTCCCTTCCCCACCAGTCCCTCACTGTGCAGGGGTTTTCCACACACCGTCACTGGTGCAGCGCAACTACACCTAGTGACCTCAGACAAGTATCACCTGTGGTGGTGATGGTAAGTAGCACTCCTGACAGCTGCCAGGTTGGTGAGAGATGAGGGCAGTGGAGGGACAGGAACAGAGTGCCCTCTCTGTCACCGTGTCCCTTCGGCTGTGGTTAGGTCTGTGACCTGTGACCCCCCCAGATCCTCTCCAGAGCTGGGCTTCTCTGCCTCTGCACTGCTGACTTGTGGGCTTGTATAGACCTGCATGGACTCCTGTGTATCCTAGGGTGATCGAGCCATCTCTGCCTCAGCCTGTCAGCTGCCCCGAGCATCCTCCTGAGTTCTACCAACCAGAAATGTCTTCAGTCATTGTCGCTCTTGCCCGGGGGGACATAACACCCCCACTGGAGCACCACCGTCCACAGGGGTCTGTGGCTCAGACTCACCGGCATCTCCTTCCCAGACCTGCAGTCCAGCTGGCCCAGTGTGAACACCTGGGTCTGGGAATCTGGACTAAGTTTCCAGAAGGGCTCGTTCTTCCTTCAGCACAGAATTAGTTCTTAAAGAAATGAACTTGTGCCTGTGTCACCCGCACTCCCGTTCCCTGTTTTTCCCTACAGAGGAGACTTTTTTTCTCAGCATTTCTCCAAGTATTCTATTGATCCCTGCCTGAGCCCGGGGGGACACTTATGGGGGGCGGGGAGCCAGGTGTCCCCATGTATCAAGTCTCCTGTCTGAAAGGATCAGGGTTACTCTGCTGGAAACACCAGGACAGAGCGTGGCGATCCTGAGTCCCCACCTCTGTCTCCCATACCCTCCTTGTTAGGTGACCCTGTCCCCTGACACAGTGACCATGCTGGTGAGATGCTGGGCTTCCCTGGAGGAGATGCTGTCCCTGGGGTTTTTACAGCTCTCCTACTTTTCTTTTTTTTCTGGTTTCAGCTGTCTTAGCCCTGAGGACATTGACTTTTGCTCAGATGGTAGGGTACAAGCCTGGTTTTTTTATTTTTGAGCTGGATTCTGACTTTGTACCCCAGGCTGGCCTCCAAATCTCAATCCCGAGGTCTCCTGAGTCCTGAGATTACACCGTGCACCAGCACACCAGCTCCTCACAGGCTTGGGTTAGGGCCTTGCTGAGGTAGGATGCCTGGTTTATAATAAGACAGATTCATAGGATGATGGGATTGAAATCGTCACTTTATTACTGCTTTCCTTGTGTGACATTTCTCGGTGACAGTCCCAGAGCCATCTTTGGTTAGTTCTTTGCAATCACCTGAAGGACACACAGGACAAGGTGAGGTTAACCAGGTGACTGAGCATTGAGTTCAGTGACTCTCAGGGAGAAAGTGCGGTCACGGCTTCCCCTCCCTGTGAGAGGGGTCTTAGCCTGTGGCCCTGTTGGGGCTGCAGAAAGGAGGCCTTGAATCTCCAGTGAGGACATGGCAAATGGGCAGATGGTGTGGCTCTGGGTGTAGTTTGTTTCTTTGTCTTCTTCTGAGACAGGGTCTCACCATGTAGCACTGGCTGTCCTGGAATTCATTCTGTAGACTAGACTTGAACTCGGAGCTGCCTGCGTCTGCCTGGCAGATCAAAGGTGGGCACCACCACACTGGGCTAATTTGTTTCTTAGATTACTCTTTGGGGCACTAAGACAGTGTATAGAGTATGTATCTTAGTTTCCAAGGCCAATCAGCAGGATCACCTATTTGGATGTGTCTGTTTTTGGAGCTGAGATGGAGTGCACATATTATGCACCTTCTATATTACAATAGTTCCTCTGCATTTTTTTTTTTTTTTTTTTTTGTGAGATGGGGGTTTCTCAAGGCCCAGGAAGACCTGAAAGTTAAGTTGCTATGTTTCCAGGAAGACCTTGGGTTCCTGACCCTCTTGTCCACCTGTGCTGGGATTCCCTGTATATTCTAACACAGGTTCCATAACCCAATGGAGCATCTGGTTTCTATAGCACAGGCCCTCAGAGCAGAGTACAGGAGTGCAGGCATTAAAAATGGAACACAGACGGAACATTCCTCATGCTGTTTGTGTTGTGGATCCCCACAGCAGTTCAGAATGTCCGGTGGCAGCAGAGTGTGTGTTCAAGTACATTGAGATGGTGGCTTTGCTTAGAAATCAATATACACACTTAACTGTGGGGCGTTAACTTATAATCCCTTCACCTCAGCCTGTTATTTGTCAGGAAAGATGTTTTTCGGGAGGAGTCCCTCTTCTTCTAGATGGTTTCTTTATGTGACTGCTCTGGTTGTCCTGATACTTTGTAGACACGGCTGGACTTGAACTCACAGAGATGCTCCTGCCTCTGCCTCCCCAGTGCCAGCATTAAAGACTTTTGCCACCATTGTAGGACAAGTGTTTTGATTAGCTTGACTACATTAGGCTGCTTTTGTCTCATATACCCAGGCTGGACTTAAACAGTCCTCCTGCCTCTGCCTTCCAAGTACCGGGCATTACAAACCTGCACCACCACGTCTGGTAATATAGGGGGTTTTGTAGTTTTGTTTTATATTTTTGTCTTGTGTGCACACAAAGCCCAGAAGAGCACAGCCTGTAATCCCCGTGATTCCCTCTGTAGAATGGGAACAAAGGTAAATCAGGGGATCTCACTTCCTACACTCCTGTATTCTTTTTACAAATGGTATTTTGTGAGATGCTTCCCTTCTGAACAGGACAGTAAAGATGTGATCGCTGACGCATCGCATTTGACACTTTGCAATGGCCACGACTGAAATGAGGAAATGCCTCGGGCTTCCTCGTCTCCTCATTTGTGCCTGTTGCTAGCAGCTTGCTGGCCCTGGCTCATCACCTCCAGCTGTCTAGACAGGTGCTCCCAGGCACCCTCTGGGTTGCAGCTGTTTGAGACTCTAGGCTACAGGTGTACACACACAGTGGCCTTGTACTGGGACCCTGTGAGGCTCCCATTGCAGCTGCAGGGGCAGCCTGCTCCAGGGACAGCTGGCTGCTCAGCTCCCTCCTCCTGCTGCCCCCTCACTCCCCCCACCCCAGCATCTGCACTGGCCGCCCTCCTGTGAATGCAAGGGCTCTGCCCAGGTGCCCAGCAAGGTTTCCCTTCCCTTTTTGGTCTGTGTGATGCCCCCACCTCTTCCCCCACCCCCAGTCATCTGCCCTCTGTGCCTGCCGGGCCTGGGAACAGCAGGTGCTGCTGGGACAACAAGTCATGCTTTGGGTCCCAAAGGTGCTGCAGGCTCAGCTGCACAGGGACTAATGCAGCAGCTGGGACCACAAAGGAAGATGCTCAGATTTGCTGGAGACAAAGCCCATGAGTAACTTTGCTTGCAGTCATCCAGGCTCCTTTGAATGCTCTAAACTGGCTTTAGATTCCCAAACTTTAGACATGGCTCTCTCCCCAGTTCACAATCGAAACAAACAAAATGGAAAAAGCCCTCTTGAGTTATTTTGTGTTACTCTAACTAAAAAGAAGCATTTATTTGTGTGTGAGTGTGTGCCTGTGTGTGTGTGTCTGTGTCTGTGTGTGTGTGTGTGTGTGTGGGCGTGTGCGTGTGTGTGTGTGTGTGTGTGTGTGTGCCTGTGTGTCTGTGTGTGTGTGTGTGTGTGTGTGTACCAGAGCACAAGTGTTGAAGTTGGAGTACAATTCGGTTGGAGTCTGTTCCCTACTATATGAGTCCAGGGCATTGAACTCAGGTCATCAATCAGACTTCCCACCAAGCGCCTTTCACTGATCCATTCATTTCTGGGTTGTAACAATCTTTCCTGGGCTGAGTATAGTGTGGGCAGACCTGAACCAGCACAAGGACAAACAACTGAAAATGTGACAGGTAGGACTGGGCAAACTTGGGGCTCGCGCACAGAACCTAGAGGCTGAGGATAAAAAAGTGCCTGCAAATACTGGAGACAATGAGACGATGACAGCTTCCCTTCTTTACGGGCTCTGTCACAAGTGCCACCACACTTGCTGTTTCTGCTGAGGAGTCTGGCTAGTTCAAGTCCCATTTTACAGAAAAACAAACCGAGGGGGTGGCTACACAGGAGTGGATTAGTGGATTAAAATACACCCTGTGGGCAGATCCCCTCCCTATCCAGCTCCCTCTGCAGCCCCTGCTCCCTCCATCCTTTAATTATGCCCATTTCCTGTTGTTCTGGCCGCCCCCCGACACCCCCCCCCCACTGCTGCCTGCATCCTCAGCTGCTCTGGCTGGTCAGATTGTCTCAGGGACCCTCCAGTCTCTCCTCCTCAGCACTGGGATCACAAGCACAGGGTACCATGCCTGGCTTTTTACATGGGTTCTGGGGATTGGACTTGGGTCCTTGCATTGAATGGGATGCACTTTACTGCTGTCATTCCCACTATTTTTTCTTAATAACTGTGGTTATTATAGTAAAAAGGAAATTGTGCTTCCAGGAGAAGACTCTGAGGATTCACAGCCACAGGAAGGTAAACTCGGTCCTGTTTGCCTGAGATTGACCCAACATAGAACTGGAACTTTGTCCTGGGGCAGATGGAGACAGTTGGTGATCTCTTGGGGGTTGGATGAGCACTCTTTCGGGAACTAAGTGCTAATAACTAAGGCTTTGGACAGTCAAACCATTGGGTGTGGGCTTTGTAAATACATTTGATCACTGACTGCCCTGGAGGGTGGGATGAGCCTATACACCCATAAAAAGAAATGATATACTCCTGCTGAACCTAGGCACCCCTACTGGCCTCATGGCAGACTGGGCTCAGGGATGGTGGTTCTTACCGTGTTGATCCAGTCAATGAAGTTGGAGACCCTGGTGAAGACTGATGGCTTGCGGGGGTAATTGCAGCCCAGAGTGGAGCCAAAGCTCACGATGCCATGCACCTGCCACCGGCCATTAGATGCCTGACAATTCAGGGGTCCACCGGAGTCCCCCTGAGGAAGCCAGAGTTGGGCGTGAGGGGAGGAAGAGTATGCACAGTGGGACCTGGACCTTAGTGCACTGGTAATGACACTGAGGTCACTCTACTCTGAAGTCAGGTCACTCCACTCTTATGTCACACGGTGTGGCACCTCCTCTACAGGAACTGCCACATCTTTATTTTGGGATTGGCCTCACTGTGGCTCTCCTGACTCTACCTCATAAAGACTGACATTACAGGTGTGGATTATCATTCCAGCTTTGCTCACCTTCCTCCTCCCCAAAACAGGGTCTTTCCATGTAGCCTGGGATGAGCTAAAACATGAAACAAACCCCCTGCCTCACCCTCCCTGCTGCTGGACTGATAAGTGTGTGCCCAAGTTGTAGTTAAGCCCTGTCTGCGTCTCTTCTCATTTCAAGCCAGCCTGAGTTTCTCAGGTTCATTGGAGAAGACACCTGAATATTCACAGGCTCAGACTTGCTGGTAGGAGACCATGGAGTGAGGGGTCTATGCAGTCAAGAAACTGTGTGGGGACCCCTTCCCTCTCTGTCCTCCTCTGAAGAATCTGCCTGTAGCAAGTCCTTTGGTTCATGACACAATCTTTAAGAAGATTCTATAGCATCTGAGGGGCCAACTTGGGCCACTGCAGTGGGATGACAGTAAAGATAGACTTGGGTGATATCCAAAGAAAAACTCAAGACTTCTTAGCAGTTAGGTGGAGAGGATGCTGCAGGGTGATGGAGCTTAGAGCATTTTTCCTGAAGACCATGAGAGCAAATGTCAGGTTCTGAAATGGTCCAGAACCATCTCCAAGGCTCCTGCCTAAGAAGGAGGGAGAAGATAATCCTCAGACACCCCCAGTCCCCACTCTCCCCACCCCAATGTCACCCACCTCCCACGGTCCCAACAAACACACACCCACCCCCACCCCACTGTTACCCCACAGTCACCCCACACACCCCACCCCACTGTCACCCCACCAATGCAGTGTCCCAGCCATGTTCAGCTGTAGACTGGGACTCATGGGGTGGAAACTCACATTGCAGCTGGAGGTCACACCGTCACCCCCTGCGCACACCATGCTTTTCTTCACAGAGCTTCCCCACCAGGTGGATTTGGAGCAGGTGGCATAGTCCACAACCAGCAGGCGGCCCTGCTGCAGGACATCAGGACTGGCCCCGTTGGCTGAATGAGACCAGAGAGAAGGCAAGAGTAGGCAGAGAGACCCAGTAAAAGGGAAGCAGTGGGGTTGTCGGTTAAGTGCTAGTCATGAAAGCTTGCAGACCTGAGTATAGATCCCCAGTGCTCACAGAAAGAGCCAAGTGTGGCTGTGGGGTTGGGGACTGAGACAGGAGGATCCCTGGAGTTTGGCAATGGTACAGAGAATGCAGGGGTGGGGTGGGGCAGGGTAGAGGAAGCATCACAGCTGAGATCTCTGTCCATCTTTCCTTTCTGGTCCATGTCACTTTCTCCCACTCACAGGGTTGCAGTGGAGACATGTTACCGTGCCCTGTGTTGGTATGCTGCTAATTAGTGATTGGTTCAGGGTGAGCAGCTGACACAAGAGGAAGCCAATGAGTTCCTTCCCCTGAGATTTTTGCATAGGCCTAAGGAGAGGTAAACCAGATAGCTGTGGGCTGTGGATGCCATTTTCTTTTATGTGGAGAAGGATGAAGCAGGAAAGACACTGAAGGACAGTTTGTGGGTTCCCTCTGCTTATTCTGGAATGTTCCTGACACCTCGTGCGTGTCTGCACTTGGGTTAGGGTTCCTCTTCCACTGGGCTGGATCTATGCATTTATCCATAGATCCTTCTCACTGAGGAAAAAATATTCTGTGGCCCCAGTGACACTGTTAACATTACTGCCACAGCTGGCCAGGATAAAGTTCATTTTTATAGTCACAGCCCCTTCTCTATGCACGAATGTAGAGGCTAGAGGTCCACCATAGCACAGTGCTTGTGAGCCTTCCTATGATTTTACCCTTCAGTAGAGTTCTGCATGTTGTCATGAGCCTCAACCATACAATAATTATGGTTGCTACTTCATAACTGAGATTCTGCTGCTGATATGAATCCTAATGTAAACATCTGTTATGGAGAATGTCTGCTACTCAACCCCCCAAAGGGGATGCGACCCACAGGTTGAGATCCACTGCTTTTGTGCCAACCCTCTGAGTCAAGGTCATCATTAGCTTACGGCTTACCCAGTTAGGCTTGGCGGGATGTCTCTCAAACCACAGGGATCTGCCTGTTTCTGCTTTCCCAGAGCTGGGATTAAGTACACACAGCCACACTTGGCCTCTTTACAGGGTCTCTGAGGATGGAATTCAGGTCCCCATGCATGCCAGGCAAGCACTTTATCTGTTGAGCTAAGCCCCACCCTCATCAGCATCCTTCAATTGCAGTTCACTCCTGTTTGACAGATGGGACGTGGACTCCACGGGATTCTAGGATCTTGCCTAAGACTGCTCTAATGAGCACACACTGGTTAACACTTTCCAGGGTCCAAAGTGTTCCACAGGCACCTCTGACCCTCATCACACTTTCCACTTTACAAACAAGAAACTAGGCATTAAGTATTTCCTGAAGTAACTATCAGGAGCAGTGTGTTTATATCCACGAAGCCTGAGCCGCCTCCCTTCCTCTCCCCTTCAGTTTCCTTGCTTGGTATCCGGCCTCATTCTTCTTTGCAGAGAGGAAAATGGCTGCCTCCAAAGCCTGGGAGAGGATTCTCTATTCCCAGTTCCTATTGGCTTAGCTTGGGTCAGGTGTGCATTCCTGATCCAATCACCATTGATCAGAACACTAACCAATCAATGTTGGCCCAGCTTTAGACAGTGAGATGATCCAGAAGCCCGAGGACACAGAGGACATGTTATTCTGAGCTCTGGTCCTGGGCCATACAATTTACTGTGTGGCCTGGATCCCTCTCAGCTCACCTCAGTGACCGGGACAACTCTCACTCCTGGCTCTTGTGCACTGTAGTTATGGTCATACGTGCTTCTCTGTACTGTCTTCTCTCACCTTCTCCTTACCTTGTTACCTCTTTATGGCTGCCAGCCCACCTTCCATCCCTCCCTCTGCTGTTCTCTGTCCCATTTTACAAATGAGGAAGCCACCAGAAATGCTCAGAATGTGCCAGAATCACATAGCTAATAGTGGCAGAGTTGAGATTTGAACGAGGTGATTTACCTGTCTCTGCTAGCCTTCCCCTCCTAGGCAGCCAAGCACCCTAGGGACAGAGGAGGCACCACCCCACTTGCCTGCCAGGTCTTGGGGGTCCCTGCTTGCTGTCACTTACTCTGCAGCCGTCCCCAGCCTGTGACATAGCAGGGGTAGTTATTGGCCAGAATGGCGCCAGCAGGTGGGAGGCAAGCTGTCTGGATCTTGCTGGTCAGGGACACCGGGCTGGCCAGTTTGATCAGGGCAATGTCATACCTGGACCGGGAGAAAGGCAGAACACCAAGGGTGCTGACTGTTCCTGCCTGCCCATTCCCAACCATTGTCATTTTCCCATGCCCAATCCCAGGCTGACTCCACAGGCAGGGCAGCTGAATCTGGCACAGCCTTTGCTTCCCCTTCCTCTGGTAACACCACCACTCCCACCTCAGCACCTGAAGCTGTGGGGGCTTCTCCAGGAGGGGTGAACTCCTTCCCTTCCATACAGAAGAGGCAGAAGGGTTGAACCCTCCCTTTCCAGCTGCCAGGCCCAACCCTGATTGACCCAGACAGGACAGAACGCACCCATTGGCGACATTATTTGAGTTCCATTTCTCATGGACCACAAGCTTGGAGACCTGGACAGCCAGTGAACCGGATTCTGAGGTGGAGAGGCTGTGTCGACCCAAAACCACTCTGTAGGTCCTGCTGTTGCTGTGAGGGGCAGAGTGACAGGTCAGTGACCTCCTTTTTCCAGCCTGTGTGAGCAGGGCACCCCAATGCAGAGTGCATGAAGGAGACGGTTTCCTGTCTAGTCCATCACTGCTATTCCCAGGAAGGGAGGTACTGGGCTTCTCCCTCCTCTCCCTCCTCTCCCTCCTCTCCCTCCTCTCCCTCCTCTCCCTCCTCCAGGCACAAGGCACTCGGTGCATGCTGTGTGTGAGCAGGGGAATCACCAACACTGAATTTCAGACGGACTTGTCTCCTTGCCTCAGCCAGGCAAGTGTGGCTTCTCCAGGCTTATTCATAATCACTGAGTCTGGCTGCGTGGGGATCCTTGCTGTAGAGCAGAGGATCCCTCAGTGAGCAGGGTAAGTTGAGCAGTTACCTGATGCAATGGGCAGCTGTCAGAACCCAGTTGTTGGCCACCAGGGTGCCTCCGCAGGTGTGGAACCATGAGGACCCCGAGGTTCGGTACTGCAGGGAGACCTGGGTAGGAGGAGCAGCACAGGTGCCCGGTTGGGGGAGCCGTGGGGGAAGGCACGGTGGGCAGGGCACTTGCCTCAGGTCCCATACTTAAAGGCTAATCCCCAGCCCTCAGCCATTGAGAGAAAAGCAATTTCCTCCTCAGGAGACAGTGTGTATGGGTGCACAGCCAAGGATGACCTAAAGCCATTGATCCTCCTGCCTCAACTCCTGAGTCTGGGGCTACAGATGTATGTCACCAAACCTAGTTACTATAATAAGGCATTTTAATGCTTTATAGAAAAAGTAACACCATGTTTTTGTCTGGTGCCTGTGGAGGCCAGAAGAGGGCGCCAGATGCCCTGGAACTGGAGTTACAGAGTGTTGTGATCTGTCAAGTGGTATTGGGAGCTGAATTGTGTCCTCTGAAAGAACAGCAAGTCTTCTCACTGCTGAGCCTCCTGTCCAGCTCCCCAGGAAAGCTGTTTTAAAACAGAAATGCTTCTGGTATTTTGAAAATGTGGAGTAAACTGGACATCTAACTTTAGATCATCAGGCATTGCAAACATATCTCTGAGCTGCCAGAGGCAGCTCGATGGGAGATGTTATTCTGTAAATATGTTTCTCATACTGGTTAATAAATAAAACCCTGTTGGCCAATAGGAATGCAAGATAGGCGGGGCTAGAAAACAAGGAGGTGGAAACAGGAAGTAGTAAGGAGGAGTCAGCATGTACGACCTGGAGAGAGCAAGATGCCGGCTTGCTGCTCTCTGATAAGATGACCACATGAAAAGACTTAAATAAATAAAAATGGGTTAATCATTAAGACAAAGCTAGCCGATAAACAATAATAGTAACAGGATTGTATCAAATACAATCTCTGTGTTATTGGGGGCTGGCGTGGTGACGGGACCAGTCTCGCGGTGGGAAAAACCCTGCTTGTAGAAGCAGCTCTAATGGAGAAGTTACCTTTCCCTCAGCCCCATTGGACAATTGCAGGAATGTATTGTATCGGTGCAGCTGCCCAGGCTGCCCTCTTGTGTTACAGCAGTCCTTACCTTGGCCTGAATAATAGACTCACAGGTGTGGTTGACTCACCTGCCAGGGCCAGCTGTTGGGTGTGGCCTCTTCTCCCCCAACTACCCTGCTCACATGGTCCTGGACCTCATAGGTGGGGAACCCGCAGCTGAGAGCTGTGCAAAGAGAGTCTCGGGTCAGTGGGCAATTGCATTTGTGGGCATACCCAAACCCAACAGGAAAGCCTTGCTTTGGAGAGATCTAATAGGTCCGTGAGTCTGTCCTTCATTTTACTTCCTAGCTTGTCTTTGATTTTGTCAGGTAACTGATGCTGGCCTTGAATTTGTGATCCTCCTGTCTCAGCCTCCCAAGGGCTGGGATTATAGGAGCTGTCATCATGTTCTGCTCCAAGCTTCCTATAACTGAGTGACCGGAGAGGAGACATGTGCTCAAAGTCAGGGCAAGAACGTCTGGTCCATGACAGCGGTTACCTCCAGCCACCAAGGCAGATAACAGCAGGGTCTTGATCATGGTGTGTCCGTGGATGTCTGTAGGTCTGTCCCCGGCTAAGCATGGTTTTTATGGGCGGGCTTATCAGCCAGTGAATGGGAGGAGTATGCAAGGTGGAGATTTTCCCAAAGCCCGGTGGAATAAAGGCTGGAGTCCAAATATTTTTCCATTTCTTTCCAACTGTCATCGTGGAAGAACACTCAGAAACATTGCAAATATAGCTACCAAAGTCTGGCTTCTCTGAGTATGGCTGCACACACCTGGAATCCCAGCAGTGGGGAGGTGGAGGCAGGGTTGATGAGTAGTTGACATTATCCATGGCTACATAGAGTACTTGAGGTCAGCCTGGGCTACAGAAGAGTGTTTGTCCCAAACTCCCCTGCCCAAAGGAAAACAACCCAAACAACAGAAATGTAGGTTCTAATTCCTGCCAAGGCACTGGTCAGGGAGAACAGTACTGCCTGCTCTTGGAGCTGCGTTTTCAGGAGAAGATGTTAAAGCATCCTATGGAGCACTTGGCATTCCTGGCCAGCAGCTCTCCAGCAGGTGGGGTTAATCACTGGTACACTTGATGATATCTGCAGATGCTTTGGGTGTCATGGCTTGGGTTCAGATACTACTTGTATCTGAGGACAGAGGACAGAGAGGCTGCTGGGCATCCTGTAGGCACAGGGCAATGAAGGACTTGTCACACTCTAATCACCAAGTGTGTTGAGGTTGAGTATGCTTGAGAGCAGGCTGTGGCCTTGGATGTGCTCTCTCTGGGTCCATTGCTGAGTCTTGGAGGGGCAGGGTGAGACAGATACACCCAGTGTGTCACACAGCATCTTGGAGGAGATTTCCCTGCTTGCTTAGGAGAAGGGCCAGATGTTGGCCGAGTGGATCCAGTGGTGAGTAAGAAGGATGTGGCAGAGGAAGGCTTGGTTGGGATGGGTGGGTTGTGTGTTCATTCACTAATTCATTTAGCATGTGTGGTATATATGTGTGTGCATGTGTGCTCTGCCATGCTTGCATATTGCAGAGGCAGGTGCAGGACTTGGGTGACCTCCTTGGTGACCTCTTCTACTGCTCTCCTTGTAATACTTGTTTTGTGTTTGTTTGAGACAGGGTCTTACATTTAGCCCTGGATGGTCTGAAACTCACTGTCATAGGCCAGGTTGGTTTTGAACTCACAGAGACCCATTTGCCTCTGCTTCCTGAGTGCTGGTATTATAGGTGTGCCATCATACCAAGACTCTTGTGTTTTTAAAAATAGATTCTTTCTCTGAACTTGAAGTTCCTCGTTTAGGCTGGGCTGGCTGGTCAGCAAAGTAGCACCCAATGGCCTCCATCCTCCAATGCTGAGATTACAGGCATGTGTGGCTGTGACTGGCTTTTCACAGGGATGCTTTCCTGAGGATTTGAACTCAGGTCCTCTTGCTCGCACAGCAAATAGTCTTACCCACTAAATCACCCATCTCTCAATTTTCTAATTATTTTCATTATTGTGGTAAATGCTTAAGACAGAGTCTCACTTTGAGCTTGAGTTTCTCTTATATATAGCTCTAATTCATAGCAATCCTTCTGCCTCAGCCTCCTGTATGCTAGGCTAACAGACATATGTATACCACCATGACTGACTCTCAGATGTATTTTATTATCTGCTCCTGAGATAATATGGTTTGGATTTCCTCCATCTTCTGAATGGGTTTAAGACAATACTGTCTTAGGTAGGCTGCAAACAGGCAGGCAAGGTACCTGTAGGTACCTTCATGTTTCTTATTAAATCATAGCCTAGAAACCTTGCCTCATTATTTCAGAAGAGGCACCTTTCCTTTCAGAAAGGAAAGTGGCTTGCCTCAAAACACAGAGCATCAGAGTGTCAAAATGAAGCTTGAAAGCCCCCAGATCTGATTCCAGTGCTGTCTAGAGCTTCACTTCTCCCCCTGCTGGTGAGGCATGAAATAGCAGTCATGGCATTTCTTCCTGTGCTTAGGCTATGGTTTTCCTTGCTGATGCAGACCAGGTTTAAAAAAAGATTATTATTATTATTATTTTAAATTATGAGTATTATTGTATGAGTGTGTTCATGTGAGTGTATGTACCCACAGAAGCAGAAGAGGGCATCAGATCCTCTGGACCTGATCCTGTGAAATGGGTGCTGGGAACTAAAATCCTGTCCTGCCTGTAAAAGCAGTATGCGCATTTAAGCCCTGAACCATCTTCAGCCTCTGGGTTTCAATTGTTAAGACCTGGACTCAAGTCCTTGCTGGAGACTTTGGAGAGCCATAATTCAAACTAAATGTCAGGCTTCTGTGCTGTAGTTTCCATAGCCATAGCCTAAGCACAGGATTCAGGTGCCAGCTGCCTGTAGGGCACAGGAATTTAATCCCAGTACTCAGGAGGCAGAAGCAGGCAGATGTCTGAGTTTGAGGCTAGCCTGGTCTACAGAGTGAGTTTCAGGACAGCCAAGGTTACACAGAGAAACCTTGTCTCAAAGAAACAAAACAAAAGAAATGGAAACAATTACAAAAACAAATGAAAGAAAGAAAGCTAGAAAGAGAGCAATTTCCTAAATCTAACACTAAGGTTGAGAGCATCCTTTTATGGATATTGGTTGATAAACAATGTTTATTGCCTGGGTCAGTTGGTATCATTGGAGCCAGGTACTCAATCCCTTGTAAAACTTTGCCTTCCCCATATGATGCTTTCTGTGCTGTTCAATAATGAGGGTGAAGCCCTTTGTGAGGGACAGACAGACTCAGTCACACGACAACAGACACGCTGACACAGAACACAGAAGAGGCAGTTTCACACATAGGGACAAAGGGACAAACAGACACAGAGACAGGGAAATTCACAGGGCAGATAGAGTAGACAGACAAAGGGTGGGAGCCTCTGGGATCATGAAGTAGAGAAATGAAATCTGAACTCACTCTTGTTAAATGACTGTTAATGCATAGTCATCCATAGTTATCGGGACTCAGAGCTGATAACTAATATGTGTAATCCCTGCAGGCAACAACAAGGGCTGTAGATGTAGCAACAACAGTGCTTACCTGGTGAAGCCCTGGACTGGAGTCTCAGCACTGAGCCTGGTGGCTCAGGCCTGTGACTGCAGGGCACTCAGGGATGGAGAGAGTGGCATCAAGTGTTTATCTTCTGTGAAGAAGCAACTCCAGCCTGGGCTACATGAGACCCTATCTCAAAAGAGGAAGGAGGAAGAAAGGGAAAGAAGGAGGGAGGGAGCGAGGGAGGAAGGGAGGGAGGGAAGGAGGAAGGAAGGCGGGAAGGTGGGAAGGAAGGAAGGAAGGAAGGAAGAAAGGAAGGAAGGAAGGAAGGAAGGAAGGAAGGAAGGAAGGAGGAAGGAAGGAAGCCAACTAGCCAGCCAGCTAGGCACAGTTCTGGGACTTGTGTTGGCTGGCTTGCTCACTGCAAAAAGTCTTTCAAAGATGAGAAGTGTTGGGGTGCAAAATCCTGTGTTCTTGTTCTAGTTCTACCCCAAATGCCCTATAATCAACAGGACATTTGTTTATGGTCAGAAAGGTCATGAAAGCAGCCATTTTTAAAGTGTTAATTTTTTCCTTAAAGTTCAAAGTGCAGGTGGCATTCTCCTGTGGTTGCTGGCTTTGATATCAAAACAGTTATCTCTATTTGAAGTCATTGAACAAACAGGAACTTGGCACATGCCATGAGCTTGCCAAGCTGACCTTGGAAAAAGAAGGCAAACTCTGTACCTGAGGGTTTTCTGTCCACAAAATGGAAGAAAACATGCCCTGTCTCTGTCTCAAATTGAACCCTGGGACTTTTACATGCTAGACAGGCACTCCATTCCTGAACTCTGTCTCCAGCCATTATCCATAACCACTGAGCCATCTCTCCAGCCCCAAATCATCACTTCATGCCTGACAGGCCAGCACTCTACCAAGTGAGGCGCCTGCCCTCCCCACCAGCTGTGTTTTGCTCTAGCAATGCTTGGTGTCTTACTGTAGGAGCCTTCAAAGTGTCATTGGTCTTGCCCCGTAGACACCTTTCCCCAGTTTCAGAAGCAGAAATGTCTCTACCCATTGCCAGTTGTACCCTAGGGAACAAGTCACCCCTTGGCCGTTTGCTTTCCATTTTGTGGTTGTAGACTCAGATCATATCATGAGAACTTAAGGAAGTTGTTCCCAACAAGGCTACTGGGCTTGCCTCTGGTCACGTGACCTCCCTAGGCCCCAGGGCCTGCTGAGGAAGGGGATGGAGTACAGGGACTGGTGGGGCCTGTGGCACATGCTCCAACCTTGGTGTTGACAGGGAGGCTTGACCCAGACCACTTTCCCAGGGCTGAGGCTGGGCTGCCCATGAATCCAACCCCGGCACCTGTGCTTTGAGGGAACAACAAGGCGCCCCTGCAGTCCCCACAGCCTGAACCCCACCACCCATTGTGCCCTGTTGGCCATCCTGGCTGTCTGGCAAGCTCTAACCCGGGCTCTGTGACCTTGAGCTCCTACAAGTGGACCAGTACTGCAGATGTGACCTTCTCACCAGCTCTGACTCGGTCAGGACAACTCCTCTGAGAAGCCAGGTGGCTGGCTCCCTGGCTCTGGGCCTGGGCTCAGCATGGGCATTTCCTTGTGTGCCTGGTGGTTGGAGGTTGGGACCTGGCCTTGTCATGGAAGCCGGCAACATTGGAGCCAATGGGAAGTTCCTTACTCCCACTGGACCTCTGGTCTCTGGATTCAGCAACTGCAGCCACACATTGTCTGGGGTGAGATCCTGGCCTGGAGCTTGAGCGTGTGTCTTGTCACACTGTTCCATAACAAACAGACTCAAAGCCAAAGTTGTGTGCATGTGTGTATGTGTGTATGGATGTCTATATACGTATGTCTCTGTGTATGCATTGATATGTTTAAGTATGTGTGGTTTTATACATGTATGCATGAATTTGTGTTCATATGCATATCCATGTGGATATGTATATTTGTCTCTGTGAGTAGGTATATGTGTATTTGCTCATGTATGTACACATATGTGTACATATATATGTTAGGCATGTATACATGTATATGTGTTTACGTATGTATACCTATCAGTGTGAGTGTACATAAGTATATATGTATTTGAATGCATATGTATCTATGTGTGCATTTGTTTATATCTGTGAATGTGTGGGCATGTGCATGTTTATGTGTCTGTATGTATCCATGTGCTAAGCGTGTGTTGTGTGTCTATGTATGCATGTTTGTGTTTAGTTGGGTGTGTGTCTGTGTTCATGTTGGCATGTGTATCTGTATGTGCATGTGTGTGTGAGTAGCATCTCATGTAGCCCAGGCTGGCCTGGAACTCCCTATGCAGAGCAGGTGAGATGACTTAGTGAGTGAAGCACTTGCTGTGTAAAGGTGGGAGGAGAGAGTCAACTCCTGTAAGTTTCCCCTTCCACATGGGGTGTGCACTCCATGTCGTACACACACAAAAACAACTTTTAAAAATCACTATGTAACCCCAGATCCAGTGGATACCTAGAGCAAGCACGTGCCTGTAACCCTGCATCCTGGGAGGGATTTTCTTTTTTTAGACAAGGATCTTAAGCTGTAGCCTAGAACCTGCCTGTGCCTCCCCAATGCTGGTATTACAGGCTTTCACTACCATGCCACTGATCATTCTTTTTCTGTGTGACTTTATGTATGTCTGTCGGTGTGTGTGTGTGTGTGTGTGTGTGTGTGTGTGTGTGTGTGTGTACCTACTTATCTGTCTTTGGAGATGGGGGACTTCAAGTAGTCCAAGCTGGCCTATAACTTGCTATGTATGTGAGGGTGACCTTGAACTCTTCCATTGCTCCACCAGGAGCAGTAATTCTCCTGCCAGGATCTGTTTCTCTGGATCCCTTACTGCTCCCTGGTTACTGGAGCATTTCTGTAACCGTGTCTGTGTGACTTTAGGCTGCTGGTGTAATAGTAGCTATCCAGGGCACAGCTGTGTATTTGGACTTTAAATCTTGGTGCCCTGTTCCTGGATGTGTGGTCTGAGGGTGGAAATTTACGCCTCTCTGAGCCTGAGGCTCTCATCCAGAAAGGATAGTGGCCTGTATTCTCAGTGGCTGAGATAACCTGGTCTTAATGGTTCTCGGCATGTATGAGTCAGAGAGATCATGGGTAAGGACACAGGGCTCTCGAGCTGGAGCCGGCCTCCCCTCCTCTCCCCCAGAGTGAGCTCCTAGAGAAAGGCTGTGTATGGCTGACTGAGCAGAGCAGAGTGATGTGGAGACTTTGATTGAACCCTGTAGCTCCAGAACATAAGTTGATCTTTCGTGCTATTCAGTCTAATAAATGTCCACCCCTGGCTCCAGCTCTGTGTCTAAACAAACACCCCGCTGCCACCCAGACCTGATGCCCTGACAAACAGATAAAAACTGTTTGGCAAGTATTAGGTTAACAAAACCCTACTTTCCCACCAAAATGAAGGGTTGTTGAATAGCAGTGGAGGCCTATGGCAAAGTCCTCCCGTCTTGCTATAACCCGCCTACCTGATGTCACCACCAACATATTTGCACGGTGCCTTCATTTGTGGCTTTCTTTGTTCTGTTACTATAAAAAGGTCATGGAATTGCAACCTCATTGGAACATGGTATTTGAGGAGACCTAAATCTACCTTCCTGGGTCATGGTCACTCATATTTGGCTCCGGGATAAAACATTCATTTTATTCTTTTGAGGGGAGAGCTGTTTCTTTCATCAACATCACGAGGAAAATGGGGGATAAAGCCAGGCATGGTGGTGCACACTTTTACTCCCAACCCTGGGAGGCAGAGGCAGGCAGAGCTCTGTTGAGCTCAAGGTCAGCCTGTTCATAGTGAGTTGCAGGACAGCTGGGGCTACATAATAGAGACCCTGTCTCAAGGAGGAGGGGGGGGTAGTTAAAACCTGAGTTTGAGTTCCTTTCACTTAAAACCACCAATTTGTGGCCTCTCAACCAAGTCCTTCAATAGTGCCATCACCCAAGTGGCCCCAGGGACTCTTTCATGACCTTCCTTTATCCCTGACTCTGACGGTTTCCTTTTGTCAGGCCTAATGGTGCCCGGGGTCGCTGTGGCTGTGTTAACAGCCACCACACACCATGTAGATTTCTCATCTTAAAGTTCTGGAGGGCTCTTCGTTTTAGCCAGGCGCCTGGTGTCTCAAGCCTTTAATCCCAGCACTCAGGAGGCAGAGACAGGCAGATCTCTGTGAGTTCAAGGCCAGCCTAGTCTACAGATTGAGTTCCAAGACAGGATCCAAAACAATACAGAACACTCTGTCTCAAAAAATCAAAAACAAAAACAGAGTTCTGGAGATAAGGAGTCCAGTTTATCCCACAGGGCAAGTTACGTTGTCAGTAGGGCTGGCTTTCTTTGCAAGCTGCAGAGAGGTCATCTGGAACAGTGGTTCTTAACCTTCCTAATGAGACGCTTTAATATAGTTCCTCATGTTGTGGTGACCCCCAGCCATCAAATTATTACCGTTGCTATTTCATAATGGTGATTTTGCTACTGTTAGTACTGTTAGAATCATAATGTAAATATCTGATACTCAGTCCCCAAAGGGGTCATGACCCACAGGTTGAGAACCACTGATCTGGGCCTTTCCCAGCATCTGGTAAGTGCCTGCATCTCCTGTGGACCCTCCTCTGTGTTCATGTCTCCCTGACCCTGACCCCCTGGGGGCGGGTCATCCTTCATCCTGAAGTCTCTGAAGTGATTGTCTCCTCCCTATGGGGACCCCTCTGATTACACTGGGCCCTGCCCAATTCCTCAGTCCTGACTGTCGTCTTGACTGGCTTGAGAGTCACCTAAGAGATTATGGAAGCACACCTCTGGGCATGTCTGTGTTGTTTCTGGAAAAGGCTTGGCCAGGTGGGCTCTGGCCTTCTTCACTGTTTCATCGGCCTGTGGACTCAAGATTTGAATACGCAGTTAGGATGAGTGGGGCCTGGCTAGAGGAAGTAGGTATTCGTGTGTCTCCCTACCCAATTGCTGTTATTGTTCCCTCCCGCTTCATGTCCCCATGATCTTCTGCCCAGCCATGCCCTTCTGCCACAGTGCTCTGAAGCTGTTAGCAAAGTCAGTCCCCGCCCCCTGTAAATTACAGACAGTAGTGAACTGTAGTAGATGCTGGGAACCGAACCTGGGACCTCTGCAGGAGCAGCAAGTTCTTTTAGCCTCCAAGTCATCTCTCTAGGCTATCCTTGTAATTAGAGACAGGCTCTCACTGTACTCAGGCTGGTTTGGAACTCAGTGCCTGTGGCTCCTGTTTAACACGGCGCTAACTAACAGAGCATAGTTTTTCAAGATAGTAACCCTGGCTGTCCTGGAACTCACTGAGATTTGCCTGCTTCTGCCTCCTGAGCATGGGGACCTATGGGGTATACCACTATACCCTGTCCGCATCGAGTACTTTAAAATTGGGGCTGGAGAGATGACTCAGCGGTTAAGAGCACTGGCTGCTCTTCCAGAGGACCTGGGTTCAATTCCCAGCACCCACATGGCGGCTCACAGCTGCTTGTCTGTAACCCTAGTTCCAGGGGATCTGGTACTCTCACAAAGAAATACATGCAGGCAAAACATCAATGCACATAAAAAAAAAAAAAAACAAAATAAATAGCTGGGCAGTGGTGGCACGCTCAGGATGTATCCCTGGTGCACAAAAGGACTTTGGGAGCACATTTCCCATGGAGGGATAATCCCTTAACCTAGAGACAGGAGGGAGGGCCTAGTCCCTACTCCAAATGACTTGACAGATTTTGTTGACCCCCTCCTGGAAGGCCTCACCCTCCCTGTGGAGTGGGGGGGGATGGAATGGGAGGGTGGTTGGGGGGCAAGGGAGGGTTGGAGAGAGGGGGAACTAGGATCAATATGTAAATAAGAAAAATAAATAAATAAAAGATTTAAAAAATACTTTAAGATGTATTCTAGAGGGCGATAGTGACTTGGGGACTGAGAGAATGTCCCTCTACTCAACAGTAGAGAGAGGGATTGAACTCAGGGCCCCATGCATGCTAAGCCAGCACTCTACCTCTGAGCTACATCTTTGGCTCATGACCACCTAATAGTTCCCTTTCTGCTTTCCACCATCACCACCATGCAGACCACATTACCTTTCCCCTGGACCATTGCAGAAGAATCGTAGCTTGGCCTCTGCTGTGAGAATTTTCACCCTGGGGAAGGGACTAGGCAACGGCCTGTCACCTTTTTTCCTGAAGACAAACCCCAGTTTGATTCTACCACATTCCTGCTGCAGAACCAGTGAGGTTTGGGGCTTACTTCCGGAGCACGGGCAAAGGATTCTGACAGGAGCATGGATGATCCCAAAGCAGCCACACTGAGAAGCCTGCACCCAGCATGGATGATGGCTTCCCCAAAGCTCTGCAGATGGAGCCCCTCCCCTTCAGACTTCCCAGCCTGCTGGTGTCCCCCCTCTCCAAGATGCCAAAGCATACAACTAGGGCAGAATCACAATCAAATGGCTTAGAGGAGAGGCTGGCTACTTAGTGAGGGTCCGATGACTCCGCCCAGCACCCCTCCCTCCCCAACTGTTGCGGAAATTCTTTCAGCCAATAGTCTTTGAGGCACCGGCCTTCGGGGCGGGGCTCAGAGGCTGCCTGTGGACTGGGAGCAAACACTGACTCCGTCATGGGTTGTCCTCTGAAGGTGGTGGATGGCAACATCCCCCCTCTAGAAGACCTCGGTGGTTCTCTACCTTGCTTTGTCATTTGTGACTGACTTTCCTTTATTCTGGGCTCTTCTGGACTCCCTAAGTACATCATCACACGCCTCCTCCTTCCAAGAGGGAATACTTACAGTCAACAGGTCTAGCTGTGATTGAACTCATGTGATTGAACCCATGAATTCAACTCATGACAATGGCCTCTGTTTGGTTCCACAGATAGTATAAACAGCAATCTCTCTGATTCTGCCCTGTCCCCAGTGCTTTAGTGTGTGCCTGTGACCACAGCAGTCACATCTCCATCTAAAACTGTGTGGGCTCCCCGATTGCCCTCTGAGACTCAGCCACTCCTGGCATAGCACGACGGCTTCAGGAAGGGCCTTTGGTCAACCCCCGGTAGCCCTTATTCTGGCTCTCCTTGCTGGGGTGACCAAGTTCTAGATTTAGCGCTAGAACTCGGGCATCTTGGAAAACTACACAGTCCAGGGCAACCCAGGGTGGCTTGTCACCTTAACATACTTGCCTGCCCACACTCCCACCCAGCCATGTTCTAGCAACAGCAGCTGCTGGAGTTCGTTCAGTTCCAGACTCTTACTGTGGCTTTACCCCCTCCCTTCCCCTGCTCTGCCACCCAGAGTAACTGAGGATTGGCCAGGCTTTGCAGGCTAGCCTTAATTCCAGCACTTGGAAGGTAGAGGCAGGAGGATCTCTGTGAGTACCATGCCCCATCTTGGTCTACATAGGAAGAGCCAGGCCAACCAGGGCTATACATCAAGACCCCATCTAAAAAAGAAAGAAATGGAGAGTTACTGATGGTGGCTAAAACTAATGCAGGTTTATTTTTTCCACACAGCAGACATTCAGAGGGGAGTGGCTACGGCCTCAGATCTGCAGTGCGAGTTCAACAAGGTCTGAGCTGATGTTGCTGCGTTCACAGGGCCAGAAGACGGCTGCCTCAGCTTTAGCCATCATTCCTGTATTCAAGGTGTTACTTCACCATGTGTTGGGTTCCCTTTATAGGGATGATTTTCCTTCTTACATGGCATGAGCACTGGGGCCAGATTAGCAATGTCTGAATCCCAGCTCTTCCTCTTTCTAGTTAAGCTATCCTGGGAGGTCACTAGATCTTTCTGACTTTAGTTTTCTCATCTGTCAGAAGGGGTGTGTGTGTGATGAGAGCCAGCCTCTCAAGCCTATGTTGGAGAGTTGAGTGTAAAACCCACAGGGACAGAGCTCATCGAACATTAGATTATTTCATTATTATTCTCTTGGACATAACAGATTCATTCCCCTAGTTCCCTACCTGCAAGGGACCTGGGGTCAGCAAGAGTTGAGCATGTGTGATGTACCACTTAGAGACAAGCATGCAGAAGAGGATGCAACACAGATCAATCAACCAGCAATACTCTTAGGAAACTTCTACTCCAATTTTAAGAACCAGCTTGGGCATTGCCACCTTCAGAAAGCCCTCCTGGACTACCACTGCTAACAGACATTGGTTAAGGTAGCTCGTTTCTGTTCCCCTGGTCTGTGTTACTCACTCACACACACACCACACACACACACACACACACACACACACACACGTTTCTGGACACACTGTTGTCTACTGCAGAGCAAGGATCTTTTCTGAACCTGGGGACCCTTACACCCTATCACGTTTTGAGTAACAAAGGACACTCCCGGGGCAGGGGAGGCCCCTCACAGTCCTTGCCTCCAGCCCTTGTTTCTGATGGAAGGAGCAGGACAGTCGGTGGACTAATGAGTAGCTGTAGCTAGGGGCTCCCGGAAGGAGATCAGAGGCTGCAGTGCAGCCCTGGTAGATGGTGTGCTGGCTAGCTTTATGTCCACTTGACACAGTTACAGTCATTAGACGGGAGGGCGCCTCAGTTGAGAAAATGCCTTTATTAAGATCAGGTTGTAGGGTGTAGTGACATAATCACTCTGTCCGTACCTGTGGCATTGACCATGCCCATTGGGGGTGGGGACAGGGCATGGCCTGGGGGAACTAGCTCTGGGGAAAATCCCCCCACCCCCCAGCTCTTTTGCTTGCTAGATGGGGACAGAGGGCATCCAGAGGCATCCTTGGGACCAGGAACCTGCTGGCATTCATCTGTCTCTGTTGTAAGTTATTTCTCCCTGAATAAACATCTATTTAGCCTATCTGTTTTTCCCGATCCTTATTATTCCAAGTTAGTAGGGGCTGGGCATGGTGGTGCATGTCTTTAATTCCAGCACTTTGGAGGCAGAGGCAGGTATATCTCTGTGAGTTCAAGGTCAGCCTGGTCTACAGAGAGAGATCCAGGACAGCCAGGGCTACACAGAGAAACCCTGTTTCAGAAAACTACAACAACAAAAGATCAGGCTGTAGACAAGCCTGTGGGTAGTGGTTCCCAACCCTCTATTACTGTGACCTTTTAACACAGTTCCTCATGTTGTAGTGGCCCCAATCATAAAAGCATTTTGCTGCTACTTCATAACTAATTTTGCAGCTGTTATGAATCATAATGTAAATATCTGATATGCGGGATATCTGATTTGTGACTCCCAAAGGGGTCACAGCTTTGGCGGAGGATGGAGGAAGGAGTAGAAGATGGGCTAGAAACGCCATGAGTATTGAAATCTGAGCGGGCTGTTCTATGGGAGATTGATGAGAGCTGCGAAAGTGATGGAGGCCTGGCCTGTGAAGTTTCAGAAGGAAGATTAAAGACTCCATCAGGGCCATTGCTATTTTGAATTAAGATTCTGTGGGTACAGGGGTAGGTGGATCTTTGAGTTCGAGGCCAGCTTGATCTACAGAGCGAGTTCCAGGACAGCCATGGCTGTTACAGTAAAACCCTGTCTTAAAAACCCAAAAGGAAAAAACAAACACACACAAAAGATTCTGTGGATCTGGCTAGCTGCAGCTGAAGAATCAACCGCAGTGAAATCTCTGATCTGCTGGGATCCTCGATGCTGGTCAGCTGGAGCTGAGAGATTAGCTGTGATTAAGAAGAGACCAGCATTGCTGAGGTGAAATCTGAGGAAAGAATTCCTGAGCGTCAGCGCACAGAAGCTGTGTTCCAGACATGGCCGAGGTTGTAGCTCACGTTGACAGCCAAACTTGGTAGGGTAAGAGTTCCCCAGGTGGTGCTGGTTTTGAAGGTGGGAAGGGGTCATGGAGAGCAGCTGAGGCCTGGTACTCTGTGGCAGGGTTAGAATCCCTGAAGAGAGCCCAGGAGAGGCCATCGGTGAAAGTGCAGCCCAGCGGCAGCAGACGACCCCAGCGTTTTGGAGATGCCAGTACCATGGGGTGACCACCAGGGACAGCAGCAGCAGTGGAATGGAGGCTGCTGGAGCCCAGAAGAGGAGCTGTGTGTGCTGCAGGGGGAGGGCGGAGCTGGAGAAGGGACCCCAAGCCCTTTGCAGGAGTCCAGAAGATGGTGAGTGGGTCCCAGACACTGGGTACTGAGTTATTTACACTTGGAGTTTGTTTTGCTTTGATTTGATTGTGGCTGTGCCTCTTGAAGTAAGAATGTATTTAATTGGCATTTCATTTATTTTTGATCTTATAGGAGCGCACGGTTGAGAGACTGAATTTTTAAAGAGATTCTGGGTTTTAAAAGAGACTGTGGATTTAAATAGATGGGCTTTTAAAGTGTTTGAATTTGTAAAGACTGGAATTGTTAAGACTTGGAAAATTTTGCATTGTGATGATCATATCAATGTGTGCTCTTGGGGATAAACAAGAAAGGGGAGGTGTGGCTTCACAGAGTTGTGTTTGTGTGTCAGGTTGACAAGGGGGGTCAGTTGTGCTGGCTGGTTTTATGTCAGCTTGATACAAGTTATCGTCATCAGAGAGAAAGGAGCCTCAATTGAGAGGATGCCTCCATAAGATCGGGCTGTGAGGCATTTTCTTAATTAGTGGCTGATGTGACAGGCCTGTTGTGGTGGGGCCACCCTTGGGCTGGTGGTCCTGGGTTCTGTTAGAAAGCAGGCTGAGCAAGCCACGGGGAGCAAGCCAGTGAGCAGCTCCCTCCATGGCCTCTGCATCAGCTCCTGCCTCCAGGTTCCTGTCCTGCTTGAGTTCTTGTCCTGACCTCCTTTGATGATGAACTGTGATGTGGGAATGTGAGCCAAATAACCCTTCCTTCCCCAACTTGCTTTTGGTCATGGCTTCTCATCAAAGAACCCCAACTAAGACACATGGCTACACTTTCAGGGACATCCCAGGTCAGTGGTCTCTCTTCAGGGGACGAATGCCTAGCTGGGACATCTCTCACCAGACCGTGGCTGCTCAGGTCTTGAGTCTCACCTGCCTCCTGAGAGTACTCCTGTCCCTAGCCCATTGTGGCTCCTGTTTTGCTGGCTGTTGCAGAGGCCCTAGCCCAGTATTTCCTCTCTCTGGGCCTCGTTTTTCCTCCACATCTCACGCTTTTCCTGTGACTGTGGGAACCACTGCTTTCCTCAAGCCTGTGGGTGGGCCTGGGGTCCTCCTCTTCCTGTACCACCCAGGGCCAGGATTCATCAAACACTTCTCCAATCAGACACCTCTGGCCAACAGCTACTGTTGGGGTTGTGCTGGGCATTCATCGCTAGGAATCTCTCTGAGATGCATGCGTCTTCCTGTGGTGTGGCCTGGCTTTGAGGAGCCACCTGCCTGCACCTGCCTACACCTTAATTCTGGCCTCTCAAGCTACCTGCTTGCTTCCTGTTAACATGGTGACACGCCTGCCTTTAATGTCTCCATGGCCTGGCCTCGGGTATATGTTTCCAGTGCTCAGAGATCCAGGAACCCCCAGAAGGCATAAATGAATGTAGCCAGGTGTTCATGGAAGGAGCTTTATTGCTGTTGAGAGGTGGGCTGCAAGGCTTCTGGAACCAACTCTTCACAGCTGTATTTTCTGGGGGAGCAGAAACTGTGATGAGTGACTCGGGGACATCCTACTTTCTGGGGCAGAGTAAGGCTCTTCAGGGTAGTAGGCTCCCAGCGGGGACATAGCCAGGCCTGGTCTCTGCCCAAAGGCTTTTTCAGAGCATGGTGCATGTGGGCTTAGGACACATCCTGTACTTGTTGGGGAGCGCGTGCCTAGGATGCCTCTGTCCCCACACCCTTAAGCCTTTATGTGGCTGCCCATGTGCCCCCTCTGCGTTTCCCCTTCCCGTTCCTGACTTGAGGCCTGCTCCAAGAAGGGTTCGGCTGGGGTTTCTCAGTGAGTGGAAGAATGAACTTGAGTGTGGGATGTGTCCAGTGAATACATCCAGGAAGGAGCCAGTGAAGGAGACGCTACATGAGGAAGTGGCCCCCGGGCCACAGGGAGGAGTGCAGGGGACACCTACCTCGTTGATCCATTCGTTGTAGGCAGACACGCGGGTGAAGACCACTGGCTTCTTGAGTGTGTTGCAGCCTTTAGGGGAGCCAAAGCTCACGATGCCATGCACCTGCCAGGAGCCATCTTCTGCTTGGCAGTTCAGTGGGCCACCCGAGTCTCCCTGCATCAGAGCAGCAGGCCTCAGCTCCAAACCTCTCCCAGAGGCCAGCTTCGGCTGCTGTGGGGGATGTGAACTGGGCCCTTGACCTCCATACCTAATATTTAGGCCTCAGGCTAGCTTGGGGACAGTGACAGAGAAAGTGTAGGGACTACCTTGACCTCGTTCTGTGAGGCCCCGAGGTGTCAGCTAGCTCTTGGTTTGCTGTGATCTGGGATGAAGCCAACCTCCTCTGCCTCAGTTTCCCCGACTGCTCAGGTCACTGTGGGTAAGATTCTGTGAACTTCCCAGAGATCAAGGAGACTGGGGAGCCTGAAGAAGTCTGGGAAAGTAGGGGGTGGAGTGGGGACATGGTCATGTGTTTCAGAATGGACAGTCCCCCATTGTCCCGGATGTTCTGTGGTCTGGTCACACTCTGAATCCCTGTCTCCCTGGATTGGCGCATCAGAGTCTTCAGGAGTCAAATATGAAGGCAGCCACTTCATGCTGCTAGACCCATTGAGTCTCTCAGTGGCTCTGTGAAGTGTTTCCTATGGCCTGTGTTTTTGATGTGTGTATGTGCATGCACATATGTGTGTGTGTGTGTTTGTGTGTATGTGTAGGGTATGTGTGCCATTGTGCATGCAGGTGTCTGTGGAACCAGAAGACACCCTTGCTCATCATCCTCAGGTGCACTTCTCTCTGGCCTGGAGCTGGCCACCTGGGCTAGACTCATTGGCCAGGGAGACCCAGGGGCCCTCTTGTCCCTAGCACTGGGATTCAGGTGTGCCACCATGCTTGCCATTTTTATAACATGAGGTCTGGGAATGGAATTCAGGTCTTTGTGCTTGCAAGGCAAACACTACCAACTGAATTCTCTCCCTAGCCTGAGCGTTCTCTCTCTCTCTCTCTCTCTCTCTCTCTGTCTCTGTCTCTCTCTCTCTCTCTCTCTCTCTCTCATTTTCATTGTGTGTGTGTGTGTGTGTGTGTGTGTGTGTGTGTGTGTGTGTGTGTGCGCGCGCGCACGTGCGCTCGCACGTCACAGTGCATATTTGGAGATCTGGTCCTCTCCTTCTACCATGTGGGTTTTGGGGATCACACTCAGGTCACCTTTACCCTTTGAGCCACCTCTCCCCTGCCCCCCCCCACTTTATAGAAACTTCAGCAGCCCACCCAATTGCTGGCTCCATTGGGACTTGAAGTTGAGCTGCTCATGTCCAGCCCTCTGCCTCCCCCCATGCACAGGGGCTGAGCAGCAAGGGATGGGCTGGCGTGACAGCTTTCCTCTAGGCCTACAAGATCCATCAGAGCTTGGCTTCTTGGAGGGAGGGGTTTGATATGCTCCATCCTACCCTGCTCCGCCCACCTCCCTGCTGCCCCCTAGTGTGGGGTCAGGACACTCACATTACAGGCTGAGATGACGCCATCACCCCCAGCACACTGCATGGTCTTCCTGACCTTGATGAACCACCAGTCCAACCTGGAGCACGTGGCGTGGCTCACAATGGGCTGCAGGCCCTGCTGCAGCACGTCGGCAATGGGACCACCAGCTAGGGAGACAGCAGCCGTGCCAGGGAGTCAGCCTGTGCCCTTAGCGCGCCATAGCTCTGGCATCCAGCCAGCAGGAAAGTGGGACCCGGCAAAGGCAAATTGGGTGCATGGAAGGCTGTGGGAACTGTGAGTGTGCCCTTCATCAAGATAGTGCAAATCGTTGGGTCATGGTCCCTTAGAGACTATGTGTGTTTAGCTTGGAGTCCGGCTTTGCCCCCCTTCCTGTTTTGCTATGCTAGGGATCAAACCTAGGGCTTTTGAGTATGCTGGGCAAGCAGTTTCCCATTGAGCTGAATGCCCAGCCCTCTGTTAACTTTTTGTTTTGAGGCAGGATCTCCCTGAGTTGTTTAGGCTGCTCTCGAACTCACTCTGTGCTGAGGCAGGTTAACTTGTGAACCCTCTGCCTCAGCTGGGATCTTGAGGGTCCAACTGTCAGTCATTTCCTTCCAGAATTCCATCTTAGCTACATATATCTGAAGGTTTTCTTTGCCCAGGATGTCCTTAAGGGCTAGCCTGTGCTTTCTTGCAAAGCTTTAATTTCTGTTTAACTGTCTGGCTCAGCTGGCATCTGCTTGGGCATTGGTTTGCTGTGAATTATTGCCTCCTTTCCCCTAAGGGCCAGTTTTAGTTAGTTGGTCAGTTTATTTATTATTTTGATACAGGTTCTTATGTAGCCTAGGCTAGCCTCCAACTCCCTATGTAGTGACCTTGAACTCCTGACCCTCCATCCTGCACCTTCCAAGTTCTGGATCACAGACATGCATGATCATGCCTGCCTTTTGTTTTTAGTTTATTTACATGGCTGGGGCAATGAGGCAATTCCTGTTCTAAATACCTGATGAGTTCTAGCCTATTTAATCCTCATATCACCCACCACACTTACTTGTGACATGCTTGTCACATGGTCTGGGCTGAGTAAATAAATAGTAGCTGATGTTATAACGAAGGGTTAAAATCTATGACAATGTCAGGCAGGAGGGAGAATGTGGGAGACATGCTGATCTTGAGTGGCACCTCCTCCAGGAAGCCTCGGGAATGTCCCCGTATAGGCTGTACTCACTCCAGAGGCGACCCCAGCCGGTGACATAGCAGGGGTAGTCCTGAGGCAGCAATGCGCCCTCCTCTGGGATGCAGCCCACCTTGATGGTGTCACTCAGTTCCACGGGCTCAGCCAGCTTGATGATGGCAATGTCATTCCTGGAACACAAAGTGGAGGTTCAGCAAGTGTATAGAAGGTGGTGCTGGGTGTCAAGCCTCGGTGGCCAGGGATTCCATAAACACACACCTAGTAGCAGCTTATACGCTAGTGAAGGACAAATGGAGGACAAATGGCTGTGTGTGTGTGTGTGTGTGTGTGTGTGTGTGTGTGTGTATGCGTGCACACGCGTGTGCACGCGCCCACGCCTGTGTGCCCATGCATGTGTGGAAGATGTCAGATGTCCTGCTCTCTCACTCTCCATCTTATTCCCTGGAGACAACCCTTACCAGTGAGGCTGGCAGCCAGCAATCCCTGGAGACCCCCATGCTTCCACCTCTCACAGAACTGGGGTTAGAGGCTCTCTTCCAGCCTGCGCAGCTTCTAATGTGGGTGCTGGGGATCTGAACTCAGGCCCTCAGGCTTGCACGGTGTGCTGTGACATTTTATGTCAGTTTGACACAGGTTAAGGCTGGAAGAAGGGCTCTGGATTGAGAAAGTGCTTTGCATAGGACTGGCCCGTAGGCAAGTCTCTAGGGCATCTCTTGATAGTTGATATGTGATGGCCTAGCTTACTGTGGATGGTGCCATCCCTGGGCTGGTGGCCATGGATGACAACAGCAGGCTGAAAGCCGGGCATGTGGTGGTGCATGCCTTTAATCCCGCACTCAGGAGGCAGAGGCAGGCAGATTTCCGAGTTCGAGGTCAGCCTGCTCTACAGATCGAGTTCTAAGACACAGAGAAACCCTGTCTTGATTCCTGCCTTGCTTGAGTTCTTGCTCCAACCTGAAAGCATAAAGCAAACCCTTCTTTCCCAGGTTGCTTTTTTTCCCCTCATGGTATTTATCACAGCAACAGAAACTGGGACTAAGACACACAGCAAGTGCTCTTAGCCATGCAGCCACCTTCCCAACCCTAAGTGACCTTTCTAGTAGGTACACCTGTCCCCTTAGATGTGGCATCTTCCTCATGTGCCACAGAATGGAAATGTTCAGAACCACTGTAGGTTATGACCCCCTGGAAAGCGAGCTGTGACAAGTCCAAAGTGATGACAACGCATGTTCAGGTTCATTTAAACAGTCTTTGTGCCACAGGAAAAATTGGTGACCCTGGCAGATATGCACTGGGATAAATACACACAAACACACACACACACACACACACACACACACACACAGATACACACATCTTTCTTCCTCCCTCCTTCCCTTCCTCCTTTCTTTCTTTTCCTTTTTCTTTCTTTCTTTTTTTTTCTTGAGACAAGGTTTCTTTGTGTAGCTCTGGCTGTCTTTGAACCTGCTCTGTAGACCAGGCTGGCCTTGAACTCAGAGATCCACTTGTCTCCAGCTCCTGAGTTTGGGATTAAAGATTAAAGACGTGTGCTGCCACAACCACCTGACTGGTTTGGGGTTTTGATTTTTTTTTCTTTCTTTTTTCTCTTTCTTTCTTTCTTTCTTTCTTTCTTTCTTTCTTTCTTTCTTTCTTTCTCTCTCTCTCTCTTTCTTTCTTTCTCTCTTTCTTCCTTTCTTTCTTTTTCTTTTCTTTGAAACAGGGTCTCTTCCACATAGCTCTGGCTGTCTTGGAAATGCTGGCCTTGAACTTAATAGAGACCCACCTCCCTCTGCTTGCCTTTGCCTCCTGAGTGCTGGGATTAAAGGCTTGTATCACCATGCTCTGCATGGGCTATATTTCTTAACCTCTCTGAGCTTTAGTTCCTTGTCTGGGGCTGTTGTGAGGGTTAGATGAAGGCCAGCATCTCACATGTCTGCTGCAATCTGGGCAAGTACTCAGCACTCAGGATAGGTGACACTTGACTCAGCCTCTTGCTGGCTGAATTCTAGAAGAGTTTGGTGGCAGGGGGGGGGGAGATCTTGGGGATAGAGATCCCGTATGTGCTTAACCCTAATCTTTGATCAACACGAAGGACTAAATAGATGTCATCTTGTGACCCTGTGGGTTGGGCATGCCAAGTACAGGGGTCAGACTCTGTGGCTCCACCTTGGGGACCCTCCTCCCGTGCTGCCCCAGGGCTGGCACTCACCACACAAAGAGGGGGTTCCACTTCTCATGGACGTAGATGGTGTCCACCCCAGAGTACACGGAGCCTTCCTCATTCTCCACCGTCAAATTGGACTTCCCCAGGCCCACTCGGTAGGTTAAGGTTTTGCTGTGGGGGAAGAGAGAGAGGTCAAGTGGCAGGAACAACCAAAAACTAAGAGCGTTGGTGACCTGGTCCCCTTCCTACAGCAGGGCTCTGTGGAAAAGGGAATATCTGTTCTGATCTGCCTGTGCAAGACGTGAGTTTAGAGCCAGACTCGGGTCGGGAATGGCCTTGCTGCCCTAGACTGGCAGTCTAGGGGATCCAAACTGCCTCGCCTCTGGCTTCCACATGGCAGTAGCCACCAGAGTGACTCCTGCTTGGCTCTGTCCTCCCTATGACAAGACCCTCCTGCCCTAGGATGGCCGGAAAGCACCACCACATCTGGCTTCCCCTGACTGTTCAGCATCTCCTAAAACAGGTGATAACTGCACCTGAAGCTCTTCCCACAACTCTGCCTCTCTCCAGTCATGCACCCCCCACACCCCTGCCCCATCTTCACACTCTGCACCCAGTAGGAGGCTGACCCCCCCACCCCGCATTTTCCAAGCATTAAAGAGGTACCTCCTTCACACCGGCTATTCCTGGAATCCCACAGATCTCCCTCCCTTCTTTTGTGCCTTTGTCCTTTTCAGAGAGATCCATCTCCCAGATCCATCTTTCTTTCCTTCTACCTCTTTTTCTCCCTTTTTCCTCTCTTTTCTTCCTCCCCTCACTGCCTATTCCCTTTCCTTCTTTCTTCTTTTTAGCCAAGGTTGGCCTCAAATGCAAGGTTATCCTAGCCAAAGATAATCTTCAACCTAGGATCTTCCTTCCTCTACCTCTCAACTGATGGGAGCACAGGTACCATCCCACCTGTGGGAGTGAGTGATGGGATTACAGGTACCATCCCACCTGTGGGAGTGAGTGATGGGATTACAGGTACCATCCCACCTGTGGGAGTGAGTGATGGGAGCACGGGTACCATCCCACCTGTGGGAGTGAGTGCTGGGATTACAGGTACCGTCCCACCTGTGGGAGTGAGTGCTGGGATTACAGGTACCATCCCACCTGTGGGAGTGATGGGAGCACAGGTACCATCCCACCTGTGGGAGTGAGTGCTGGGATTACAGGTACCATCCCACCTGTGGGAGTGAGTGATGGGAGCTTACAGGTACCATCCCACCTGTGGGAGTGAGTGATGGGAGCTCGGGTACCATCCCACCTGTGAGAGTGAGTGATGGGATTACAGGTACCATCCCACCTGTTTTTATGCTACACTGGGGAATCAATCCACAGCGTATGCAGGCTAGGAAGGAACTCTGCCAACTAAGCTACAGTCCAGCTCCCTTATTTTACTATTTTAACACCCTCTCTTCCTCCTTCCCTCCCAGTTCTGGGCTGTCTTCTTCTAAATTGAGCCAGAACCACAGTGTATCCTTTTTCCTCTTCCAGCCTCACTTTTGTTTGTCACATATTTACATATCGCTCTACCTTCCACTACAATAGTGGAATAGAACATTGCAACAAAATAGCCCCGGAGGCCGGCGCTTGTCTCCTTTGCTGTGCACAAGAAATGCTTTCAACTGAATCCGAGACCACCTGGCGAGGAAGATGGCTAGCAGGGCGCAGTGCCTGGAGCATTAGATACTCAGGTCTCCCCGTGTTGCCCCAGCTCACTCGATGCAGTGGGCAGCAGTGAGGACGTGGCTGTTGGTGATCAGACTGCCCCCACAGGTGTGCCGCCATATGCCATCCCTGAGGTACTGAAGAGAGATCTGTAAAAGGGCCACATGTTAGTGCTCCAGGGATCCCCGGCCGTGTCCCTCCCACCTCGCATCTGCCTCACAAAGTGCTTACCTGCCAAGGCCAGCTGTGGGGGATGGCATCCTCTCCCCCTACCACCCTGGTTGCCACGTTGGGTGGGAAGGTGGGATCGCCACAGCTGGAGGCTGTGGAGAGAGGGGAGTGCAGGTGAGCAGGTCGCCCCACCCCCCCAAAAAGGGCAGGGGAAGCTCAGATTTGGTGGTGGTTCATATCCTACTTGATGGCTTGGAAGGGTCACCCGCCCCCTCCCCATAGTGTGTGTGTGTGTGTGTGTGTGTGTGTGTGTGTGTGTGTGTGTGCGTGCGTGCGCACGGGCATGCGAAAGAGAGAGAGAGAGAGGGAGGGAGGGAGGGAGGGAGGGAGGGAGGGAGGGAAGAATAACACTAATCTGAGTCTCCTGACACATTTGAAAAGCCACACAGGAGGAGGAAGGATGCTTCATGTAGTGGAAGGAGCAGGCAGGTGGCTGGCAGCCATGAGGAACTGAAGATGCCTTTTGTGGGTCTCGGCACAGTGTGGGTATGGGGGAGCATTCAGCAGGGACCACACAGAGTCCCACACTGTCATGTCTCGGAAGTCGTGTGGCGTGGTTTCCTAACCCGAGGCGAGGCAGATGGGGCTGGCATTCTGGCTGTTAGGCAGCATGTGACCCTGAGGCAGGGTACTGAGCATCTCTGGGCTTCTGTGTCCCCACTGTCGAATGGCGAAAGGGACAAACCTAATACTTGTATACGGTCCAGTTTGCTCCGCAACTTGAGAGCCCAGCTCCATCCCTGATCAGGAGCTATCACTCACCAAAACCAAACCAAACCCTGTTGAACCCCTCAGCTTGTAATCTGGGAGAAAGCCAGGGCAAAGGAGCCCTCCAGAGGGAGACACAGCTGGGAGAGGCAGGCCCAGTGGACCCCTGGAGTGAACACAGCAGCCTGAAGCACCTACTGTGGGCCTGGCTTCATCCCCTCTCCAGGACCTACTAATTTGGAAGTGGCTTTACTGACACGCAGCTGCTCAGTAGCGGAACCCACAAAGGACCCCAAAGCGCTCTTCTTGGGGAGCAGAGGACACCCCAAGGCCAGCTTGATCTTACAGCCTGCTGGACACAGCTTGTCCCCACTCCCAAGCTTACCGCAGGCCACGATGGCCGTGGCGGCGAGGACTGTAATTCCCAACATGGTCAGGCGCTCAGGAATGGCCGGTGTGGAGGCAGGCTGGGCATTTATAGGCATGGGGGGCGGGTGAGGGCACAAGATTCAAGGCTGAGCTCAGCCTGGGGACAAACCTGTCCTGACAAGGCCTTTTCCTGACCTTGGTAATTACTGTTTAATTTGGGCAGGAGATGTGGTTGGCTACAAGTATGGGGTTTCCAAGGTGGAGCGAATTCACAGGGCCTCTCTATCTTCCATCAGAATATCGATCTGATATCGTCTATCCTTGTAGATGACTATAACTCGATTTGTATGTTTTTCTGCAGATTTTATTATTAATTATTACATCATTATTTTAAATGTAAGAATGATTTTATGTGTATGTTTGTCTACATGTATCTGTACATCATGTGTGAGCCTGGTGCCAGGAGAGGACATCATGTCTCCTGGAACTGGAGTTACAGGTGTTCGTGAGCTGCTGTGTCAGCGCTGGGGACCAAATTCACATCCTCTGCAAAAGCAGCAAATACTCTCAGCCACTGAGCCATCTCTCCAGCCCCATTTCCTGTTGATTTTAAAGAAATAAAAAGTGTTTTCTGGGCCTCTCAAGGGCCTTGCCACTGCCCTTGGATGTCTTTAGTGTGCCTATGAGCAACCACTTCCCCAGAGCAGCTGGTGGGGTGGGCAGGAACCACTTTGGCACTCTGGTCCCTGGCTCTGGTGCAGAGAGTAGCTGGGCAGAGGATGCCATTAGCTTTGGCCCACACCTGATACTGGGTAGGCTGACAGACTGCAAAAGCTGTCGTGGGAGGCTGGTGGCTTTCCCGTGACTGTGGGATAGGGCTTGAGACTGTAGTCTGTTTCTAGATGTGTGTTTTATTTGGCATGATATATATATATATATATATCATGAATTCATTCATTCATGACCCAGAGATTTGTTAAGCACCAGCTATATGTATGCTCTGTGTACAGCAGGGTGCATCCTGTCAGCCAGGGTGATGTGTTCCCTGGAGAAGAGAACCATAGCTGGAGCTCTGTAGGACATGAGATCCATCCTAGGTGGGGGCTGGATGGATGGGTTGCACCTGGGGTTTCTTCTCTGCTCATCCCTTGTTCAGAATGAACTGGAGACCTGGAGGTGCTGGGAATGTCACAGCCCTCCACTGTTCCCCACCCTATCCCTGATTTCCAGGGGCCATCCACCCTGTGACTCTCAGGGTCTCAGGGCCAGAGGCTGTAATGGAAAAGTAACCACTACAGATGTGTGGGCGTGCTGGGGTGTGGCCAGATGATGCCCTGTGGCCTTTAGAGAAGGTGGTGGGGAGCCGGAGTGAGAGCCTGAGAAAGGGACAGGTGCTAGTGACAGGGGCCTGGACTCTGCCTTCCTCCACAAGACTTGGTGGCAGCTGTTGCCTCTTGAATGATGTCCGCTAAGTGGGGGAGGTTGGAGGGCTGCCAAGGTTTTGCCTCAAATACCACAGGGAAGAATTGTGGCTTCAGAGAGAGTTTGGGGGTGGGGTTCACTGAAGAGCTTGAGCTCAGCAAGGCAGCGTGGTAAGTTCAATGGGGGCTGGGGTGGTGCACACTTCTAATCCCAGCACTAAGGAGAGCAAGGCAGGTAGATCTCAGAGTTTGAGGCCAGCCTGGTCAACACAGAGATTTCCAGGCCACCAGGGCTACGTGCTGAGACCCCGTGTCTTAAAAAAAAACAAAACCAAACCCGAGTCCAGTGGAGGCTCTGGGAGAGCAATGGAGATCTGAGCGGCTGGGATCTGGTAAAGAGGGTCAGTGAGAAGAAGAGGTCTGGGGAAGTTTTTCGTTTGTTTGGATTAAAAAAAAAAACAACTTAAAGTTACGTGTGTGTATTTACGTGTGCGCACACATGCCAGGGTGCACATGTGGGGGTCAGAGGACCCCTTGGCGGAGTTGGTGCTCTCCTCACACAATGAGGGGCTGGAACCCAGGCAGGTTTTACAATCCTGACCCTCCTGCCTCTACCTCCCCAGTGCTGGCAATACAGGCAGATGCCACCACACCATGCCCTAGGGAACTGGGTTGCTTGAGGCCTCCTCATTTCTCAGCTGGCTTTCTCTGCAGGGCTCTGCTGTGGGTCAGTGGGGTCTTGGCAGGCTAAGTTGAGGCCCCCAACAGCTGAGTCTCTGGCAGCCAAGAGTCAGTCTGTTTGCTGACCTTGGAGTCTGAGGGCTCAGCCCACACTCATGGCCAGGCCAGTTGCAGCTTGAGTGGAAGGAAGCTGGTCCCTTTCAATCTCCCTCCCCCCCCCAGAGTCTGTCTCATTAGCACAGTGGTTTTCACCCTGTGGGGTGGCGTGACCTTTGGGTCAAATGACCCTTTTACAGGCATATCAGATGTTTACGTTAGGATTCATAACAGTAGCAAAATTAGTTAAGTAGCAACAAAATTTGATGGGGGGTCATCACAACACGAAGAACTGTATTAAAGGGTCTCAGCGTTAGGAAGGTTGAGAACCACTGCTCTAGGGAGTTAGGGGATCCTTAGTACAAGGGCGTGGAGGGCAGGAACTCACAGATAAGCCTTAGAAAACCCAGGATTGTTGAACAATTCTGAAAGCAAGGCTTTTTCCTTCAAGGGAAGAACTGACTCCTGTGTCCCACCCGGGAGGCTGTGAGCACTTGTGTGTTAATGCCTGGTGATCTCCGCCACTCTGTAAAGCCAGCCCTCATCAAGCCGAATCACCCAGACTGACTCCTGAACACTGAGTCTCCGTCAATAGAAAAGTCACAGGAACTTTACTAGACTTCACAAAAGAGTTTCAATGTGGCCATGCCTGCAGCTCCATTGTGGCAACTGTCACATGGAAACTGTCCCCCAAAATTTTACAGTGTTTAAATATGTGAAAAATAAATTCCGTGGCATCAGACTCCAGAACGGCCACAGTTGCACTGACCCAACTTCCTTCCCTCCCCTTTTCCCTTCCTTCCTTCCTTCATTTCCTTCCTTCCTCCTTTTCAAAACAGGATTTTTCTGTGTAGCTTTGGAGCCTGTCATCAAACTCACAGAGATCTGCCTGCCTCTGCTGCATGAGTGCTGGAATTAAAACCGTAAACCATCACTGCCAGGTCCCAACTTTCTTTTTTAATATCCCGGCTGGCTATGACGCTTGCAGGGACCCCCGCAAAGGGATTCTGAAAGGAGACACCTAGACTAAAATGTTGTCCGTGTTGGTGGTTTGATCCACATTGGGTAGCATGTGAGCAGTGGTGTACCCCAGGGTATATGCCCCAGATTCTTGCCTTTCCCAGACAGGACTGTGACAAGAGCAATGGGACACCTAATGCTGCAGTTCCACTCATGGCCACACGAGGGCAGAAACACCCATACAAATCTGTTAAGGCTGCGTCTGTCTGTGAACACAAGTCTGGAAAGACCCCAGTTCTATCCATATGGCCGGCAGATGGAGACCAGGATGCCATGGGTACCACACAGGCAACTGCTGGTGTTACCACTGCAGACACTCCCCCACTCCAGGGACACTGAGGACAGAGGGTATTTGTACCGGGGGTGGGGGTGGGGTGGGGTGGGGGAATGGGGGGTGGGGTGTCACTGAATTAGAACCTCTGTAGCATTTTGTTACAGTTTCTTTAGACAGGGTCTTGCAGTGTAGCTCAGGCCAACTAGGCTTGAACACTTTCTGTCACCTCGGGCTCTAGAAGGCTGGGATGACAGGCATGCACACATCTGGCTCTGGCCATCATGTTGGTCAGGTGGCACAGCCCTACCTCTGTGCCCTATGATGACGGCACAGGCTGTGGGCTAGCCACCTTGGGCAGGTTCCTTCCGCCCCAATTGGTCTGTGTGGCTGGCGACCTTCAGGCCTCCCTACTCTTTACCTTTAAGATTCATTTATCTATTTTATTTGTGAGTACTCTTTCTGCATGTACATCTTTATGCCAGAAGACGGCACCGGATCCCATTACAGATGATTGCGAGCCACCATGTAGTTGCTGGGAATTGAACTCAGGACCTCTGGAAGAGCAGCCAGTGCTCCCCACACCCCCATTCTTACCTTTAAAAGGGGATTAAAAGGCAGTGGCCCCTCAGCGGCTCCTTTCAGAGTGAGGTGAGTTTAATGTGTGTCGTATCTAGGCCAGCAGTGTTTTCCTCCTCCCCAGGCTCCTGACATGACTGCCCAAATCCAGAGATCCTATCCTTGCCCCATCCATCCCCTGCCCCCTTCAGTTAGCCATCAAAAACCACACACACATAAGAATATAGAATTTTATCTCATTTTAGTTAAAAAAAATAATCGTACCACTGAATGAAGAAGTAGCTGTTTTCTTTTTTGGAGGGGAGGAGGTGGTGAGAGGGAGGACAAAAAAAAAAAAAAATAAAATAAAATGCAAAAAGCCAAAAGTAAAGGGAATTTATATTTATCTGTATAAACATATCCACTAAGGCAAACACAAGCCAGGGCCACAGCGGCTGAGCTGGGCTGGGCCGGGCTCGGTCCCTCCAAGTCTCATGGGTTCTAAGACCGAAAAAATAAAACCTTTGCAAGTCCCACAGGGGGGAACTGGGGACTCTTGGGGCACTGTAGTAAAATAAAGAGTTATTGAGTTTCAAAAGCAGTGACACACTGAACGAGCATAACAGTGGCCGCAGTGGCCATTCACGTAGACTGGGTGACGTCACAGCTTCACAACACAGCAACAGATACACACACACGTGAGCAAGCACATGGGGACGATGGAGGAACGGCACGCGTTGCACTATGGCCTGTCTGGTGATGGATGGGTCTGGGGAACCCCCATGCGTTCTAGGGGTGGGCATGACAGGCAGGCTCTCACTGGTGACAAATCCAGGGAAAGATAGTGTGAAGGGGGTACGGATGGCCCCGTGTCAGGCACTCCCCGGAGAACCAAGGCAGAGTGCTGAGTGAGGCTCTCCCCAGGAAGGACAATCCCTTGGCACCCCACCCCCTCTCCACAGCCCCTTGGGACCCTCAGCTTGTTCTGGGGGTAAGGTGTCAGAAAGTGACCTATCTGTCCCCCCCACCGCAGCCCTATCACTCCCGTCCCCATGGCATGCCTAGCAGAGTGTAGCCTGTGAGGTAGATTCAGTGGCCTTCACCCTGCCTGGCTGGGCCCCATTTACATCAGCCTAGAGTGTTAGGGCCTGGGTCTCTTCACCAAAATAGTAGTACCCCCATTTCTAGTCCCACTTATATCAGCCTAGAGTGCTAGGGGCTGGGTCTCTTCATCAAAACAGGAGTCCCTCCGCACCCAGCAGAGAGGGGATGATCTGAACAGAAGAGTCCTGGGGAGGGGACTCGTTCTCTTTCTCTTTGCTGGTTCCTATCTAGAAAGGGGCCGTGAGGCCCAGGGCAGGGCAGCAGGGTGGCCTATGGTTACGGGTGGGGTGGAGGAAGTAGCTGGTATACAAGGCAGGGGCATGGTGAATGGGCTGGCACTGGGCTAGAGCAGGCAGCAGGGTGGCCAGCGAGAGGATGCTGGTGGCCGGTGTCACAGCCTCAGGAACAGCGGGAAGGAGCAGGGACTGGCCCAGCTACTGGGGAGACTCCTGCATGAGATCCGTTCACAGCCGGCTTAGATTTCAGTAGTGGTCCTAGCTCACACAGGCCAGGACTCAGTTTGTCTCCCACAGGTCTCCTGTACCCACCCGTGCCCCCAGACTGCACGCTGGGCAAGGCCGGGTCTCGGCCTTGGCCCTGGCTACTTGAAGGTGGACTGCAGTTCCTTGAAGGCCGCTTTCCGCTGTTTCACCTCCTCAGCCTGCTTCTTCCTTTCCTCTTGCTCGGCTTTGATCTCCTCCTCAAACCGGCTGGACACGTTGATAGCCTGTACCTGGGAGCGAGGGTGACAGGTCAGGGATGCGGCCTCCGTATCACCTTCTGGCCCATGCTCACCAACAGTGGTCCTTGTGAGCCACAGTCAGCCCTCTGTGCCTCAGTCTCTCTGTAGAACCTGGCACACAGTAACCTCGTGCAGGAAGATTAAAATAACGCATAACGTACTGGACAGGGTCCAGTTTAAAAAAAGGGGGGGGGATGGTACTGAACACTTGTGATCCTACCACACAGGGCAGACAGAGGCAGGGGGAGCAGAAGTTTAAGGCTAGCCTGGGTTATATGAGACCATCTCTCTCGGAGACAGAGAAAAAGAGAGGAGAATGAGATGGAGACACACAGAGAATATTCATTGGCTGAAGCAGTGCAGGGCTCTGCAGGCAGGAGTGATTGCCCTTGATGTCCTGTCCTGAGGGAAAGCGTACAGGTCCACTAGTGAACCCTGATATCTCCATCAAGGTTGGAAGAGAGTGGAGGGGAGCGGCCTTGGGAGGCAAAGGTCTTAGTTTGGAAAAGAGGAATAAGCAAAGGTGAGGGGGTTGCTGGGTGGGCAGGACTCAGGAGCCATTGGACCAAATGTGTCGTTCCCCCATTCCCACATGTACAGGAGGCTGTGCATATGGACGTATGAGTCTGAGGACCCCTCGGCTTCCTCCAGGGTAGGGCTGACGGGGCGGGGTCTCTAGGGAGCGACGCTGGCTGGCTGCCTCTTTAAGAGCCCCATAACCCTGCACACCCCACAGCGTCCGCTCCACCTCTCCAATGCAGCCTGAACAGGGACAGGGAGGGCTATGCCAGTCCTCAGTCTAAGCCGTGCCATCACACAGCTGGACCGTGCACAGTCCTTGGCTCCTCACCTTGGCCTCGAAGAAGTTCTTGGCACCCTTAACACCCTCTGTGGAGACATCGATCTCAGAGAGGCGGGCCAGGACGTGCAAACCGCTGTCTTCCTGCAACTCCCCTGCCGCTGCCTTGCGGAAGATCAGTAGGAACTGTGGAGGGAAGACACAGGTCAGCAAGGCACATCGGGAACGGAAACAAAGTCCCTGGCCACACCCAACCCTCAGCTCAGGTCTCCCTGTAGAAAGGCTGTGTTCGCCTGCAGGAACGGGAGCCAGAGCCAGGCTTCAGCCCCTACGTTCCTGGTGTGCCCTGCCAGGACCCTGGGCTAAGGACCACCCCCACCCTCCACCCACAGCTTCAGCCTGCCTCTCTTTGCCGCACACTGTTCTCCCACACAAATCTGCACTGCATCCCACTCACAAAGCCCCGGAGGAACCTTGCTCCCATGTATGAAGATGGTTTGGAGAGGGCAAAAGGCGTAAGTACTGGAAGGATGGGAATAGATGCTCTCTGACCCCAAGCCATTCCCATGGACCACTTTGACATCCTTCCCTGGCCTCTTGTCATCTCCCACACTCCAAGATGCCCTTGATACTGCCTCTCTCCTCCACCTTCTGTCGGCTCTGTAAGGGCCAGACTTCCCAAGCACCTACCTCCCCACACAGGCAACCCCACGCTGTTTAGGGCTTAGAACCACAGCTGTTACGCTTTGGGCCTTCCTTCCTCCTGCCAGTCCTTAAATAGGCTGGTCCATAGCTTCTGCCTCAGAGAATGTGAAGCTGCTTCACGCCATGCCCGGTCCCCTCGGCCGTGGGCATTACTCGCTTGCCTCTGAGCCAAGCACTGTGTAAATCCTTTCAGGTGCCTTCCCTTCTAAACCTGGGCCCCTCCCCACACAGCCTTTCCCACAGCTCAGCTGGGCATAGAGAAATCGTTAGGAATAGCTGGTTGTGGTGGCTTGCACCTATCATTCCAGCAGGAGGCAGGGAAGGCAGAGGCAGGAGGACACCCGCTAAGAATGCCCCGCAAGCCTCACACACCCATCAGGTATTCACAGCTGGCTGGCCAATGACCGTGCCATTCAGCGACAAAGGCCACCCAGTGCTCATGTATGGCGGGCTGGGGAGCAGCCGGGGATGGACTCACCTCCCGGAAGCTGAGTTTGCTGTCAAAATCCTCATCCACCTCATTGATCATGCTCTTCAGGCCCAGGTGGGTCTGAGGGGCCCCCAGTTTCTCCATCATGAGCTTCAATTCCATCAGGTCGATGAAGCCATCCCTGCCGGCGTCATACCTGTGGGCACAGAGAGGCTTGAGGAGACCCTGAGGTGCCTCCGGTATGACCATGTTCTCCTATTATAGCTGCAAGGGACCTCACCACGTGGTCAGGCAGCATCCTCTATTTTCAACAATGCTGATTCTTACACAAATGCGAGGCGCGAGGGAGGAAGCCGTAGCCTCCTGTCCCGAGTGTGGTGTGACCAAGCAGAAAGAACTGCCATCATGCCTGCGGATCCAGCTATCTGGTCCAGGCACCTCCACAGGCACTTGAGGGGTGTCTCAGTCTCACCCAGGCTGGAAATGTGGCTCCAGTTAGGCAGTGGGCCCTTGTGAGCTGTGGCTGTGAGCTCTTCGCTGTGGGGGCTGCTCTGTGCACTGTGGGGTTTCATAGATGTAGCTCCTGGGCTGTGACAGCCAAATGTGTGTGTGTGTGTGTGTGTGTGTGTGTCTCAGGGGGAGAGGCAAACTCCCAGTGGTCAGAGGTTAGCATGGGTGTGGGAGGTGGTCTCGTATGTAATTGCCTGACTCGCTGTGCAGCCCCGGTTGCCCTGGAAGTCACTATGTGTCCCAGGCGCCCCTTGCTCTTGTAGCAATCACCGTCTCCCTACCTCCCGCATGTTGTGATTACAGGCGCGCCTTGTCACGCCCCGCCATTGATGTGTTCTTGTGGTACACCTTCACCCCATCACTAAGCCACATCCCTTCACGTGGGATCAGCGGTTCCTTTCACACGGCACCCTCCACATGGGGCTCTGACTTCCTGCCCCAGCTCATGCTAGGTTCCAGGAGAAAGAATAAAAAGCACCTATTAGGTGACTAAGTGACTCGGGAATGAATTTGGAGCCAAGAGTCTTAGCGGTCTTCTTGGAGCATTGTGTCTGGGAGGGAGGCAGAGGCAAGGCCATGGTCACAGCAGGGCAGCGGAGCTGGGTGTGTCCAGGAACAGGCTGTTCTGGGAGCCTGTGGGAAGTGGCAGGGGTGCTGGGCAGCCTGGCACAGAACCAGCTGATAACAGGCCTGTCTCTGCCCTTCCCTCCTTTGCCACTAACAGCCTGGTGGAGACGATCGGTGACAATAGGGCCTAAATATCGCTTCCCTATGGCCACATTCCTTGTGTTGCAAGTGGCCAGGGGTGGCCTCCAGCCCACTTCCTAGTTGGTGAAGGTGCTGCCCACACCTCAAGCAATGGCTTTGCCTGTAGGTCCATGAGGTCTCCTTGTCAGGGTGACTGTCTTCTTAGAAGCCTGGGGAGAGTGGCCTCAGGGTGACAGGTGGGAATCTCACAGGTGGGAATCTGACACTAATTATGGACACTGGGTGCCTTCTTGTTTATCCGCAGGTTCCTCTTTACCTCTCTGCAGTTGGGATACAGCAGCGCCTGACTTTACACATCGAACAGCCCCTAGCAATTGAAAACTGTCACTGCCTGGGAGCTTTATTGCTTACTTTAACCCTCTTCATAACCAGAGGCTCAGAGAGGCTAACTGACCTGCCCAAGGTCACAAAGCAATAAGGAAGGAGCTGGGCTAATATCCCAGATCTGTTAGGCTGATGCCTTTACCAATCTGCCTGTGCCCAGCCTCCTCCTCCTCCTGCATCCTGTGGCCACCTGCAGAATAGCGTCTGCCGGGAGCACCAATGCGCATCCGTGTGAGGAGTATAAATAGTTCATGCTTGAGTGAGTCAGGCCTTGGAAGTCATAAAATGCAAACATGGGACTTGGGACCACGGGTTCCCAACTGAGTGAGAGCACTGGGTGGGGGCAGGCAGGCAGGCAGGCAGGCAGGCAAAGTGGGCCCTGAGGGCAGAGGGACTCCTGGGGTGGGGGCAAGTGTGAGAGGGTGTGGTGGGTGTCAACAGGCAGTCAAGGGCTATCACAGCGCAGCACCCATCCACAGCAGGCAGAGCCTTCGAGGTGACTGGGCACCCCTCCTGTCACTGCCCCAGGCCTACAGGTGATGGAGGGCTGGTACCTGCTGCATGCCTATGACGACAGGAGTGCCTGGTGAGGAGCTTGCCTTCCCTCTGTGACCCTTGGCACCATAAAATCCCCTGCTCCCTGAGCTTGGATTCCGAAGGTCAGAGATGGTACCTCACAGTCTGACATCACACTGCCTGGGCTCCCCCTCAGCACAACGCAGAATGTGTGTGTCCTTTAAGGGACATGTGGTAACATCTGGACCCATTCTTGGCTGTCTTAACTGGGAGTCATGGGTGCCCCTGAGCAAACACTAGGAAGATGCCTACAGCATCCAGGACAGCCCCCTACAAGGAGAATGGTCTGGTCCTACCTTAGTCTCTTTTCTGTGACTGGTCTAAAAAACCCTGACAAAAAGCAGCTTGGAGAGAGAGGGCTCTTTTTACTCCCAATTCCAGGTCCCAGTCATGTTGGCTGGGGAAGTCAAGGCAGGGGCTTGAAGCAACTGATCACATCACACCACGGCAGAGCGAATGAACGCACCCTAGCGTGGCCTAGAGTCATCTCATTAGGGAAACTCAATTAAGGGCTTGCTCAGATCAGACTGGCCTGCAGGTCTTCCTGCAGAGGGTTCCCTTGAGGGTTAATTGATGTAGGAGGGCCCAGCCCCACTGTGTGTGGCGCCATCCCCTGGGCTGGTGGTCCTGGGCTGTACAGGGAAGCTAGCTGAGCACGAGCCAGAGGGAAGCAGCATTCCTCTATGGTTTATGCTCCAAGTCCCTACTTGAGTTCCTGTCCTGCCCTCGCCCAATGATGGTCTATGATATCTAGGTGTAAGCCAAATAAACCCTCTTCTCCCCAAATTGCTTTTGGTTCAAGTGCTTTGTCACAGTACAGGGAGGAAACTAGGATAATGCTGTTAATATAATTAAAAATCCAAACCCAGGGAATGGTGCTGTCCACTCCTACACTTGGTCTTCTCATACCAATTAGCATAATACACTCCCATACAGACACGCCCATAGCCAACCTGATGCAGACAATCCCTCATTGAGGTCACTTTCAGGGGACTCTAAATTGTGTCAAGTTGACAATCAAAACTAAACATCGGGGGTTCTAATGTCAGCGGATTGCAGTTGAGAAACCCAGGTGTCATGGAGTCTCTTGGTTACTTAGAAACCTGCTTAGGCTCATAGATGCCAAGCCCACAGCAAAGAGTCCACACCAGGAGCAGCTAGCCATGCGTGGTACCTATCACTGAGAGATGTAGTTCTCTTGCCAAGTAACCACAATGTGCCAGGCACTTTAACTTTACACACTCAGCAGTCACAGCAGGTCAGAATTGGGGAGGAAGGATTACTGAGGAGGGTACTAGCTTGGGATTCAGACCCCAGCTTGAGAGTCACATGTCCCTTGTTTTTTTGGGGTCCCCAGCTGGACCTATACTCAAAGGTCTATGCTTCTCTCAAAGCCAGAACAACTCAGTCTAAAGGAACACACACCATATCTAAACTTGGGTGTCAAGTTGGGCTGTGGATTCCCTGGTTTCTGGCAGCTTCGGGCTGGGCCAAACCAGGCCCCAGACCGCAGCCTACATCAATCAAAGGTCAATCAATTACTAGGGCTGGGCTCCAACCCAGGCAGACTCCAGCCCCTGGGGGACAATTCAGGGACTGGCTACAGTTCCAAAAAATAATCAATCCTTAAGCCAGGTGACTGACACAGAGCCAGAAGCCTAGTGCCAGGCTGAGAGGTGGCTCTGGAGAAGGTGACAGTTCCCCCAGAGGCCCTAAAAATGTATGTCTGCAATGCACCCGAGGTCCCAATGTGGCCTCAGGCTGGGCTAAACTGACCGAAGGTGTGATTACATGCACACATCGAATCCTAACCCCAGCTCTGCCTCTGCTGGCTGTGTAGCCTTGCTACTCACCTGTCCCCATGAACCTTGCCTTCTTCCATGCACATTAAAGAATTCATTTTGGGGCTGAGGCAGACTGGGAGATAGTTCAAGTTGACTCAGCATACTTAATACATGCTAATTGACAATAATATAATCACATGTTATTGTCTGCCTTTTGGGATCACGAAAACCACCCTGGGACCCCTAAGCATTGCTGTTCAATTATGAGGATCAGAGTCTGGTTCATAGCACCCCACCAAGGTCAAACAACTCACAACCTCCCCTAACCCCAGCCCCACAGGATCCAACTCCCTCTTCTGGCCTTCTGGGATACTGCATCATAGAATGTACATACATATACTCGGAAGCGTGTTGTGCGTGCGGGCATGCGCGCGCACCCCCCCCCCCCAGAATTCTGAATTAAAGAAAAAAGCCAAAAACAAAAGAGCCCCGGTGTGCTGGATCTGAGTGTGATGGCCCTTGCCTATAATCTCAGCACTTGGAAGACAGAGGCAGAAGGATCACAGTGAGTTTGAGGTCAGCTTGGTTTCCGTAAGAGGGTTCAAGGCCAATTAGAGCTGTCTTAAAAACAAAAAGAAACAAAACAACCCAAGCTGGCTTCTCCAAGGGCTGGGTGGTGCAGGGCTGGGAGGGGAGGCTGATGTGGAAGTGATGGGGGTAGGGGATGAGGATGTATCAGTCTGGACAGATGACCAAGGGCATCCCCTACTGGGCCTGACATGGTCTGGCTAAGCTGAAGGCGCGAGAGCCTCAAGCTGCACTGTTGTGGGCCTCCCTGCTTTCCTTCCTGAAAGGGGAGTGACAGTGGGGACTGCGCCATGCCTCCAAGTTGGTGAACAGCTGCTGGACCTGGCCCCTTGGCTAGGGAGGCCCTCTTACCCTGCTATAGGGATTGAGGCTCAGGGGGCTCAGAGGAGCCAGGAAAAGAAAGGCTAGCCATCAGGGCCCACCACAGTGGGCAGCGATAAGCCCAGGCTCATACAGCAGGTGGGATTCTACTAGCTGACTCGTCCCACCTCCTGCCTCTCTTTCTCCTGGGCCACTGGCGTAGGGGGAGTCTCAAGCGTGTAGACGAGGTGGGGGAAGTTGGCCTGATGCTTCACTTGGGGTTGGCCCAGAAAGGCCAATGTCACCCAGCCCTGTCAACAAAACTCCCAGGCTTCAGGGCTCAGCACCTTTCTCCAGCAGTGAAGGGAGGCTGTGGGCCTGGCATCGGGCCCACATTCCTGCCTCCTCCCCCTGCATGGTTCTCACCAGGGGAGGGCTCAGCAGCTGCTGCCCCGGATGCCAGCGAGCGACAGAAATCCCTCCCATCACCCTCCCTACAGCTGCCACCCAGGCAGACCCTGTCTTGAGGTCTGAATGTGGTCTTGGAAGCTGCCTTCCTCCTAGCTTCATCTCTCCCCTCCCCAAGTTCTGATAATCCACAGCCACAGGGTGGGCAGTGCCTGGCTCCCATGACAGGCAGTATGGATGCCTGGCCAGGGTACCCAGGCAGGCTCCTTTCACAAGGTTATCCTTAGTGGGGACTTTGATGAAAAGCTTACCATATGCTGGGGACTGGGCCAAGGGCACTGTGTCAGACTCTCAGCAGACATCCCTTTTCAACAGACAAGGAGACCGAGACACAGAAGTGTGTGGGCCAAGGTCACCAGGGACAAGGGTATAGCTGGGTTCCAAATGTGATAGATAACAAAAAACAAAAAAAAAAAAAAAAAAAAAAAACTGCACTAGCTCCCGATGCCTGTAGACCCAGGTGGGAGAGTCCCAGGGCTGGAAAGGGTAGGGTAGTGCAGTGGAGGGCGCTTCACCCAGCCCTCTGTAAGGGCCAAATTCCCTATGCACCCCCCCACACACATCCCGACTTGGTGTCTTGAATCCCCTGAGGGCAGGAAGCTCACTCTTTCCGATGGTGGGTCCCTTTGCCTTCCGCAGCATTGATGGCTCCCCTAGCCCCATGCCTGCCATACTGGCTGAGATGCAGAGCCATTATCACAGCTGTTGCCCCAGCAAAGGGGAGGGGCACAGGGAACTACATTCTGTCCTTTTTGGCCCCCAGCCCAGGCCTGTGCTGTTGGCTGTACAGGGCCACAGGATAGACTGCTGAAGGGGTGCTGTTTATAAGTTTGGGACCCCCAGTCCGTGTGCTATATTATTATCACGAATTTCAGGGTTATTAAGGAGTAAGTGTAATCATGAATAGAAAATGGCAACCACAGAGTAGGTGCTTCAAACCTATTAATTCTATTATAATCATTACGTGCTGTAATCTGGGGCCTCCCCATCCTGTGTAGGAGAGGGTCTCAGTGGCTCCTGAGCACCTATATCCTGGGAGATGGGAAGGCATCCTTGAGGGTATGTAATACTTTGCTAGCTCTTCTGGCCAGCCTGGGCCTGCTTGCCTATCTCTATGGGAAGCGCAGGTGGGTCCCTGTAATGACAACTCAGCAGGGCCAGCTTGGTGTGTCCCCACCCCTACTGAATGACTCATGGGAAAACCCTGGGATGGGAACTTATCGCCTCTCCTTAGGGCAGAACGTGATTCTGAATGCCTGTCCTCAGCCTGGGGTTTAGGAAGGGACCAGTATGCAATGCTCTCAGAGGCTCTGCCCCAGGTTTCCATAGAGTCTGAGGGTCCCATGAGAGCCCCCGAGATGACAATTACTTGCTTGGGGGCTGTCATGGCTCAGGGTTGTCTTAACCTCAAGTCTGACACCACCCACAGGCTGAGCCAAGGTGGCAATGTGGGAGCATCTTGTCACTGCTCTATTTCCCGCCCACCCTTGATCATCACTTATGATAGTGATCATGGAGACTGCTACTTAATGTCTAACATAATCCAGCAAGTGTTAGTTACATACTCCTGACTCCATTCATCTTAGTCCAGAACAGCTCAGACAGACAAAATCACCTGCCTACAGTCACCCAGCAGGGACATGGCAGGAGCCTGGCACTTTCTCTTTCTTTGTCTCTCTCTTCCAGCAGCACTGGGGATTAACCCAGGGCCTCCTGCATGCTAAGGTCTCACCAAGTTGCCCAGGCTGGTCTCAAACCCACTTTGCAGCACAGACTGGCCTTGAATTTTCTGTTCAGCCTCGAGAGTAGCTGGGATGACAGGCCTGTTCCGCCAGGCTTGCGAGGCACTTGCACACAGGGACGTTTGTGGAGATGCATACTCTGAAGTGACAACATTAGGGCTCAAGGGGTGCTGAAGGTCTATGGACCACAAGAGGGAGGAGTCAGACCTGGGATGAATCGACGCCTTGGCTTCTCACTAGCAATGGGACCTTAATATTCTGAAACTCAGTCTTCCTACCTGTGAAGTTCGTGGTGGGAACCTTGCAGGATGTTAAGAAGGTATTAAGGACATAGCATTGCTGGAGAGATGGCTCAGTGGTTAAGAGCACTGGCTGCTCTTGTAGAGGACCTGGGTTCTATTCCCAGCACCCATATGGCAGCTGCAACTGTCTATAACTCTATTTACAGGGGATCCAATGCCCTGCACAGGCCTACATGCAGGCGAAACACCCATATACATACAATAACAGTAATAAGTAAACAGAAGAAGAGAGCCAGGGTCCTAGCACCCAGTCGGTCAATAGTCCCCTCCCCGCCCCCTTTCATCAGCCAAATGACTGAGTTTGGAAGGACTTCCCGCTCAGGGCTGCCTGCTGGGCGTGGTCCCAGTTAGTCACAACTGTCATCACCCTGCAATCACTGTTCTTGCAAAGCAGAAGTCCATCGAGAAGGCTGCTGGGCAGCTAGAAGGAACTTAGTGGCTGCAGGGTGTGGGGACTGTCCTTGCAAGAGGCTGCAAAGTGATGGGGGCTCCTGTCCCTGGCAGAGCTGAGGACCCCAGGGCCTGGACCATTCCAGGTGAAGCCGGGCAGGGACCTCAGGGTACAGAGAGGCCTGTGAAGGAGGGAGGAGGGCAGATGGGAGGTGTAAACCAGGAAGTCCCCAGAAGGGGTGGGGGAGGTGAGCTGACTCAGATGCAGAGGGGAAGTGGGAGGGAAGGGGAAGGGGCCCGTTGTTGGAATCCTCTCTCCCTGGGGTGTGAGGCACCCCAACCCCCACCACGCTAGGCTCTGGCTTCTGAAACAAGGGCCAGACCTCCACCCCCACCCCTCTAGCCTCCTGGATCTGGGCTCAGGAGCTTGGCCTGAGCCAGACCTTTGTGGCTTGAGGTCTAAACCGACTCCTAACTAATACAGGTGAGTCCCCTTGGGACTCTCTCTAGCAAGGACAGGGCCCTGGGAAATCACCCACAGGAGGCTGCATGCAGTCTTTCCAGACGGTAGAACCATGGAAGCCCTTTGGACCCACGGAAGACCTCCGGTGGACTGGAAAGTTCTATGAGGCCTTCCGGCTGGAATTTGTATATGCAAAAACTTAGCATGTTTTCTAAGACCACCCATACTGTAACTGTCCCCAGTCCATATCTGATTTACCTAACTTAATTCTTAGCGCTTTGCCAGCTAGGTCCGTGGGCCCCGGAGAAACCGAGACTCAGAAGCCCAGTGCCCTGCCCAGAGCGACCCAGCTGTGTCCCAGTTTTGTGTCTGCTTGCTCTTCCCCTTTCTTCGGCCACCCGCCTTCCACGTAATTAAGTGATAATGAATTCATTTCTCTATTTTTGTTGTTTATCAAAGCAATATGTAGCTGTCAATCAGAGCGTCTGTTGGGCAGGAGCAAAAAGGCTTATGGGCTGAATCTCTGTCATTCTGGCCCAAAGCAAGGGACCGCTGCCAGCCTAGCAGCCTGGTAGCTCTGTTGGGGGGAAGTGGAGGCAGCCAGAGGCTCATTCCGAGCTGCCTCAATGTCAGAGTTGATGACCGCCACCAGGGCCAGGGCATATGCTGAACTTGAGATTGTGATGACAGCAACTTAGTAAGTACCGCTGCTGGGCCAAGTTCGTGGTCGAGCACTTGAGGGCGCCATCAGGGTGAGGAAAGAGGCCCAGGAAGGGTTAAATGTGTTCTAGGCGCACATGTGTGTAGATCCTCAGCACCCAGGAGCTGCAGGCTGTCAGCAGCCAGGAGGGGAAGAGAGAAAGGCGGGTGGCCCGGGGAGCTTTTGATGAAAAGCTCCGGCCAGAAGGAAGGGGAAGCTAGCCTGCCTGCCTGATGCAAGAGGTCATGAGATGAAATGTGTAGGGAGGAGGCTGGGCACAGGGATAGGGCCAGCGCCGGCCAGGCAGGACAAGGAACTAGGGCACCTTCCTCAGATTCCACAGCAGAGTCACAACTACGAGGCTGCCTGCCTTTCGGGCACGTGTTGGCTTACAGAGCAATTCCTAGGCTGCTGTCGGCTCAGGGTAGCCAGCCCTGAAATTCTGTGGGTCTGCCCCATACCTTTTTGCCTTGGAAGCTTCTAGAAACAACTCTGGATGAGTGGGCAGAGAGAGGGGAGGAGGTGGGAGAGAGACAGAGAGACAGGCAGAGAGAGAGAGAGAGAGAGAGAGAGAGAGAGAGAGAGAGAGAGAGAGAGAGAGAGAGAGAGAGAGAGAGAGAGGATGGATATAGCTTGAGGCTATGGGGGTGGGGGTGTCCAGTCTCTAAGAGGCAAGGCCTCTATGCTGGGCAGCACGTGTCATCATCTCTAAGCCCTACCTTCAGAAAAATCTATGATCCTGAGCCGGTTACTTCTCTTTTCTGGGTCTCAGTTTTCCCATCTGTAAAATGGGGAGAGGGGCTGGAGTCAGCTGGCAGTGAGGATGGCAGAGCCTGCTGTCCCCTTTCTTTCTCCCTCCATGGCTGCCCTAGGGCTGCATCGGCCATTGGCTCACCCACAGTGAATAAGTGGACCAGAAGAAGGCTCAGTTACTCTGAGCATCACTCTTGATACTCGGTGAGTATCAAGGCTCAAGACCCCATAGGAGTAAGGCTAGAACATAGTATCTTTGAGAATCGTCACATACCGCCTATCTCTCACACCGGGGTAGACTGAGGTCCAGGGATGACACCCCCTTAGCTGTGGCTGCCAAACAAAAGCCAGCTCTACTTCCCAGGGGCACTGGCTCCCCTCCTCCCTTCCCCCTGCTCTCAACGGAGCCCTGGCTGCGATCCTGGGACCGGCTGGGCCCCAGGAGGCAGCAGCCACTTGCACTGTGGAAGCAGAACGGGTGTTTTGTGCTGCCTGTGGTGGTTCCCAGCCGGGACTCGGCTGGGCTGGGCTCATCGGGCACAGTGAGGCCTTGTTTCCCTGAAAACAACATTAGCAGCTTTGTACCCAGGCCAGGGACTCTGGCGAGTGGCGTTTCCTTCCCTTGAGGTCCAGCTTTCTGGCCCCTTCCTGCCCTGTCACCCCTCCCAACACCCCAGCAAGCAGCGCTGGTGCCAAGAGGTAGCCCTGAGGCTCGGGTCCACAAAAGTTACTTCTCCATCAGACTTGTCCCCTAAAACAGCTCGTGTAAACTGGGTGTTCCTTGTAAGTGCAGTTTCCAGACCATTCTCCCCACTGGCTTCCCCCAAGGCTATCCCCTCAAGCTTGCTCTTTAGGTAGGGGTGTCTGGGCACCCCAGAACACTGCCATCGTTTGGGGATAAAAATACACACAAGAGAAGGGTGACCTGAGAAGGGTAAAATGGGCTGGTGGTGGCCGCACAGGGTAAAGTCAGTCACACACAGAGAAAGGGATGCTGGGTGTGTTTCTAGACAGTGACACAGGTATTTATGACAGAAAATGATGAAGGGAAGACCATGGCGGGGAGGGGGTGTGGGGGGCAGGGAGGAAGGGAGCCAGAGGTCTGGGAAGTGCAGCTGGCTTTTCTTTGGCAGCTACAGCTAGGAGGTATCGTTCCTAGCCCTCAGTCTACCCGAATGCAAGAGAGATAGGCAGTGTGTTTTGAGAAGACCATGGCTTTTGGAGCTGCCGGTCTGAGTTCGAATCCTGATCCTATCATTTGGTAGCTGTGAAGTCTTGGCACATAGCTTTAGTGGTCTATGGCCGGATTTCATCTGTGCAAGGGAGATGAAACCATCCTGGGTCACGGGGTTGGTAGGAAGCATGGCCGAGCTCCTTCTCAACGTGTCGCTTCAGAGATCTATGACACGTGTGAATACCCTCTGGACTACCCCACAGGGCAGCTCTACCTGGAAGTCACAGCTGCCTTAGGGTTCAAAAGCAAGGGATGAGGATTCCTGCTCTCCTGGCTTGATCAGTCAGTGGAGACTGGAGCCCTTTAACCTTTGTGTAGAGGTTTGGGGATGGCATCATAGCAACAGGATGGGGCTCCTAGTCACGTGAGAGGAATAGCCGTGGAGAAGTGAGAAGAGCCTCTCTGACCCTTGGATGTAGGGAACGCCCCTTTCCTGGCTTCCTGGATGGTGTCTGGGCACTGTCAGCTGGGTGTGGCTGGGGCTGCCAATCCTTTACCTGTTTGCCTTTGGGGACTGCCTGCATACTTCACCCTGAATTCAGCTTTAGTGGGTTCTGCCCCATGTGGGATGCACTCCAGCCCAGTACCTATAGGACCGACGGTTCCCTTTCCAGAAACCATAGGTGGCGTGACAGGAAGTAGGGATGACTGTCATATGGAGGGGCGTTGGTACCATCCCTACCCCCATGGGAACTCTTTCTCCCCCTCCATACTGCTTGAATTTGTGGGGTGTGGGATGGCTGGGCGCACACCCTTCTAACCTGGTGAGGGTACAGCTTGGGATCAGAGGAACTGGAGGGTTAGGGGTGGGGGTCCCTAGGCAGGACACACAGCAGGGGGCCCCCTTTCTGCCCAGAGAGAGTATGGGCACCAGGGATGCCATGGGAAGAGAGGTCAACCTTCTGAGAGACCGGGGAGTCACCACTGCGGAGTGAAGGGGAGGAGGAGCAGGGACAGGCACCCACAGTGTGTGGAGGCAACCTAAGGCCTGAGGGGACGCTACCCTGATGGGTCGCTGGAGGAGTTACACGTTTACAGACTGGGGGACAGGGAGAGAGGAACCCTGGCTAACAGGGTGGGCGGGAGGGGTGGAAAGGGCTGAAGGGTTTTTACCACAGAATAATTGGTGTGAGTGTGTGTGTATTCCAATCTAAAAAAGGAACTAAAAGACATGTATATGCTTAGCACGGGTGCTGGGAATGTCCCCCCTTGAGAGAGAGGCACTAGGGGTGCCTGTACTGCAGTGGGGGTAGGGAGTAGTTGGGACAGGAGAGGAAGGGAAGCCACTGACCCTTTCTCCGTGTGTGTGTGTGTGTGTGTGTGTGTGTGTGTGTGTGTGTGTGTGTGTGTGGGGTGTGGGTGTAGGGTGGTAGGTGCAGTAACATTAACAGTGAGAGGGGAGTCGGCACCCTGTGTGGTGGTGGGGACTCACTGGGGACCTGTAATTGTCTGGAAGGAACCTCAGGGGCTCCCAACCCGTGAGGGGTATCTTGAGGGCAGCATCACCAGGAGGAGGGGGGGGTGTCATGAACCAGGGACAGGAGGGGGAGGTCCCCAGACCCATTTGCGCACTGGGGTGGTGGGTCTGGAAGCCTCGTGACCCTCTGGAAGGGCAGCAGAGTTCTTAGCCTTGGTGAGTTAGGGTCCTGGGGGAGCCTGACTGGGGATACTGGCGGTTCGGGCCCGAGGCCGGGTCAGGGTGGCGGGGAACGGGGTGCGAGGGTACTCACTGTTTGAACATCTTCTCCATGTCTTTGATCTGCTTCCTGGAGAACTCCTTGAACTCGGTGTAGGGGTTGAAGACGCGGCGGCTGGGCGACTGCGGCTCGCCGATGCCCTGGTTGAGGTCCGCGCGCCGCAGCAGCTTGGCGCTCAGCTCGTCGTCCGCGCTGCCCAACGCCTGGGCAGCCTCGTCGGGAGCCCCGGCCGCCGCCGCCGCCGCCGCCCCGTTGAGCCCCGGCTGCTCGGTCGCTTCGCCGCCTTCGCCCTCCATCTGCAGCCTCCGGCTCAGCTTGCTGGCCAGCTCGTCGGTGGCCATGGTGGCCGCGCGCAGCTGCCTCGGCCGGGCCCCTGCTCTGCACCGCACACCCGGCCGCGCTCTTCCTCTTCCTGACACTCCCCGCCGACAGGCGCCGCCCCGAAGGTGGGACTTAGGGGACCGCCCGCCCCCGGGCCGGCTCCCGCCGCCCGCGCTGCACGCCGGGTCCCTCTGGGTTCCCGGGGAGGGGGTCAAGTGCATCCTGCGCCCCAGCTTTTCATCACCGCCCCCCTCCCCGCTGTGAAAAATCAACATCCCTCTGGTGACCTCAGGGAGGCCGCTGGGCCCAGGGAGACCTCTGAAAGAAACCTGGTTTGGGGCGGGGTGGGGAGAGTGAGGGGGTGTCACAGCCCTGCAGGAGAGAAGAGGATCCGCCATAGGAGGTGGATGTGAGTTCAGGGACTGGAGAGGGGCGCTCCCCGCAACCCC
>JANBXA010000734.1:135842500-135927500 GCA_030556225.1 Cricetiscus sungorus
TTTATAAGAGTGTTGGGGATGGAACTCAGGTGCTTACATTTACATGGCAGGTTCTTCACCGCCTGACCTGTCTTCTGGGCCTAGGTGAACTTTCTCATCTTCCTCAGGGTTTGCAGAACTCTGAGGCTCTGTGACATGAGGTGGCAGGTGCTCGCTGCCCTACTTGTCTCAGAGGCAGGCTGTGGTCCTGCAGAGAGGGCTGGCTGCCAAAACCAGAGGTACCAGAGGTGTAAGTAGGAGGCTACATTTTTCTCCTTCTTGAGGTCATTGCATCTCAGAGAAACTCTCCCCCTTTTTATTCTATTTTATTTTTATTTTTTTAAGAAACTAAAGCAATATCGAGGGAGAGGAAAGTAAAGGCGATTGAGCTCTGACTGGAGACAGAACTTCCAGGAAATACCAGTTGGCTCTTTATTAGGGGAAGTTCCTTTACTGTGACCATGAGTCTGTGAGGTGAGCATGAATTCTGGCAGCAGGAAAGATCTATTCTGGGGGCACATTCCAGCATTTGGTCATGAAGAAAGAATGATCTTCAGGAAAAATCACCCCCTCAGCAAAGGATTTCTTATAGAGGCTGGGGCGAGTGAGAGCCAATTCTGACGCTCTTGCAAGTGTCGAGGGAGCTAAGCAGACTTAGTCATCATTGACATGTCTCTTTTCTGCCTCCCACATTTACTTGTATAACTGCCTTCTGGGGAGGGGTGAAGTCATATTAAGAAAAACAACAGCAGTTTGAAAAAGAGAAGGGATGGGCTAGGAGGTGGCTCAGTGGGGAAGAACAGTTGCTATGCAGGCGTCAGGACCTGAGTTCAAATCCCAAGCCATCCACATTTAAAAAAACAGCTAGCTAGGCAGTGGTGGGTGGTGCACACCTTTAATACCAGCACTCTGGAGGCAGAGGCAGCTAGATCTCTGTGAGTTTGAGGCCAGCCAGGTCTACAAAGTGAGTTGCAGGACAGCCAGGACTACATAGAGAAACCCTGTCTCAAAGAACAAACAAACAAAACAAACAAGCAAACAGAAAGAGCTGAGTGTGGCTGAGTAGGCTGTAGCGCTATGGCTAGTACTAGACCGCTGTAGCAGGCAGAGCCTGGAGAGTCCCTGGGGTTTGCTTCCAGCCACGCTCAAAGATCAGTGAGGGGCCATTCCTCAAGAGAATAAGGCATCATCATGATAGAGTAGGACACTCAATGTCACCCATGAGTGCATTCCTTGAGAGTGCACGCACACGCACGCACGCACGCACGCACGCACGCACGCATGCACAGGCATGTCTGCATACCCAGAAAAGACAGAAGGAAGGAACAAGAAAGGGTCGGAAGGAGCTCTGGCTTGACCAGAGGGCATGGTCACTGGGGCACATTCCAGAGTCTGACAGAACTGGGTGGTCCCTTCAGCCCTGAGATTATGTGGAATCCAGAAAGGGATTAGTGAGGCCTTCAGAGATAACAGTGGGTTGGGGCATGCAGTATGCAGCATTTGCCTAGCACTCAGGAATGCTAGTATACTAATTAATCACTATAAACATCTACAGTCACCAGGAAGCTACAGATAGACCAAGGAAGATGCTTAGAAGTCAAGGGATACCATCAGTACTCACTAGAGGCAATGGGGTGATGGCAGGGCAAGGGGTCACAGTCTCTCTTCAATCTCTTGCAACATCTGGAGGCCATTCATTGGGTGCCTTGAAGTAGTAGCTGGTGTTAGCTAGGGACTTAAGCATTCCCTGTGTGGAGAAAAAAGGGAGATAATGTGGGGACAGTTTGAAATTTTTAGAAGACAACTCATGTATAGGGTTTTCTTTTAGAATTATCTTGGAGATTATGAATTGGTTTGAGAACCTAGATTGCATTTCAGATTCCTTGCATATGGGCTGGGGGTGTAGCTCAGTGATAGAATGTTTGCCTAGCATGCATGGGACCCCTCTGTTTGATCTTTGGTGTTGCTAAGAAGAATTAGTTGCATAGGCCCAAATAGGTTGTGGTTGTTTTGAATTGCACATATGTCTGTATGCATGGATGCCTGTATGCACGTATGTGTGTGTATATATATATGCATGTAGGTGTATGCATGTATGTGTATATGCATGAACATGCATGTATTCATGTATGTATACCTGCACACATGTATGTGTACTCAAATGCATTTGTATATGCATATATGTCTGCCTGCATGTGCATATGTATGTATGCATGCCTGTATATATGCATGTGTGTGCATGCATGTATATGTGTATGTGTGTACATGCATGTATATATGTGTATGTATGTATGTATGGGTGTTGGTTGTTGTGTTGGTGTTTTGTCAGCTTGACTCAAATTTGGATATATCTGGGAGGAGGGAACATCGGCTGAGGAATTGCTCTATAAATCAAACTCCTGGAAAGAAGCTGTGTCTGCAGAGACTGATTGGCTGATTAGAACTACAGTTCTGTGGAGAGGTTGGAATGTTGCAGGTCCAAAGGCTGGTGACTTTATCTTGGGCTAATTCTAGCACTTTGGAATGCCATTCTTTATGTCTTTCCTGACCCCCACGCTAATGTCCTGTGACTAATAGGTAAAAACCTTTTGGAATCTAGTAACTTAGCAGACTACTAGCTTCTACCAATCCAAAAGCTAAGATGTCATCAGACAGCATCCTGAGCCAATAGGAGAGCTTCCCCATCTCACTGAACCTGCCTCTCTGATGATGTACTCACCAATGTGTTTTGAACTTGCCTTGATTTATGACTTTCTTTGTTCTGTAAAGTTGTAAAAACTTCATGAAACTGCTTCTACATTGGAATATGGAATTTGGGCTAACCTAGATCTGGCATGGAAACTGGGGGGAGGCAGAGTTAAGTGAGTCTCTGAGTTTTGAGGCTAGCTTGATCTACAGAACAAGTTCCAAGGCAACCAGGGCTACACAGAGAACTCAAAACCAAACTGAACAACACACACACACACACACACACACACACACACACACACACACACACGCATTGACATGGGAAGGTACCGCCCATTGCCTCAGTTCCTGCTTCCAGGTTCCTGCCTTGAGTTTCTGCCTCGACTTCACTTCATGACGGATGGTGAGCAGGTCAAGCAAACCAAAGAAACCCCAGCAATAGAAAGACAACTGGAACAGCGGTGGTGGAGGGTGTGCCATGGTGCCAAGTGGAGGCCAGAGGACAAAGTGCAGGAGCGTGTCCTCGCTTCCACTGGGTCAAGCCTGGGGACAGTACTGAAGTTGTTAGGATTTGACAGCAGTGCCTTTACCAGCTGAGGCACCTTACCAGCCCCCATATGGGTTTTTAAGTCACAGGAAAGTTACTGTCTGAGGTTAAGCCCAGACCCATGTCCTAATGTCTGTAGTAGTTTCCTCCGAATTGAACATTCCTGGCTGGAGGGATGAGGGTGGGCTCAGGAGACCAGAACCCTGGAAAGAATCCTGGAAAGAAAGCTCCCAAGCTCCCAAGGCTGCTCCCCAAGGGCTTGGGGACAGTGAAAAATTGCTGGGGAAGGAGACACTGACCGGCAGACCTGCCTCCAGGTGTCCTCACCTGTGCAGGGTGGCCTTTCCAGGCCGGCGGGCTTTTAGTTATCCACATGCCTATAAATTACATCCCACCCAATACTCCTGTAACTTCAATCAACTCATTGGTTCCCCAAGTAGCACGGACTTAAATAGTGGAATGTCTACTGCAGGTTGTCATCTGCTCTTGTCTGGGTGGGTAGATGTTTGTTCACACAACACTTAGCTATTTTCAGTTCTTTAAGACAATGTGTATGTTTATAGGGAAAAGAGACCTTAAAGCCTAGCTCTTCTGGCCCTGTTTGCGCCCTCCTGGATTCCTCCCAAAGATGATATTAATATGGATATAAGATTGTCATCTTTATTCTTGTACCAGCCACTCTGGGAAAGCAATGCACTGCTGCTTGCAACTAATCAAGACATACTTGTGAGGCGGCTGGCCCTTGGGTGTGGCCTGAGGTCCTTTCCGGTTCTAGGCTAACAGGAGACTGATGTAGGGTAGGAGTTGAAGTGTTAACGTGTGAGATTCACTGGACCCCACAGAGTAAAGGAAAAAGCTTACTGCTCCCAGCTACCCTTTCCTCTTAGCCATCTCCACAGTTGATAAAGCAGCTGATGCCCTCCCCACAACCAGACTTCTGGGCTACCTTTGTACCCCTCCCCCTCAGTCCCAGCATAGTACCTAGCCTGGCCTGAAGTGAAGGCAGGGGAGATGTTTGTTGAGTGAAAACACGATGGTCTGTGATATCCTGACAAGGCTGTGGATACAATGGGTGTTTTCTCAATGTCCCCTCCACAGCATCCGGTGGCCCACTTTTTTCTCTGAAGGTCACTGCCAAGAGAGGGAAGCCGCTAAAGTGACACCTCTGAACTCACATGACTTGACACAAAAGCTAGCAGGAATGTAGAACACAAGCTTCTCAAGTGTCTGTCCCTTGTTGTCTCTGAGGAAGTGACAGTGGCATCAGATAGGGGCTGGGGCAGTGTGACATGCTGGTCTTTTGGCACCACTGTGACCCAGAGGTTATTTAAGCAACGCTCTGCTCAGCAGACAGAAGGAATAATATAGATAGAAGGTTCGGGTAAACACCGCATGTGGTCACTGCAGGGGCACCTGGGAATTTAGGACACTGTAGAATTAACACATAGTGGACCAAAGCAGAAATAGGTGAAGGCAGGTGACAGGCATAATCTGGTGCCTGGGACAAGCCACACACGCGCTGGAGAGATTAATGGAGGAAGCGGGTGACTCAGCAGACACCGGGAATCGCTGGAGCCTTGAGTCTGAGGGCAGCATCCCTTCGGGCTCAGTGGGGGAAGCAACTCTCCCAGGACAGTGGCCCTGCTCCTGTGTAGATGACTCCTAAAGGCAAATGCAGTATGGAAGGAAGGCTAGGGGTCATGCTTGCAGATCACACTGGGATGAACTCGGAGGAAGATTGTCTATGGTGTGGTCCATGGGGAGTTTCTCTATGCAGCCCGGGCTAGTCTTGAACTCACAATATTGAGCTGAGGTTGACCTTGAACTTTGGATGAGTCTGAGAAAAACGGCAGACTGAAGAAGTCTAGTCTCCAACGCTTGCTGTGTCTCCTTGGGCAAGTTGCTTACCTACCATGGAGTCGTCATTTCACAGGCAAAACAGGAGCCAGAAGTGTGATCATGCCTAGAGTGTGTCTAGCACAGTGTCTCATGTCACAAGGACACTATAAAATAGTTATTTTGTTAGTTATCCAATTCCAACTGCCAGGAGAGGGTCATTGCTACACACAGTTCTTAAAAAAAAAAAAAAAAAATGCCCAGTAGTAGACTATGACAAAGCTAAAAAAGAAAAAAAAGACATGTGACCATCGAAGTGTACGCTTTATTGACTTAGACATCCTTCAGTTACAGTAGTAGGGCAGAGGTCTGAAGAGATCGTTAAGAACACTTGTTACTCACACAGAGGACCAGAGTTCAGTTCCCAGCACCCACATCCAAAGACTCACAACTCCAGTTCTAGCAAATGGTCTCCATGAGCGCCTGCTCAGACAGACACACATATATGCCTAAGTGATAAATTAAAAAATATATATTTTAAGAAGCCATAGATCAGGGGCTGGAGAGATGGCTCAGCAGTTGAGAACACTGGCTGCTCTTTCTGAGGATCCAAATTCAATTTTCAGCACCCACATAGCTGCTCACAACCATCTGTAACTCCAGTGCCAGGGAATCTGACACCCTCTTCTGGCCTCCACAGGCATTGTATGCACATGGTACACATACATTCAAGCAGACAAATACGCACACACACATAAAATAAAACTTAAAAGCAGTAGATTATAATGTGAAGTGGGCAGAGGTCAAAGCCAGGAGGGCTGGCACGACAGCATCCCTGGCCCACAGCAGGATCTGTTGCCTGAGTGAAGGCTAATTGTTTCCCTGAAAAGGTGACTTACCAATCAAAGGAAACTCGCTTCTCTGATAAGATCCCAGATGGACAGAGTGTAAGATTTCTGCTCCCAAATCCTGGGGTCTTAGGGAGGGAAGCTGTTTATGCTAAAAGTGAGATGAAACTCAAAACAAGCAACCTGTTAATGTGTCCATCATAGGATGGAGGTGTGGCCATGGATTCCTGGGAACAGATGGGCAAAGAAAAATGTTTAAAGAAAAAAAATAAAGAGGCAGCCACATAAGGTCATGAGTTGGCCCAAAATAACTGGAGACACTGAGAGGACGGATGCAGGCAGCATATCTTGATGGAAACCAGGCCAGCTTGATAAGCCGAAATAGTCCACCCTTGTCTCCTGCTCAGGAGACCCCGTGCAGGAGAAAGAGGGCCACAATTAACATTTGCAGGTTTTCGGATCCTGACCATATTGCTTTCCCCTCTAAGTCCCCTCTCTACCAAATCGGAAGCCACAGTTCCTATGGGGAGAATGGGATGAAGATCCAGAAGCTATTTTTTTCCCACCCAGACTTCTCATGACTCTGGCTTCGGCAGCAGCAGGCACTGGTGATGCTGCCAAGTTGTGAGAGAAGGCACCTTCGCTGCCGAGTCACGATTCTGAGCTTCCGCACGGGCTGGCGTCACAAGGCAGAAGATGTGTGCCGTAGCTTCTCGGGGGAGCCAGAGGCAGGCACCTGAAGGTGGCTTGTTTAGGCAGGCATAGCCCACCCACCCACATATCCAAGGTCACGTTGCTGGTGTGCCTCAGAGCCACCAGTGTGTGTACCGGGAAGAAAGGCCACTTCTGGGCTGTCCAAACCTCTGCTTCTATGTGGCTGACTTTCTATTGTCTAGCTCCCACCTCCACTCCTTTAAATAACTTCCTTCCTGAGTAGTGTGTGTGTGTGTGTGTGTGTGTGTGTGTGTGTGTGCGCGCGCGCGCGCGCGCGCATGCGTGCACGTGTGCGTACATGTGTTTGGAGGTCAGTTTTCAACCTCAGGTATAAGTCCTCAGGTGTCCTTCTCTTGTGTCTTGAGACAAGAACTCCCTCTGGGTCCTGGAATCCACTGATTAGGCTATCCTGGCTGGCTAGGGAGCATGAAGGCTCTGCCTGTGTCCACCCACCCCCATGGTACTAGGTTTAGAATTACACATCCTGCTTTTTTGGGGTTCTGGGGATGGACCTCAGATCCGCACTCTAGCACAGAGAGCACTTTACCCAATGGAACCCAGGCATCTGGCCCGGCAGAGGGCAAAGGCAGGCCTTAGGGCCAGCTGCCCTTAGAAGGGAAGAAACTAGGACTGAGTGACCAACTGGAAAGCAAGCTGGCTTTCTCCTGAGGTCAGCTGGACACGTGCTCAGCTTCAAATACCAGAAACAAAGTGTGGGAGGATTGGGAAGATTTCGAACTCCTCAGAGGCATGCATGGGGAATTGCTCTCAACAGCCGGGCTTTGGAACCTGTGACCACCACCACAGGAGTGAGCCTTGTTGGGCCTCTGGGAGGATGGGAGAGCCACTGAGCTGCAACAAGCCCAGCCATGGCTTCCCTAGACCGAGTTTCACAATCTCACTCTCCATTGAGAATGACGTGTTTCTCTGCACTGGCGGATGGTTCTGTGAGGGATGGGGCATTTGGCAGTCTCAGCCTCCACCCACTGTCTGATTAGTGGCATCACTCATGGTTAAGAACCGTCACTCGTGGTTAAGAGCCGCTACCCCGATCGACCCACTGATCTGTCAGGATCCAGACATGTAAACAAGGCCACCTGTAATCATCCGGGCAGACAGCAGAACTTTGGCCTACCTTGACCTGTGCAATCATGAGACATAATATTTGTCGTTTTATGCGGCCAAGTTTTGGGTGGTTTGTTCCGGAGCAGACAGACGCTTGAATACATTGGCTCTAATGTGTGGGCACAAGCAAAGTCCAGAGATAGGAGTCCAGTCATGGCTTCAAGCTCACAGATGCCACCAGGCCACAACAGACTTTCTACTCTATTGTCAGTGAAAGGCAGCTTTTTCCTTCTGTTTCAGAAGCAAAGCCCTCCCAGGATTCTGATGTCTGTGTCAATGTCCAACTCTGTATAGTACATTCTAGCTGCAAGGGAGGAGGAAAGACCAAGACATTTAGCTTTTAGCTGTATTGCAGAGGCAGGAGATGGCCACACAGTGACTAAGCAGGGATAAAATCTGCTCCCCAGTGGCTTCTCTTTGTACTGTCCCAATGCTACCTCTATGGGCTTCTGGAGCTTCTTGCCTCTCTCTCTACATCTTCTGTCCTTCCCTTCCAGAGGATCGGCTCTTTCTTTCTCTGATGCAAGTGGGAGCCTGGTGCCCCAGTCTTGGGATTGCATCACCATTCATCTGCAACTCACCAATGCCCGGAATGGCATCTCAGTGTCCACTTCCAAATGCCAAGGACAGGGGGCAGAAGGGCCCAGCTTGAACTGGGAGGGAGTCAGATTGGTTATAACCAGTCCGCTACTGTTGATGATGCAAGTCTGATGTGGGTTACTGCCCCAGGGAAGGCAGGTGTCAGGAAGTGAGGTCAGTTGTAAAGGTGAGAAAAGAAATATTACTATGACTCTACCCCACCCTTCCTCCCTTTTCCCCTCTCTCCCTCTTCTCTCCTTCCATCTCTTCTTCCCACCCTAATTTCTTTCTTTCTCTTTGTGGTGCTGGAGAAGGAGCCTAGTGTCTTGTCCATGCTTGTCAATCTCTCTCAGAGTCACATCAGAGTCACATCTCAGTGACCGTGCAACCTTTTCTTTCTTTCCTTTTTTTTTTTTTTTTTTTGAGGCAAGGTCTTCCTATATGATTCATGCTGGCCTAGAACTTATTATGTAATCTAGGCTTGACTTTATTCTTGCAATCCTCCTGCACCTGCCTCCTGAGTGCTGGGATCATACACATGTGCCACCATCCTGGCTCATATGACCCTTGAATAATCTGAGCTCCAATAGATTCCTACAGGCATACATTCAACACACAAAAATGTACAACACATGTACAACAAATGTATGCACATTTCAACAGATAAACTGTATGTGTTTACATGTTTTGGTTCTATGCACCAGCGGCTCTGGCTGCAGCTTAACTCAATGATCTGTATTGGTTTTTGGATGAAAACTTGCTGTTTTGGAGTTGGAGGACAAGGGCCAGTAAAATTATTCATTTCTGGTGCATGCATGTGTGTGCTCTTGTGTGCACTGTGTGTGTGTGTGTGTGTGTGTGTGTATTTGATACGTGCACTTGTGTGTGGATGTGATCACTCGTGTATGCATTTGTGAGGAAGCCAGAGAAGGCTGTTGGTATCTCACTCTATCAGTTTTCACCTCATTCCAGTAAGTCAGGGTCTCTCAGAGCTGGTGGCCATCAAAGCCCCAGCAATTCTCCTGTCTCTGTCTGCTCAGATCATTATGGTTGCAGGAGAGTACACAGACACACCTGGCTTTTTACATGGGGACTGGGGATTTGAACTCAGGTCCTCATGCTGAGCCATCTCCTCAGCCTTCCCCTTTTGAGACAGACTCTCAAGTTTGGCTGTCCTCAGACTTGCTATGTTCTTGGGGATGACCTTGAACTCCTGCCCCCTCTTCCCCTAACTCTGGAGTGCTGGGACCACAGGCATGGTTCAGCTCAGGTTCTTCACAAAAAAACATTTTTGAGCTTTTCAAAAGAGCTTTAAAAAAGCCTTTCTTTAATTAAGAAAAAATTGTTATGTTGTTGTTTGTTGCTTATGTGCATTGTGTGTATGCAGTGGTCTGTGGAGGCCAGAAGAGGGCGTCAGACCTAGTGGAGCTGGAGTTACAGATGGCTGTGAGCTGCCTTGCCAGTGCTGGGAACAAAACCTGGGTTGTCTAAAAAGCTGCCAGTGGTCTTTACCACCGGGCCGTCTCTCCAGCTCTTCAGGAGCATTTTTAAGGTCAAGTAAAGCTCACCTTAATGGTTTTGGATACACCTGTCATAGAGTACCACATAAAGAGTTTCTCCTGTATTCCCCAAGGTTTTAACAAGTAGAATACGTTTGGTTTTAGAATACACGACGATAGCTTCAATTGTCAACTTGACACCTCCTGGAGTCACCCGGGAAGAGAGTCTCAAGGAGGGCCGGCCTCCTTTGATTTGGTCTGTGGGCACAGTTACGGGGCATTGCCTCAGTTAAGTCAGTTGGTGTGAGAAGACCCAGCCCACCGTGGGGGCCCCATTCCCCAGGCAAGGGCTACTTGAGCTGTACGAGAGTGGAGAAATGGAGCTGGGTGCAAGCAAGCAAGCATTCTTTTCTCTCTGCCCTTGACTGCAGTTGTGACGGGACTGCGTACTTGAGGTTCCTGCCTTTGCACTCACAAAGTGAGTTGAAACAAGCCCCTTTCTCCCCTAAGTTGCTTTTTCGTCCGGGTATTTTATCACAGCAATCAGAAATGAAACTAGAACAGGCTATGAAAATATTTTTATTGTGGCTTTTAAAAATAACAAACCGCCACAACAAGAACCAATCTATTTTGTGCCTTTTGGCTCCTTCTCCACCTAGGCGTGGCTGGCTGCAAGATCAAGGAAGAATGACAGTGATGAGAGGCCAGGTGGGTAGACAGAAGGCAGGGTACCAGAGAAGAAATGGCAGTCCCTGAACTCCGTGGAAACGGTGCATGTTCTTTGGTGACTGAGTCCTTGGTCTAGCCCATAGCAAGAGACTGGGAAGACTAGGGTCACTCAGCCCAGCAGAATGGACATTGTGACAGAATTAGAAACCCGAGTTTACTAGCTGAGTGACTGTAGGCAGGCCCCAACCTCTCGGGGGCTTGACATCCTGGTCTGTGAAATGGAGGAATGAGGGGCTTGGGGAAAACTGAGAAGTGGGTTGAGAGCTGCAAAGTGCTGTAGAAATGTCAGTCAGGACGACAGAAGCGATGGGATTGGTTGGCATTCTAAATTTATTATTATAAACTCAGATATAAATTCATTACACTCTAGGCAAGGGCCCCAAGTTTCCCCTTTGCCCTGTGGATCTAGTTGGAGGAGCTGATGCTTGGGTACATTGTAACCCAAATGTGAACCACAGAACCGTATCCACAAGGCTAGGAGACTGGGTTATATGCATACTCTTCATATACCTGCATGTATATACATTTATAGATATTTTTAAAAAAAATCCTCTCTCCACACACTGCAAAATGCATTATGTGCAAAATGTCAATCTAGAAAGCCAAACACCCCGGCAACCATTTTAAAGTGCTATAAAAGTTACTAGAGTCAAACCGACTCCCATCATGATGTGAGGCACTGGGACAGTGTGTCTTCTAGTTCTTTCCACCCAACTTAACAAATGAAAGATACTGGCTAGACTTGCATGCCTCCTTCTTCATCTCCTTTTCTTGGCCAGTCTTCAGGGTGGCTTTCTTGGCTCCAACCTTCAGTGAACAAAATGGACAAATACACAAAATTTATCAATACAATCAGGGCCCCAAACAGCCTATGTACTTTTAAAAAAAGATTTATTTTTAATCATGTGTGTGTGTGTATGTGTGTGTGTGTGTGTGTGTGGTGTATATATGTGTATGTGTGTGTGTGTGTGTGTGTGTGTGGTGTATATATGTGTATGTGTATGTGTGTGTGTGTGTGTGTAGTGTATGTGTGTGTGCGTGTATGCGTGTGTGTGTATGTATGTATGTGTGTGTGTGTGTGGTGTATATATGTGTATGTGTGTGTGTATATGTGTGTGTGCATGTAGTGTATGTGTGTGTGTGTGTATGTGTGTGTGTGTGTGTGGTGTATATATGTGTATGTGTGTGTGTATATGTGTGTGTGCATGTAGTGTATGTGTGTGTATGTGTGTGTCGCGTGTGCATACACACACACACATGAAAACAGTGACTGGTCCTTTCTTTTGGGTTTTACAGGACATTCATCTCTGCTTCTATCTACATATCTCTCCTTTGTGGGCAGGTGACCACAGTTCCAGAAGTCCTCTTGCACATGGCCCTCTGTATTCTGTAGATACTTTGGCCTTTTGAGTGCCTATCTGACAGGATGCATGCTTCTCACTATTTCCTACGCATATTTGACTACAGACATTAGTATACATATACACCCAAGACAAAGAGGAGCTGGTTGATACGGTGAGTTCCAGCTGCCACTGTACAGGCCCCACCCCCACCCCCACCATAGCCTCTGTCAGATGAAGACCAGGCTGTGGGGCCTGTCTTCCTCAGAGACTTGTGGAGTCATCCTGGAAAGGTTTATTTTTTTATTACGTTTTATTTATTTGGGTGTGCATGCATGTATGTACATGTTTGTGCATGTGTTTACATGTATGTGCATATGTGTGCATGCCATGTATGTAGTCAGAGTACAACTTGCAGGAGTCTGTTGTCTCTGCCTTGTGAGTACTGGGGACTAAAGTCAGGTCACGAGGCTTGGTATCAAGTGCCGTAACATGTGGCGGTGTCTCTCCTCACTTTGTGCTTTAGGACAGCTTTGAAATCAGCCTCAGAAGGCCCAGACCCGTGGCAGATGGGAGCCTTAAACGTTTGTTTTGTTTTTAAATAATTGTATTATTCTATGTGTGTGAGTGTTTTGCTTGTAAGGATGCATGTACACCTCATGCGTGCCTGATGCCTGCTAAGGTCAGAAGAGGGTGCTGGATGCCCTGGGGGACTGGGGTTACAGGTGGTTGTGAGCCACCGTGTGGGCGCTGAGAATGGAGCCCAAAGGTTCTGCAAGAGCAGGATGGGCTCTTTACCACCGAGTCATCTCTCCAGGCCCCGCTTTTCTTTTCTAAAGACAGGATCTTATGTAGTCTAGGCTCGCCTTAAAATTGTGACATAGCCCAGGCTAGCCTTGAATTCTTGATCCTCCTGCTTGTACCTCCCAAGTGCTGGGATTCCAGACATGTTCTACCTCCCTCGTAGGCCCTTGAATGTGTTGTGAAAACCTGAACAGAATCTGTTCAGGAGAGGAAAGCCTGTACAGCCGGCTACACAGCCGCTATTGACCTGACACCCAGGGAGGAAGAAACCAGTCAGCAACCTCTTCCCTCTCTTCTCTCACTGGAGTGTCCAATAAAACCGCCACCTGCACATGTTCCCAAATATCACTGCCCCAACAAGTGTGGCACCCGAGTCAGAAGGATGCTTATTAAAAATACAGACCGAGGTCCAGGTGGTGCCACCCCCATGTCTGCCAAGAGCAGAGAAAGAAGGGACCTTTTGGTATCTATTTGGCATGTCAGAGGATGAGCAGCAGAAGGCAGGTATGTCCATTGACCTGGCTAGAGGAGGTAGCTGCCCACTTTGGATGGGCAAACAGGAAGCTGATGCAAACAGGAAGGGGTGGAGCCCTGGCAGAGCCCGGCCTGAGATGGCCTCCAGACAGACAGCACCCAGACTGACATCCTTGGGATCACAGACCACACCCTAAGGGACCGAACCCAGTCTGCAACGGTGCTGTCCAGGTAGAAATTATACACTGGGTTGGCTTCTTCTGGCAAACCACAAGGCCCAAGCAGCCATGGGTGCCTTTAGCCATCTCACCACAGACCTCTGGGGCCTTCCACTGGGTGGGACCCCTTGGAAGAGGCTCTGGAGCTCTGCCCACTGACCTTTGTCTTCCCAGCACTTTGACCAAAGTAATTATTAGCCCTTGTATTTGCTTTAAAAAAAAAAAAAAAAAAGTTCCGAGGCTAAGCCAGGAAGGCAAGGATTTTTATGAGCGTTCTGGTCTGGTTCCCTTGTGAACCCTTCATTCCTTATTATTCTTTGCTGACACTGTGGTGTCTTTCTCTAAGTCCCCTCAAGTATATGAAAATGTTATGTGTGTTATTCATGTATGCATATATATTATGCATGTGCACACATGTATATACACATGTCAATGCTAAGGAAGTTTGTGTTTTAGATCTTTAGATCGGGATGCCCAACCTGTGAAGGTGCGTGTGTATGTGGGCGCATGCATGTGTGTCTGTGTTTGGTGTATGTGATTTACACATAAAGAATTCATGTCTGCCCCCTTTGAGGTAGCATTGCCCCTTTGGGGATGTACGATTAACCTCCACACCTGCCTTAACCTGCCACATCCCAGGCTCACGTCTGTCACAGGCTGAAACATGGTGGTCACGTTTCCTAGCCCAGCCTAGGCAATCAGCAAGTCTCTAGGAAATGTTTTAGAACATAGAAAACTAGAAAAATGTCTACTTTGGCATACAGCCCACAAACAATGACAAAAGACTGTTGGTTGCAAGGGAAAAGAAAAGCAGCATATGGCATTTTGGAGGGCAGAAGACAAGGCCATGGGGCCTTGATAAGGCGAGGCACTTCTGAGGGTTAGGAGGGACTTATGAGTGGACAAGCCTGGAAGAGCCTCGCCACGCCCTGTCTTCTTCCGGGAGGCCGTACTGACTCTATCTCCCTCAGAATTCCAGATGTGCTAGGGAGGGGACCCAGCAAAATTTTGCAGGAAGCCTGGAGCAAAGCTTTCTGCACCATTGAGTCCTGGACCACAAACCTTGAGGCGATGCCTTCATGGCTGGGGAATGAGATCACGTCACTCCTAGCAGAAGTACACATTGTCCCATTCTATGCAGCCCAGAGGACGCCCGACATTCCCAGGCCTCCTGATCAGAGGATCACGGTGTTTCTGCGACATCTGGGTCCCCTAGACATCTTTGTCTGCTTATATCCTCAGACTGTTCTCAGACAAAACCTAGCTGAGTCCCTCCCATGTTTATGGATGAATGACAAGCTCACCCTTTACGGTAGGCAAAGTGACCTCAGATCTAAGAGACCCCCAGGACACTCTGTTCTCCCAACATCTATCTTTGTCTAGTTTTGGGATAAAGATATTGAAAAGAGACTTTTAGTCCGTAAGAATGTCCCTTATGGCCAGATGGTTGTGGCACATGCCTTTAATCCCAGCACTTGGGAGGCAGAGGCAGGCAGATCTCTGTGAGTTTGAGGCCAACCTGGTCTACAGAGCGAGTTCCAGGACAGCCAGAGTTGTTGTTACACAGAGAAATCATACCTTGAAAAAAGAAAGTTCCTTATGACCAAGCATGGTGGCATATGCCTCTGTACAGAGAGACAGAGTCAGGCCAGGTATACATAGTGAGTTCTAGGCCAGCCAAAGGTATACAGTGAGACCCTGTCTAAAAAAACCAAAAAAGGTCCTTATATAGAATACATGTTTTTTCCAATGTTAATTTTGATGTTTGAGAATAATGTAGCCTTTCATGGACTCAAGGCACAAGAGACAGAAATTAAGGGGACAGGAGAGGGGCAGGAGCCTCTCATCTGAGATCTGAAGGAGCTCACCAGTGGAGACACAGGAATCTGGCACAGTTAACCCTTATTGTAAGTGCTACTGACTCACTTATGTAGACTCTCATGTATAGTCATGTATAGACATTTAATGTAAAAGCAGCTAGAAACCTGAGTGTGTCTGACCCTGGGTGGGTCTGATGCTTTCCCCACACATTGCCTGTGACTCTCCCACAAAGCAAGAGAAGCCTACCGTCCTGCACCCCTCTAGGCTAGACTTCATCCTTATCAACTGCAATCCTGTCATTTGCCTCTCAGGGACCAACCAGTGATAAGACAGTCAATTCAAACACCACCCAACCCTCCACATGCCTATCATAAAACAGGGAGAGTCTTGACTCTCCCCGGAGGAGCCCACACCCACACTTGGCTATGTCTGACCTAACCTTCGTGCTTAGGCCTATATGAAAATATCTGGAATAAAATCTGAATTTTCCAATTCAGTGTTATAAACTGGCCTGCCCTGAAATGCGTTTCGTCACTGGTGCTCTGAAACCTGGTTTAGCCTGAGTCGAGGTCCCTGAAGCTCAAGGGAACTCCTGAGGCTGTTGAGGGTGACAAGGTATATGTGTGTGTGTGTGTGTGTGTGTGTGTGTGTGTGTGTGTGTGTGTGTGTGTGTCTGTCTGTCTGTCTGTGTATGTGTATGCATGTGTGTGAGTGATCAGGTCAGTTGGCGGGGGTGCTATGCCTCCATCTGTACCTCTGAAATGCAGACAGATTTATCTCCCTTTTCACGTACCGAGGACATGCGTCTCACCCCAGGCTTCCAGAAGCTCACCTCTGCTTTCAGCAAGGCAGAATGGGGACAATTCCAGGAAGGGCTGAGTTGCAACTGCAGTGGTTTAGTACATTTAAAATGTCATAGTCTTGAGTCTTGTCTCTTCAAAAAGAGTATTTTAGGTGGCATTCACTTGGATGCTTACCCAAATTGTGGTTAAGTTTACAGCCTGGAACACCGAATATGTCCCACCTGCGCTGGGCTCCATGGAGGACTGTGTGGCTGGGGCCACCCCAGCCTCTGAGCCTCAGGCCTTTCTACTGTGGGTTAGCCCCTGCCCCAGAGGTCAGTGAGATGTGGTGCTGGTACCAAACGCTAATCATGTCCTCTCTTCCCAGCTCACCTGGAGACTTGAGTTCTGCATCTTGCTTTTGACCATCTCTATAAACATGCGTCTCTTTAATACAGAAAGAACAGTGACAGCATTTAGCTTAGACCCACACTGCCTTTTACATCAAACAGGAATGCACTCTTATCTATTTTAAGAAGATGTTCATTCGGGATGTCGGGCTCATTTTGGGGGGGGCAGGAAGTGACATATCGGCTTGCAGTAACGGGGTGCTGCTTTCGGAGTACAAGGGCTCCTGCATAGCAGCCTGGGTGTCTCTGCTTAGATTCTAGCTAGGAGGACACCTGTTGGCTGAGGGCTATCCCAGAGAACATAAACCCTTCTCAGGGGCAAAGCTGCTTCTGCTGGTGGCAGAGCCTTGCAGTTCAGGGGGCAGAGGGCTCAGGGCTCCATACAGTGCAGGGGTAAGGAGCCCACAGTGAATGACCAGCTCTCTGGGGATTGCTTGTTGGGAAGTCATTGTCACCCTAGTTGGATTCAGAAGTGTTGACCCTGGGGTCTTCCAGGCCCTACTTAGGGGTAATTCCCAGGAGAGACCCTTCAGAGGTTCAGGGGTACCAGAGCGAGGGAGCGAGCTGCAGCTTCCTGTTCAGATGTCAGTAAGTAGACCCGAGGGGCTGTTAGGGAGAGGGAGTTCCCAGAGAGCTCTGAACACCCGTGGGTCACAAAGACCCGTGTCTTCATAGCTCTGGATGGAAGACAAGGAAGAGAGATTGGGCGAGTATGGACCAGGAGCCTGGGTCCTGCCTAAGGAGCTGGGAACAAGGTGGCGGATGGACCGTGGGTCTTCTGTTCTTGTCTCGCATGTTTCTCAGAGGAGCTGGAGAGCCAGCATATTGAGATATTACTTTAAAAAGCAAACAAACGAAAACCCCACAACCTCAAACCAGAACACATCCCTTGAGCCAGCTGAAGTACACCTGTAGGCAGCTATTTGTGGCAGTCACTTCTGAGCCTCCCACCTTGGCACTAGGCTGGCGTGCAGTCACTACTCTTGGGCGGACTGCCGGAGAAAACGGTGCCCAAGTCCATTCAAACTTCATGAAGGAAGCACATGTCTATGAAAAGACATCTCCATCCAGTGTTTGGGACATGCCTGGACTAAATTACTAGATGTTTATCGGAATTCAAAAGGCAGAGGGTGTGGCCCTGTAGTAGAGCTTGCTCCCAGCAGACAAGGGGGCACAGGTTCTATCCCCAGCACTAGGAAGAACAACAACCCCCGTGAAATTCAGCTGTAACTGGGGGTCCTATTGCTTCCCCCTCCAACTCTGGCAACCCCACCCGGCTTTTCCCCAATCCCCATGGAGGGTGGGAGTGGGGCTCTCTCCTGGGACAGGGAGAGTGAATGCTTGTCAGTCCCTTCCATCCTCTCCAAACCTCTGTCCCCAGAACTCTCTGCGGGCTGAGTTTAGCTGCAGCTGCCCTCTAGGTATTTTGTACTTAGAAGGCCTTGAGCTTGCAGCTGTTGAGTATTTATCCCGTTGGGGCTGGAGAGACGGCTGTTAGGAGCAGTTGCTGCTCTAAGGGGACTTGAGTTTGGTTCCCAGGGTCCACTTGCAGGCTTAGGACCAACTGCCTGTAACGCCAACCCCAAGATATCCCATGCTTCTGGCCTCCGAAGACAGTTGTACACACACACACACACACACACACACACACACACACACACACACACACACACACACGGCACAAACCTGACTTAGAGGGCCTAGGCTTGAACAATGACCACCACCCAGAGTCTGTAGTATTATAAAGTGGCAATTTAAAACCTTCCTTCCTTCCTTCCTTCCTTCCTTCCTTCCTTCCTTCCTTCCTTCCTTCCTTCCTTCCTTCTTTCTTCCTTCCTTCCTTCCTTCCTTTTTTAATGTACCGGGACGGAGCCCAGGGCTTTTTTTATGTTAGGCAAGGACTCTAACACTGACCTTGTTGGTTGTTCATGTGTCTTCCTTTCCCCCTGTTTTCTTCTCTTTCAGATATATGTAGTAAAGTTACTCATGTGGATATAGGCTTGGGGGTGTCAAGAGTCATCCCTTCCATGGGACCCAAGGATGCTAAGGGGCCGTAGCTCACTGCTCCCGAGTCCACTTGTGAATGTAGGCCAGCTGGCCAATAGCTGAGCCCTGAAGGGCGAGCCAGGGAGCTGGACTCACGGGGTGTGACTCAGTGGGCGCGGTGTGTTGCTTGTTCACCAAGGCTACTCTTAGGGATGTGGCGCATCATATCACATGACCCCCTCCCCCGCCAGGGAAATACGCTGGCTGATCCTTGGTCCTGAGGACACTGGGAACAGCTCATGCACAGTATCTGGGGATCAGGGTGAACCGGGGTGGATCTCCATTTCCTGACTGCAGGGAGCCTGAAGTGAGGGTGAAACTGATGCAGGTGTGAGGGCCGCTGTAGTCAGGGTCCTACTTTGTGGAGGTCCTGGAGACCCTATTCCCTTTCTTCTTTTCTCATGAATTTGTCTCCAAGTCCCCAAGTCATTTAGTGTCCCAGATGTTTTGTCCCAGCAGCTAAAAGTACACTGGGGTTTCCTGCACCTTGGGACCTTGGATTAGACACTTGCCGGTCTCCTAGGTCCTTTGTTCAAAGTGCCAGCAGGCAGTGGGCAGGATGAGGCTGGGAGGGAGCATGGGGAGGGGTGTCGGGGTCCCTGGGCGGTGTGGGCTGCTGTTCATTGCTGCAGGGTTCTCACCCTTGCAAGGACCGGCTACTTTGCATGTGGCTACCTGGTCTCGCCTCTTCATACCTGCCTCTCGTTGTCTCTGAAGGGACAGCTGCAGGATGCGTTTCTTTGCTCTTGGTTCTCTCCTCGATCCTGAGTGAAAATACGAGGTGGGGGAGAGAGCGATTAGTCCGTCCTGTTCCAATCTGGGGTACACCTGTGAGGGCTTCTGGGAGATGCTATGGTTCACTGCCCAGCACTCTCAGAAGAGGCATGTGGGAGGGTGGAACCCTTTCTCTTTAGCACTTTTTTTTCCATCCACACTCTGTACCACTCACCTATATTTTATTTTTCAGCGTCCCATCCTTGTGGCTCTCAATCCATCCCCATCCACTATATCTACTGAAAGTTTTTTTCATTACATTATTTATTTAGCATCTGTGTTAGCCATGAGCTCACGTGGAGGCTAGAGAACAACTCAAGAGACTGTTCTCTCCTTCTGCTTTATGGGACCCGGGACTCGAACTTACATAACTAAGCTTGGCAGCAAGTACCATTACCTAACGAGCCAATCTCACCTGCCCAACATCTATTGGTTTCTACTCCTTGGCCACAGTGGGACAGAGACAAAGAGGATCTAGACAATATCTGGGCCCAAGCCAATCTTAGAAAGCAGTGAATTAAACAGAATAAGGGAGATGGTGGTGACAAAACAAATCATTGGATATTCTACTTGCTCAGGCTCAGGCTCTATTCTATACCCACACTCCAGTTAAATGGAACCCTGTGGGCCGTGCTCTGTTTTATACCCACATCCTGAAGACAAGGAATCTAAGGTAATTACATGGAAGGGGCTGGGGGGCTCTGGCCTAGCTGAACCTCCTGAAAGCAGTATCCAAGCCCCTGGGCTGGGATTTGACAGGCTGGAGCCTGGAACGGAGTGACGTTTTCTCCCCCTGCCAGAGCCAGCCACTGACAGCAGCTGTTCTCACACTCCCAGCCCCGACGAAGCCGGGAAAGGGCTCACAGGCTTCTCAGAGGGCAGCTCCCGGGTGTTTAAAAGCTTTCTATTGAGAATTCCCATCTGAGCCATTCATGGAAAGTATCTGCTCTTTCTTGGCTGAGTCCCCAGCTGCATTCACCAATAGAAAAGACCTCTTTACAAAAGGACTGCCAGCTCTACGCGAGCAGGAAAAGCCTCGGGGTTTGCCGGGCTCTCAGTGGAGGGGGCAGGACCAGCCCCAACCGTCTGGAGTTGCCTTTCTCCCCCTATAGGACTGAGTTTTCTGGGGTGCTGCTGGCATTCTGCCATGTATCCCTCCCCACTAGCCTGCAAATTGGTCCTGTTTGCCACTGCCGCTTTTGAGAAGCCAGAAACACAGGATGTCACTACTCGTCACTGGGTCTCCGAGGTGGGCACAGACCCTGCTGTTTGACTCTAAAGCTGACCTCTTAATTCTGAGACTGGTGCTTTATCTGGGAATGTGGAAACTGAACAGGGTAGTGCAGCCTGGGCATTGTCACAGTCCTATTGTCCCACAGAGAAGGCTCTGAAGTCCCAGGCTCTGTGTGTGTCCAGCACCACAGTGTCTCATCACATTAGTGTACAGACATCTAGGTCCCTCTCAGACAATAGTAAATATTCTCCCTTCATGCGTGCTTCCTAGGTTTTCTTAGACACAGGTCATGAAACTATGCATGTACGTATGACATGGGAATAGGAGGAAAAATGGCTAGGGGACCAGAGGGGCTCGTGGGGTCGAGCAAAGGAAGAGAGTGAGTGTGTGTTCACAATGTACAGTGTATGTGTGTACCAGAGTGTCCTCCTATAACCCAGTGCCATGTGCAAGGCTTCTATACATCAATGACAAGAAAAGAAGAAAGCGTTTGGAGGCGTGACTTTTGATTCTGCAAAGTTCTGTGTTGTGAAGAGGAGCTCAAACATTAAAATACATTGGTGTGTGTGTGTGTGTGTGTGTGTGTGTGTGTGTGTGTGTGTGTGTGAGTCTGTTGTGGAGGAGTATGATTCTGAAGCTCCAGACAGGAAAATTCCCTCTCCAGGGGCCCAACCAGTCCATCTTCGTCATATTACACAGGAGACTTACAAGAATGTTAATCTTCCTTGAGAAAAAATTAAATGTAAAAATTTTAAAAATTGATTTTCCTTTAAGGACCCCCCCAGATTCTCAGGGATCAATCTGCCCCTGAGTGCTGGGGTGAAAGGGGTATGCCACCATACTTCCTTTTATTTATTTATTTTAATGAAAATACACTCCTAGGATGGACCCATGATTTAGGTCCTTTCTTTTCCCTTGGCAAACAAGAGTTTCTGACAATATGTAGAGTTAAAGGCATTATATGAAAACCAGAGCCCTGGAATGACACCTCCAGTAGCCTGGCAATCAGAGGGGTGTAGAGGTTAGCGGGACTGTGAGGCAAAGGACTTGATGTGAGTTCTGTGTCTGTCGCTGGGCTGCCAAGCATTGTGACCCTTGCCAGTCTCAGTTCTCCCCCGAGCCTGCTGGCCCAGGATGAGCCCCTTGCAAGCTGTGGAACACAACAGGTGCAGTATAGAGTAAGCATGCCCAGCCAGCAGGCACACGTGAGCCTGAGCGGAGCATGGCATTTTCAGCACAGCTCCATCTATCTCTCCACACTGTAAAACCCAAGAATTTGCAAGGCCCCAGCCCTAGCTCTGCTGGGACCCCTGCTGCAGGTTCAACTGGGCCATTTTAGTTCCCCCACGCAGGATGTCTGGTGCCAACGGACTGGACACGGCTGCATTGTGTATGAATGAGGCAGCTCGTGAATAATGCATGCGACACTGATTATGCAAATCCCCAGGTTCTTACATTTTCAGCCAGCACGCCACAATGGGCTGTTGGGGGCCCTCTGAGGTCCTGTTCTATGGTTTGTGTCTCTTCTGGAGGACCTTGGCTGCCAAATCTCAGACTGTATCTTGGGAAGAAGTTGGCGCCTTGGCAAGCCCAACTTCCTGCCATTCCTTCAGCTGCCCTGGTGTGGCTTAGTGCAAAAGTCCCCTGTCTTCAGCCTGAGGTAGCCCATGACACACTTATGTGGAGGCGGGATGAGTATGAACGGCCATATTGAGGGCTGCCTTCATTGCTGGGGTGGGGCTGGCTTCTACAATGACCTCCTCTCAGGAGAGCTTCCTGGAAGGGGAGGGGATTCTTTTCTAATGTCCTAGCCTCCTAGCTTGTTCTCTCTCTCTCTCTCTCTCTCTCTCTCTCTCTCTCTCTCTCTCTCTCTCTCTCTCTCTCTCTCTCTCTCTCTCCCTCTCTCTCTCTCTCTCTCTCTCTCTCTCTCTCTCTCTCTCTCACACACACACACACACACACACACACACACACACACAGAGTCACATCCATGTTGATGTACACAGAAGTGTCATGAGTGTGCCTATGCCAACAGACACATACACTGTTATATACACACATATGCAAGCATGTCCATTGTCATGCATATTTGAACACTTATGCACATAGTCATATACATGCAAACATGCATGTATATACATGTGCATACACATACACGCACACACACATAAACATGCAGCTCCAAAGTTGAAAAAGATAACAATTACAAGGGGAGTTCTGGGGGTAGGCCTGGCACACAGCACAGGGATCAGGAGAGATGCCTGGGGCCATGGTGCAATCCTCTTCACCAGCTACTGTGTGAACCTCTCAACTCTCTGTCTTCACTTTTCTTCTTCTTTAGACAGGGGCTCATCTCATGTGACTCAGGTGGGCTCCAAGCTCGGCTACACACTCTTAACTCTTCTGTCTCTACCTCCTGAGTGCTGGGCTCACAGGCAGGCATCACCACACCCAGTTTACGCAGTGCCGGGAATCTGACCCAGGGCTTTGTGAATCCCGGGCAACCAGCTGAGCTACATTCTATCCCAAGCCCTGGGTCTCTCAACCCACTGACACTCCATTTCCTCATCTGGGAAAAAAAATCAGGGCCATGGCCGTCACCAGGAAGGCCCCTTAATGGCATTAGTAAATGGCCATATCTGCAAAGCGCGGACAGCCCTGGGCCTGGCCTGTGGAGGGTCATGAAGAGATGATGGCAGTGGTTAATTTCCTTATCCACCTGATCCGAGCCCGAGTTCTGTTCTGTCTTCGCAAGAGTTGAGGGGGCTGCTGAGATGGCTCCCAAGGGGTGAAGGTGACTACTGCCAAGCCGACAGACAACCTGAGTTTGATCCCCAGGACCCACACGGTGGAGGGAAAAGAAATGATTCCTGAGAACTGTGCCCGACGCCCACAGGTGTATTGTAGCACATGCACACCCACGCACATACAGGTGATGAGATAAACATGTAATCAAAAATAATACAGATGGACACTGGGGATCTGAGGTTAAAAACGTGCTTAAGATCTAGAGCAGGCGGTAGAGTGCAGAGTGGCAATCCCGACTAGGTCTGTTGGCCAAAAAAGGCATTCTGCCACCATCGGCACTGAGGGGGTCTTCCTGGGATTCTTATATCATTTCTTTTTGGTATTTTGAGACAGAGTTTCCTGTGTAATCCTGGCTGTCCTGGAACTCACTCTGTAGAGCAGGCTGGCCTAGAACTCACAGAGATCTCTTAGCCTCTGCCTCCCAAGTGCTGGGGTTAAAGGCGCGGGCCAGTCCTCCCAGCTGGCATACCTTCTGCTGCTTGAAGGCCCTGTTGAGTCTCTTCTCCTGGTACAGCAGCTGCTCTGTGCGCTCCAGAGCCTCCTTTAGCAGTGCCTTCTCCTCCGCTTCTTTGCACACATCATCCTCCAGCTTCGCCACCTGCGTCTGGTACATCTGAATGGACACTTTGCTCTGCCTGGGTGCACGGAGAGACAGAGTCCCTTTGCCCCTCACTGTCCCCACTTACCATTAAGGCCCCAACCTCGCTAGATCCTTGCAAGTGGGACTGACTTATGAGACCGCAGCAAAGACTTGGGGACCGCAGCGCCGGACACATGGGATTTGTGCAGTGTTGGATGACTCAGCGAGTGCCACTGGCCTTTCCAGTGCTCTAGGGTGTGGGTGGGGACCTGCAAGTCTTCGGGAAACGGTGGACCCTCAAAGATACACAAGTGCTAAATCAAGGTTCGGGTGTGTGTGTGTGTGTGTGTGTGTGTGTGTGTGTGTGTGTGTGTGTGAATATGGGCATGCATATATGAAGGCTGGAGGGGTAACCTCAGGTATGTATCCTTTCCTTTAATGTTGCTAAAGGCAGGATCTCTCTGTTGTTTTCCTGTTTTGTATGCCAGAACAGTGAATCCCATTTCTGCCCCCCATCTTCCTGTAGGAGCTCTAGAATCCTAGACACTCTTACTACTGCTTTCATGTAGGTTCTAGACATTCAAACTCAGCTTCTCACCCTTGTGGAACACGTATTTTACCTATAGAACCATCTCCAACCTTTTGTTATTTTGGGACAAGGTTGTACATTGCCCAGGTTAGCTTTGAACTTGCTGTGTAGTAGAGGTTGACCTTGAACTCCTGATCCTCCTGCCTGTACCTCCTGAGTGCTGGAATTACAGACGTGAGCAACCATGCCAAGTTCTACGCACTGCTGGGGACGGGTCCCATGACCATGCGTGCTAGGCTCCAGGAGGTCGTGTCCCCCCATCGGGTGTTTTTACTTAATCTGCATCCTGGCCTCTGTCCTGTCCCGGCCCAGCAGTGTGTGGCCATCCATGCTTAGGCAGGGACGCGTGTGGTACCTGAGCTGTTCCAGTTCCTGCTCACATCCTCTCAGGAGCTCTTCCTTCCTCTGAAGCCGGGTCTTGAGCTGAGTGATCTTATCAAACACCAGGCCCAGGTCCTTCTGCCGGAGGCGGTTGGCCCTCTCCCGCTCTTTGGGTGAGAGGTGCCTCAAGTTCACATGGCCGGACATGTCCTTGATGTTCATCAGGCTGCCCAGCGTCTTGATCATGTCCGTGTACTGCAAGGAGATGGGTTGCTGGTAAGAGCAGCACCAGAGGCCACATGGAGGCCATCGGGAGGCTGATGTCTGATTCTAGCTCATTCTTTGTAGCCGTAGGAAGCAAAAGAGTATGTTGGCAGTGACTACAGTTAGGCCTTTCATTTTCCCCACAGTCATGTACAATAAGTCTTTTCCGGAACGGGTGGAAAATGACAACAGAAATTAACACTCATTCTAACGACAGAGCTTTCAAGGGATTGGGCTATGTGCCGATTCCTGACCCATGCTGGGTAGCAGCCGGGGCTTGCTGAGTATTAGAACAACTCAGTATGGCTTAGAGGTTGATACTTAGTAAACGGCCCTGTGGTTAACAATAGTGATGGCATGTGGGAACCAGTGCTGGACAGAAAGGACAGGAAAGGGAGGGGACGTTGCGAGCATGTGCACACACCATCTTCTCACTGAGTTCTAAGGCGTCTGAAGCATCTGTTTTTGTGGACTTCTCGATGGCCAAGTTGGAGCCCGTGCTGAAAAGGCCAGTCTGAGGCTGAAATAAAAGAGAAACGAACACTCTCTTGGCGTTCTGTCATTGGTGTCAGCCACGGGGAAGCCAGGGCCCTGTGTGACTATGGAAGAGGGGCCCCACGGGTTTCTTATCTCTATGCCTGACCATCTAGTTGGAATTCTTGCTGGCTGTTATATGTGTACCTGTTCCTCCTCTGATGTCCTCCCTCTAGAACGGTGTCTCTGCACCCCACTTTCCCAGGTTGTTCGGTGACGTCTAGGCTCGTCTGAAGAGACAAGCGCTATTGACATCCAATGGGAGGATGATGAGGCTGCCGTGAACAAGACAGTCCCCAATCAAACTGGCTGGGAGTCATCTGACCCCAGAGACTGTGTGTGTGTGGAGAGGGGGGCCAGTGGCTAACATCAAGTGCCTTTTCTCAGGAGCTGTCTGCTCTCCATCTTGTTCTTTGATAGTGTCTCTCACCAGGTCCTGAGGCTTACTGATCCCCCAAATCCTTGTCTTTACCTCCCTAGCATTGGAATTTTGAGTGCACACTACAGAGCCCAGCTTGGTTTTTTGTTTGTTTGTTTTTGTTTTGACAGGGTTTCACCGTGTACTTCTGGCTGGTCTGAACTCACTATGTAGACCAGTCTGGCCTAGAAATCACAGAGGTCCACCTACCTGTGCCTTGAAAGAGCTGCGATTAAAGGTGTGCACCGCCACCATGCTCCCCAGCCCCTTTTAACATATGCTCCGGGGATCAAACTCCAGTAATCATGTTTGCATGGCAATTACTTTACCGATTAAGATATCTCAGCCCTTGGCCCCAACCATTGTGTCAATGTTGAGAAGTTCTGGCCTAAGTGACAAGCTCCATAGAGAAGGGGACCATGTTGCTGACTGTGTACACTCCGCTTCTGCGCCTCACTGGTCACACAGTGGCAGGAGATGTGCCCGAGGGATGGATGAATGAATGAAGGCTACAGCGGAGCACTGAGTTCTCCTTTCATTAAACGAACCTCATTTCCACACAGCAGAAATGAGTTGTTCAGAAGATGTGGCCCAAGTGTCCTCCGGGTGGGTGAGGCTCCCTGGACTGTGTCCTGAGATGATGAAGGCTGGGCCTTCCAGCTGTGCACTTGCTATGCCCTGCATCAGCCAGCTGGCTTCTGGGAGCTTTGACTGGAAGCACGGGACAGCAGCCGGGCCAGACATAGAGCGTGGAGAGTCATGAGTAACTGTAATACACCTCATCAGGACCCAAGTTTTAGTATTCAGTAGGCACATCACGGGCATCGTGGTCAGTCCTCAGCATCTGCAGGTGCTGCCATGTGACCCCTGAAGACCAAAATAGCACCAAAAACCCCTGACAGATAAACCAGAAAGGCTTGATGGTGGTAACCGTGGCTTGACATTTGCTAAGAATGGACATGGTTATATATGGAGATAAGAAAAGACTATGTGTGGTGCACATGCATGTGGTGTGTGTATGTGTGTGCACGTGAATGATGTGTGTATGTATGTACAGGTGTGTGTTACCTGTGTGTGTGTACCGAGACCAGAGGAAGTTGGGTGTCCCGTACTGTCTCTCTTTACCTTTTTCCCTTGAGACAGGGCCTCTCACTGAACCTGGAGCTAGGCTGGCAGCCAGCAAGCTCCAATGATCCTCTGTTTCCATCTCCCATAATGCTGGGGTTAGAGGTGGGTGTGTGGCCACACCCTGCTTTTTCCATGGACACTGGGGATTTGAACTCAGATCCTCATGTTTGAAGAACGAGTGCTTTTATCCACTGAGCCATCCCCCCAGACCTGACTGAAAGGGCATCTTTACAGATGACAATAAATTGAGCAGTGTCCTCTGTGTCCCTCTCCAGGACTTCCCGTTTCATCCTCTGCAGACTGGCAGGGTGCCAGGGGAGACAGTCAGAGACAGAGGACAGGCTCCATCCTCCTGTATCTTTTGACCTTGGATGAATTACTTGGCTTCTGAAACCCTAATTCTTAATCTGTAAAAGAGGGGCAGTGGAAGCTACATCCCAGTTTGCTGCCAGGATGGATTCCCCAGCAGGTGAAGGGCTCGGCTCAGGCCCGCCGTCCGCACATAGCAAACATTCCATCCATGTGGACTTTTCTTCCTAGCTACTCCTCTTATAATTCAAATCGCTCCCAACCGTGGAGGATCAAAGCTTTTAAAATCAGAGCTGGGAGGTCTCCTGCTGTGTAGTGGCAGTGGTGGGTCACCCTCAAGGGGAAGGCCTGTCTGGGAAGCAGAGTCAGGCCATGAGATCTGGCTGACCTCCCATCTGGAGACTGTCCCTCCACACCCAGCCCTGGAGACGAGTGTGTGATGTTTATTAAGAAAATCAGCTCACTTCAAAGGCCTTCATCTCCAACCCTAGTAAATACCCAGGAAGATAATTAGGGTATTAGTTCAGATAGGGTAACTTTGTCGTTCATCTAGAAACTTCCATATGATTTATTCTCAGTTGTGTCAGCCAGTATGCAGTCCTGTGATTGACATTGACCTGAGCTGTCCATTGTCAGGTGTCCATCAACTACTTAGTCTAACATCCTTAAGGTCACTTTCAGCATCACAATTAATCACTCCTGAGAATCTTGGCATCTAAGGTCCCACTTCTTCCTTGGATAGTATTATTTAGGAATGATAGCTACCTATTATTTAGTATAAATTCTGAGTCAGGTTCTGGGGGAAGCATTCATAGAGTTATCTTGACTTTTGTTGCTGTGAGAGACTTATAAGTAGCCTGGGTAGGCCTAAAATTTGGCATGTAGTCAGTCATGGCCTGTATCCCTGATCTTCCTGCCTATACTCTTGAGTCCTGGGATTACAGGTGGTGTCGCCACGCCCGGCTCGCCTTTCAGGTTTTCACCACAGCTGTCCTGGAGGACACATAGCCTTCAGTCTGGGCTCCGTCACATGACTCTCTGGCCCTCTAATCACAGTTTCCTTCTACTTGTCCCTGTTGGTGTCTTTCAGTTTATAAGGAGCAGCAGACTTTGGCAAACTCATGGCATAGCCTCATCAGTCAGCCAGCCCGTTGGACATTTTCGGCAGGATGTAACATCTCATAGGAGGAGGAGCCTTTGGGTGTCAGTGGTCAATTTGGCCCAGAGTCAAAGCAATGACATACTGTACATGTATATGGAGACCACTGTCTGTGCCAGTATCCAACGACTCACTGGCGAGTACATGTAGACAGACTCCTGCTCGCCAGGGAGGCCCCGGGCCCTGAACCTGCAACACACTGAGTTGCGTCTCAGCTCACATCAGCCCTAATGCCCACCCTCTCGCGTCAGTCACTGCAGAGACAAACGGTTTTTGGTTACCGATCGGATCTCTATTCTTGAGAGAGTCGTCAAGTCAGGCTTTGCGTCTAATAATATTTTCTGTACATTTTTTTCCATTCTGAGGGTCTTTAGTTCTAGGAACGATTCATTCGCGTGGTCCTTATGATCTACAAAAGAAATAACTTAGACTCAGGAAGACATAACTTCACATCGTCACAGTAGCTACAACTTACAGGTCACTTACCATAGGGCCGTTTTAGTCCTCACGACCTCCCTGGTAGAAGAGGAAACCAAGGCTTAGAGAGATTGAGCGATCTGCCCAAGGCCACACAGTGAGCCTGAGGCTTTGGCTACAAAGCTGTTACTGCAGAGGTGAACTTTGCCTAAGGCCTTTCAGGCACAGAGATGGAGATGGGATCTGTCCTGGGACACCTGGTACCCAGCGCCTTGCCCGGTCAACAGCTGCTCATTCTGAGCCCTTCTGAATGGGGAACTCTAAGAGACACCCCCGGGGCTCATCTTCAGGTAGACCGTGACGAAGTTCCCACCAGGCCACAGTGAAATAAGGAGGAGGACAGTAGTGAGTTTTTCACGTCCTATTTATTTAACATCAGGGCCTGCACTTGACTCTGAGGCGGGGCCTGGCCCATCACCGTTAGTGTTATGTTTTTCCGCTTATGAGATGACGGGGCATCCTGGCCACTCAGTCGGTCCCCAAGGAGCACACCGGGCTCTGGGGCCCCAAGCTGGGACTAAGGATCGGAGAACTTACTGCAGGAGCTGGCCTTCTCCAGTTCTTTGATTCGTGTTCGGAGTTCCGACAAGGCCTTTTTCTGCCGCTGAATGATTTCCTCGTGTCGAGAGCCTTTGCACTTGGCCCCCAGGTCACTGAAGGACTGTTCCTGCAGACAGGGTGGCACAGACAGCAGCTCCATAAGGGTCCAGCTATTTCCCTCAGGCTCCCTGTCACTCAGCACTTCTGGGAAATGTCACAAGAGCTTCAGCAGAGAAAGGATTCCGATTTCCAACTCCTCTTCCTACTTAGTGGCACCATAAATAAAACATCTAGACTCCTCTGCAGACTTTATTTCTTCTAATGGTCTTTCATGCCTGAATCTCCATTTTTTTTTCTTTCTTAATTTTTTTTTTGGGGGGGGCAGGACAGGGTCTTTCTAAGTAGTCCCAGCTGTCCTGGAACTTACTATGTAGACCAAGCTGGCCTTGAGCTCAGAGATCTGCCAAACTCCCGAGTGCTGGGTTTAAAGATGTGTCAGCACACCCAGCTTTGGGTCTCTATTTGTTAAAACATCTGATCATGTTCTGAGTAGTAACTTTTTTAAAAGAATAATTTTTTTATCACCTTTAACAGTGGTATGTGTGTGTGTGTGCGCGCGCGTACGTGTGTGTGTGTGTGTGTGTGTGTGTGTGTGTGTCTCGCTCGAGTGTGTGCTCGCACACACATCAGGTCTCATGCAGATGGCGTTACAGGTGGTCGTGAGCTGCCGGACGCAGATGCTGGGAGCAGAACTGAAGGCCTCTGCAAGAGCCCCGGGGGACTTAATTGCTGAGCCGTCTCTCCAGCCCCTGTGTTTTGACTGTTTTCTTCCCCCTTTCCCTCCTGTGGTGCTGAGGATGGAACCCAGTTCTCATACACAATAAGCTCAGCTGTGTGCCCTATGCCCTATGAGGCTTCTTTTGGCACTGGTCACAAGGATGGTTTTCTCCTGTCTGCTTGGGTTACTGGGCAGCCTGGCACTTGGTTGGTCTGGAGAGAGCTCTCTTTGAGACTCCAGGATCCAGTACAGAAGAAATTTCTGTTACAATAGAATATTCCACGCCTGCCTCATATGGTATGATAGCTGCTGGCCACATGTGGCCCCCACGGGACCCTTAGAGACTAGAGTGAGGTTTTCTCCGGACACAGATAAGGAAAGTTTTTAAAGGTCATAATACTTTTAAAGACGAATTCAGGAGCCAGTTGTTGGTGGTGCACACCTTTAATCCCAGCACTTGGGAGGCAGAGGCAGGCAGCTCTCTGTGAGTTCAAGGCCAGCCTGGTCTACAGAGCGAGTATCAGGACAGGCTCCAGAGACACAGAGAAACCCTGTCTTGAAAAACAAATAAACAAACAAAAAATATGAGTTCAGGAGAATGTAGGATTTTTTTTTTTTTCTGTAGAACAATGAGGAGACGCACCCAGTCATACTGAGTGCTTATCCACATGCTCCAAGCCTGAGCTCTGTTCCCAGCACTGTATAAACTGAGCAAGGTGATATGTGCCTGTGATCCCAGCACTTGGAGTGATGGATGTGGAAGGATCAGAAGGTCAAGGTCCTTCCTGTCTACATAGTGAGTTTGAGGCCAGGCTGGGTTACATGAGATCCTGTCTCAGTTGTTTAGTCATTCATTCATTCATTCATTCATTCATTCATTCATGCATTCATTCATTCATTCCACACCTCGGCCTGCTAAGCTTGCTCCAGGTTCTCAGGCTCTCAGTGATACTGGAAAACCCTTGCCATCCTGGGCTTTGTGTCCCGGTATGAGGAGACAGGGGGAGGGTACACAGGGAGAGACCTAGTAGACAGGGACAAGTGTCACATGGATAATTAAGTGGGGACCTGGGATGGGGTGCTTCAAGTGACTTTCGGTTGTCAGACAGTTGCTAGGGGGGAGGCCTTAGCCAAACTGGCAAGAATGGGAAGAAAGCGACAGTCTCTGTTATAACTATTTTTAAAATAGCAACTCTTGGTTCATTTTAGATTGCAGCTATAGATACTGAAGGGAGCATATATAGTACGAGGTGAACTGAAATTATTAAAATTTCATATAGCTAGGCATCTCTGTCTCCATTTCTTTTTTTAAAGATGTTTCTCCGTTTTAAACTTTTCTTTGGGACAGGATTCCACATGGCCCAGGTTGCCCTCAAACTTCCTATGTAGACAAAGATGACCTTGAACTCCTGGTCCTCTTGTCTCTACCTCCTGAGTGCTGGGATGCCAGGCATGTACTTTCGTGTTTCGTTTATGTGGTATTACAGTGTACTGTCAAGCACCCTTCCGGCTGAGCTGCGCGTGCCCGGCCCTGGGTCTATCAATCCATTACTAGCTACCCATATTCTCATTCATATTCATTGCCCGATCCCCTTTTCCCCTTTGCTAGACAACTTCGTCAAAGACCCAAGCTAAGCTTCTCCCGTGGGCCTGAACGTCGGGAAACAGTCGGAAGAACACTTGAGCATTAGGCAGATACCCTAGCATCAGTGAGTGACGGACACACCCACCGACAGAGCCCAGGGACAGAGAATCACATGTTCTCTGCTGCTGACTCTGGTCACTTCTTTAAAAGTCAATAGGAAGTTGGGTCCCAGACTCTTAGTCACACCGGCTCCCTGGGAGGTGTTCAAGGCCCACAGGCTCCTCCTCCAGGGATCAGCAATGCATTCTGAGGACCTGGTGGGAACACTCTCTTCTCCTTGGCGTTTCTGTCACTCACACTGTTACTTCTTTCTGGCTCTGCTCCAAATGTCCACCTGTAGAGGCCTCTTACCACAGGTGCTGAGAGGGAACCTCTTTCCTATGATGCTCTTATCTATTGTTCTGGTCAATTTTTTCTTTCTTTCTTTTTTCTGTCTTTTTTTCTTTCTTTTCTTTTCTTTTTTTTATTTTTGTCATTGGACACAAGCCATGGTTATCTGGGAAGAGGGAATCTCAAGTGAGAAAATGCCTCTATCGACTGGTCTGTCGGGCATCTTCTTGATCAATGATTTCAATGATTGATACGGGAGGGCCCAGCCCACTTCAGGTAGTGCTACCCTGGGCCAGGCGGTCCTAGCATGTGTAAGAAAGCAGGGTGATGGGTTGGAGAGATGGCTCAGCCATTAAGAGCACTGACTGCTCTGCCAGAGGACCCGGATTCAATTCCCAGCACCCACATAGGAGATTACAGCTGCCTATAACTTCTGTCCAGGGAATCCGATGCCCTGGGACTGACATACCTGCAGGCAAAACACCAATGTGCATAAAATAAGATGAAGAAAGCAGGGTGAGCAAGGCAGGAAAAGCAAGCAGCACCCTCCATGGCCTCTGCTTCCCTTCCAGCTTCCAGGTTCCTGCCTCGAGTTCCTACTCCATGATAAACAGAACGCTGTAAGATGAAATGAACCCTTTCCTTCCTAAATGGTTTTTGGTCAGAGCGTTTATCATAGTGATAGAAAGCAAACTAGGACAAGTCCTGCCATAATAGTTCCTCAAGCCACTCAACCCCGCCTTGTCCCTGGGACATTTTACTCTATGCTGACTACTTCCTTTCTGTCTCCTCCCTTCCTGCACAGCACACAGGCTCCGGAGGGCAAGGTATGCCTCAGTGGATACCGTGGTCCTCCCAATCGGAGCATGGTGCTCAAGATGGGCAAAGTCTGCCAGGAGTGAGGAGCCTCCCCCGGCCTCTGATAGTGCCAGGGCTGCTGGGTGGCTGAGGGGACCTAACTAGTCTGCTGTATTGCCCTGAAGCTAGACCACCTCAGGGCTTGGTTCTGTACGGGTCTCATTCACGCGCTGGAAGGAATCCGCTTGTCCTGGAAGGAGCCACCTGCATGCTCCCTCCTACTGGATAGAAGCAGGCAGATGGTGCACTGGGACAGACGGGCAGGCTCAGCAGCCAGGCCAGGCTCCAGGAGTCTTTCATGGGAGAGGGAGCACCACGTGACTCTCCTCACACTCCTCTGGGAACTCTTGCTGAGAGAGGACACAGATTCTTTCTCATACAACTCCCCGGCCCTCTGACCCTCTCTGGCTTTGGAAACAGGAAGTAGCCTGGGTGAGGACCGCTGTTCCAAGAAGGGACATTTTTTGCCTTTTATCTTGCATCCTCCCTCCCCCATCAACCTCAACTTGGATAGAGAAACTAAAAGCCACCATTCAGCAGGTCTCCCCATGGAACACGTGTGTGTGTGTGTGTGTGTGTGTGTGTGTGTGTGTGTGTGTGTGTGTATGTATGTGTGCATGTGTGCATGTGTGGTTGGTATGTGTAGGACACCTGTAAACCTTTCCCTGTCTCTAACACAAGACCTGATACACACAGGTACTCAGTAGCCATCGTGGGTCAGAGCTTGCTTTGAGGGCTCACGATTCCAACAGGAATGATTGACATTTCCTGCCCAGCATAGCTTCCAGCCACCTGGACCATTGTACTCCTCCTCCTGGTTGCCCTGAGCAACGGGAGCCCCTTCTATTAATGTTTCTCTGGACAGTACTCAGTGCCAGGGACAGCTGGCTGGACCTCAAGCCCTTTCATCCTGGCTGCCTGAAGCCCTGGCTTGCTGCTGTCTGGCAGGGGTAGTGTCTTTGGTGACACATTTGGCCTTGTTTCTTTTGCAGATGATTCATTCTCTGGTTTCTCAAAGTGAAAGGAAAAGGTTGTTCTGGACTGGACTCTAGGAATCAGAGGCCTCAAGGAACCACTGTGCTCTACAGTCAGCCCACTTACTAGGAATGATGGCAAATGCCACAGCACCAGGCATGGGGGCAGGGTGTTAGCATCGGTGTTGAGGACCACCTGAGAGACTGTCCCCTCTCAGACACGATTCCTACTGGATGAGCATCTGGGACTTCTGGACAACCACACAGGGAGACCTACCAAGTGACTTCCCTGACGTGTGTGTGGGTCACATTAACTGCACAGCTCTCTGGGAAGGTCATTTGGTTCTGTGCTGCACAGTTTAGGAAACCCCTTGGCCCCAGCAACTTCATGGCTAAACATGAGTGAGCAACTTGTACTAGTGGTATTACAGCACCAGGTTAAGGGGGACGCAGCTGGACTCTCCATCATCCGGGGACTGGCTGGATAAAATGGGCACAAAATGGAATTATAAGCAGCCACAAAGTGGACTTTTATAGACTTAGTTGAAAAGATACCAATCCAATAGTACTTGTGGGCTGGAGAGATGGGCTCAGAGGTTAAGAGAGTTTGCTGTGCAAGAATTAAGGAACTGAGTTCAGATCTCCAGCACCCATTTACAAAAGCTAAGCATGGCTGCATGCACCTGTAACCCCAAAGCTGGTGGGGATGGGGGTGTGACATGGAAATAGGTTTGCTCATCAGCTCTGCAGGAAAAATAAGATGGGCTGCTCTAGGTTCAGCAAGGTACCCCGTCTCAAGGGTGATGAGACAGTTAGAGCCAGATAGCTGATAGCCAATGTTCTCCTTTAGCCTCCATACAGTCTCTCTCTCTCTCTCTCTCTCTCTCTCTCTCTCTCTCTCTCTCTCTCACACACACACACACACACACACACACACACACACACGAGAGAGAGAGAGAGAGAGAGAGAGAGAGAGAGAGAGAGAGAGAGAGAGAGAGAGAGAGGAACAAATTGAGGAATTAGCAGAAAACTTCCTACCAGATGTGTTTGTGGGCATGCATAAATAAATGTGTTTCCCAACCATTCTCAGAGGAGGGAACCGGTGCACAGTGACTTCCCTAGGGACACTTTCTATGTAAAGGGGTGGGAACTCAACCCCAGGCCGACTTGATGCATGGTAGATAGCCAGCCACCACTACAATCCCTGATTGTAGGAAGACCTGGTGTGCTCAGGGGAGAGAGCTGCTGGCACCATCTCCTTTGTTGATAGTGTAACCATGGCGACTGAGATCATGGGGCAGGACTCTGTCTTACTTTCTCATTTCATGCGAATGAGTAATACTTTTAGAAGCCCTTGGGCTTTTGGTTGTCACCCAAAGCCTGGACTTGCCTAGGGCTCCAGTCCTGCATGGAGCCCCAGTCTTGCCCTGAGCCCCAGTCCCAGACACTGACCTCTTGCAAGCTGGAGAATGTATCTGGGTGCACTGGTTCTATCTGCAATGAGATGTCACACTTCTGGATCACATTCCTAGGCTTCTGCTCCAAGCTCAGGTGGGGCCTGTGTTTCTCTTGGGAAGTCCTGGGGCAGGGAGGGATATCACAGGTGTCAGGCAGCTCAGGGTTCACGGACCTTTGCATCCCTCCGTAACCCAGAAGTAAAACTGTTTTTCACAGGTCACTGAATTCTTTCCGTTCCTTCCGACTTCTTGCATTTAAGCTGAGCCCAGTCACCCAGGATGCCCGTTTGGAACCCAGCACAGCTGTTTTAATTAATGAGTCTCCGGAGCGATGTAACGATACCTCTCATCTCCCCCTCCCCCCATCTGATTCAGCCAGCATTTGCTGAGCCCTCTCTCTGTGCCAGACGCCTCGGATGGTCACACCACACGGACCCCTTCCCACACCTGAGCGCCTCCCTGAGGACCTTCAGTTCCCGGTCTTTCTTCTCCACCAGGCCGCTCGCCTGTGCCACCTTCACTCTGAGCATGCTCAGCTCGCTGTTCTGCTGTTGAACCAGGGCCACCTGTCGCTCCAACTCCATCTTCTGCTTCTCACTTAGCTCCCCTGGGAGTGACAGGATGTTGGTGAGTGGTTTTCCACCTCAGATCTGTGTCATGGCCTATCTGACAGCCCTACGAGATCCATGAGACAGGTTTGCCCCGGGGTTCTTAGGGGCTCGAGTGGCCCCTGGGAGCTCCGCCAGAATGTGACATTGGGTGGCACAGTGAGTACTACGGTGTTATGCCAGCACTTGCTGTCCCCTGGTCTTTTAGGACACTCTGGCCAATATCAGCTACCTGCGTCTCAGTCGTTTTGTTTAATCTTTTGTTTTTCATGTATCCGAGGCTGGTCTCCAACTCTTTATATTGCCAGCAATGACCTTAAACTTCTTATCCTCAGCGCTGGGATTACAGGTGTGTGACACCAGCTCACTTTCATTTAGTGCTGGGATTTGAACCTGGATCCTCATGCATGCTAGGCAAGTACTCCAACTGAGCCACACACCCAGCCACCTCTATCTTTTTGCCCAGGGTGTTCTCAGGCTCCTGGACTCTTCTGGGCTATGTTCCTGCTAGGTACAACAGTGTTCCACCCTCAGCTGGCACAGGCAGCTGTCCCTGTTCCTAGCTCTCTCTGGTAGAATTAGTTCCAGGCACCCCAGTGTCCCTCTTGACTGACAGCCTATAGCTCTGGGCACTTCATTTTCTTTCCCTTAGCTGAAGCTCTACTTCACGGCCGGCATTTACTGGGGCTATGGCTTGAATAGACAGGCTGTAGTGGAGTCCCAGTTTTAGGCTTCAAGGCTGGGAGAAGCCACACTAAGACCTTTGCACTACCTTAACTCTTCAACTGCAGGTCACAGGGAAAGTACCCTCAGCACTCCCACTTCACAGATTCAGACACTGAGGCTCAGAGAGGCAGAGTCTTGTCTAACGTCCAGGACCTAATGGTGATCAGGTCCAGGAATTGGGCTCTATACCATATGATTTCTCAGGGAGCAAATAACCCTGAGAGTTTGGAGATGTCAGAGGCTGGCTCTCTCCCTCCATCCCTTCTCTCCTTTTTCCCATCTTCCACTTCTGGAATCTAGTTTTGTTACCTCTCAAATCCTATCTGCTTGGGCTTTTTGTCCTGCCAGAGGCTGGGGATAGGGAAGAGAAGGAGGCCATGTGAATGGAGAGGAAGGATGGGGAAACTGAGCCACAGGAGGGACTGAGCCAGGCTGTGTGTCCGTGCAGGAGGGTGTGTGACACCGGGATTCCTCTCCACTACCCTGAGTGGCTGATGAGGAAGGAGGTGTATGGTCTTCTTGCATGATGAAGAGGAGGCTTGTGAGGCCCCTTCACACTGCACCTAGGCTCCCGCAGAGGGCCCGGCCCTGGGGCAAACCTCACTACTGCCCTTGCAGGGGTGGAGAATGCTCTGCATTAGAAAATATTGACGACCAAGGTCCACCAAGTGTGTGTGATCCCTGGGTGATGGGGCTGCAGGTACACCGAAAAGCAGGTCCACAAGAGGCTTCGAGAATAAGGCTGCTTGAGTCTGCCTTCACTTCCTTCCTGAGAGAGTCAGGGTGTCAAGTGACCCAGGAACTCAGACCAACCTCTCAGGTCTGACATCCTGCCATGGGCTTCATTGAGATCTGTCCTCAGCCTCATGATGATCTCCTGCTGAGATAGGATTTCCTTCTGAGCAGTCAGTAAATCATCTCTGTAATTCAACAACAACAGGCCCAGTCAGCTGTGCTCAACATCCCTGGTGACTCCTGGGGGGGACTGGAAAGCAGGGCCCAGAGAAAACGCTCAAAATGGCTAGGGATGAACCTTGGGACCCCAGCCCAGCCAGGTCCTACATGGGACCTATCAACACTGAATGGCAGGCAGTGGGTTTTGTGGAAAGAGGATGGAGGACTATGGGGGGGGGGGTGTTCAGGCTCTCATGAGGATGGGGGGAGACAAGAAGGGCTTTCTGTTTGTTTACTGGCAGGATGAGATCCTGGGCACTGGGGACCAGGAAATAAAGGAGACACAGGAATGGTGAACAACGGATAGATGACATGTGACATCATGAGAATTGCTGTCCCCATTGGAAGGGTGTTCCACAGGACAGGCACTCACTGGGGACCACAGCATATAGGCTTGCGAGGGATGGGGCAGTAACTGGAAGTTGAGCTGTGCATTTGAGGGAATGTGAGGAACCTGGATGGGATACACACTTTTGTGTGCACTTGTATTAGGGGAAGGATGGTACTGAGTAGAAGGTAATATTGAGGCCTATTGGGAGGCCCAGGCTACACACACACACACACACACACACACACACACACACACGCACACGGACGCCGACCGACACTCCAACAACACACACACTCGCACACACGCATGCACCGGTGCCTCTGTCTTTCTTGGAATGAGGATTCATTCAATGCCTCCTTGTTTGCATATTGCTCTGTAGTAGCCTTCTGGACTATTCTACTCATTGCTTGTTTAATTTTTAGTAGTACTAGATCCAGCCCAGGGCCTCACACATGTAAGACCAGTGCTCTACCACCGAGCTACATTCCAAGCCCATTTTGTGTTTTTCAGTCATTACTTAGCCCAGGCTGGCCTCCTATGCACACTTCTGAGACCCGCCCTGAGACCCGCCTTGGCACTCACATCAGGTGGTCGCACGCTACTTCTTTGGTGATGCTGTCCAGTGGGGGTCCTGCTGCGGGCTCATGGGGCGTTTCCTCCTTTTGAGCTGTATCAGAGGGGGTGTGTGTCAATATCATCACAGTCCATAGGCAGTGGACCTTCCCTTTCCCCTCTCCTGTGAGTTAGGACACCTGAGACTCCCCACATGGTGTAACAGGCTGAGGATGTCACTCTGTGTGTGAAGTCTGGATGTGGCTTATGTCCTCTGACGTGATGTGTTGACATTTAATCCCCACTGTGAGGTTTAAGACGGTGGAGGCTTGATCTCACTGGGGCGTTAGAGGAGTGAGTAGATTAGACGAGACCCCATAGTGGAGCCCAGGGGCCAGTGGGACAAAGACTGGACACATTCACATTCTTACCTGAATTCTGGCTTAGGAGACAGAGCCTGCTCTGCGCCCTAGTTGTGGGGCCCTGCTTACCCCAAGTCATCATCAGGGCATAGCTTAGTTACTCACAGGGATAGTGATTGGTTTGTCTATCATATCTCCAGCGCCTAAAGGAAGTTGGGGTATCACTGATGTGCAAATAAGAGGTGACTACGAATTGTGCATGAGGTAAGCCTGAACTCCGTGTCTCCCGCTGGGGGCTAGCTCACTCTGGGAGAACTGGTGATGTCTGCAGACACTTGGCTGTGAGGTGGAAGAGGGATGAGGCCAGTTGTGGAGATCAGGGGATGTAGCTAAAGCAGGCACCCTGCCCCCAAGCAAAGCGCATTCAGCGCCAAACACCAGCAGTGCTGACGCTGACACCTAGGGCCTGGGGCCTCGGCTTCCAGAACTTTCCACCCAGCGCGTCTGTCATGAGAGACCTGGGTCATTTAGGGTGAGTGAGTGGAGTAACTCTGATCGCTGTTTTTAGCCTCTTCGGGTTTATTTGGTAGGAGGCCGGTCCCGGCTGCCCAGGAGAGCTGTTAGTAAGGTCACAGTGGCCAGCGGCCACAGATAGATGGCCCTGGATTGATCCGGTTTTCATGTGGAAAAGACAATGCTCTGTCTGCCTGCCTTGCTGGCTCACTGGGTCAGCATAGAGGATGTCCTAACGCATTGTCGTTACTTTGGTTCTGGTAGGCCTTGGAGGGCTTCTGACATCATGCACATTGAGGAGTAAAAGGGGTCAACGGAGAGTGAAGGAGCTTTCAGATGCGGCCCTGCCTGGGGCCCCGCAGGGGTCGGGTTTCTCTCACAGCCCCAGCCCTACCTGGTTCACTGTCCTTTAATGTGGCGATCTCCCCTTCTATTTTCCTGTGGTGCTCGGACACTTTGCAGAGCCTTTCCTCCAGGCTCACGATGGTCTGCGAGTGCTGCTTGATCTGTTCTTTGTACTCTGTGATTTCCTCCTCGAAGCCATGCTTCTGGGATTCCTCTCCTCGTGCAGGGCCTTCATCGACTGCTGCTGCAGCCTGAGCCGCTCCTCCAGAATGATCTGGGGAACCAGGGAGGGAGATGTAACCTCGTGGGGGGGGGCTGGGTTAGATGGCAGCAGTCTGCCTCCTTCGCACATACAGATGCTCAACTGCACCCTACCTGAGAGCCTCTGCACACGTGTCCCTGCTGGCAGCCTTCACCCTCCCCGTATGGCTGACCAGTCTGCCTTCCAGGCCTAATTACCTCCTTAGAGGAAATTCCTGGACATGTGTTCATGGGGGAGTCCCACAAATTTCTATTGCATTTGTCTCCCTGAGACCTTCAACACTTGAAGTAGCCTTTGGTTTTTTGTTTTTCTCTCCTGAGAGACTCTCAGCTCCATACAGCAAAATCCTTGCCTGCACTAGGTATACCTGCAGCACCTAGACCCAGATGCTTGATGAGAATTAATGAATGGGGTGTGTGTGTGTGTGTGTGTGTGTGTGTGTGTGTGTGTGTGTGTGTTGGAGAGATGGCTCAGTGGTTAAGAGCACTGGCTGCCCTTCCAGAGGACCTGGATTCAATCCTCAGCACCCATGTGGTGGCTCACAACTGTCTATAACTCCAGTTCCAGGGATCTAATGCCCTCGTCTGGCCTCCATGGGGACCAGGTACACACGTAGTGGTGCACAGACACAAATTCAGGCTGAACACTCATACATATAGAATAAAAATAAGTGCATCTTTAAAAAAAGGATCCATGAGTCAGGCAGTGACGGCGCATGCCTTTGATCTCAGCTCTTGGGAAGCAGAAGCGGGTGGATCTCTGTGAGTTGGGAGTCTGTTTCAGGGCAGCCAGCACTACACAGAGAAACCCTGTCTTGGGAAAAAAGCAAAAAGAATTAATGAATGGATAACATCTGGATGAGAAAAGAGAAAACTAATTTGTATTTCTTTGTATGCATCCTGTATGTGGAGGTCAGAGGACAACTTTAGCTGTCATTTACCTCTTTTATTGAGATAGGATCTCTTCCTAACCAGTAACTTACCATGTAGGCTCGGTTGGCTGGTCAATGAGCCCCAGGGATTTTCCAGTCTCTGCCTCTTTGCTGCTGGGAGTATAAGTATGGACTGCAATTTTTTAAAATAATTTACTTAAATTCATTCTATATGCATTGGTGTGAAGGTGTCAGATCCCCTGGAACTGGAGTTACAGACAGCTGTGAGCTGCCATGTGCATGCTGAGGATTGAACCAGGGCCCTCTGGAAGAACAGTCAGTGTTCTCAACCACTGAGCCATCTCTCCAACCTCTGCACTGCAATTCTTATCAACTAAAATTACCAACAAATTCTCTTAGAAAAGTAGCCACCACCTGTGACTGCCCTCCACTCTCTGAGCCTTCCTGGTGTCTGCACCCTGGCCCCTATCACCCTGCCTTCCTCTGCTCCTGGATATGCTGGACATTGGCCTCCCAGCTCCCCACAAGCATACGTGGTTTGCTATCTCTCCAGATCCCCACATTTATTTTGAGACAGGCCCTAATCAAGTTGCCCTGCTGGTCTTTGAACTCACATTATAGCCCTGGCAGACCTTGAATGTATTTCTCTTTTCTCAGCTTCCAGAGGAGCTGGGGTTACAAGCCTGTCTCATCCGGACCAGCAGGGTGATCTTTCGCAACAAGGGTGCTTTTTGCCTCTAAGGGACATTTGGCATATCTGTCTCAGCTGGGGTGGGGAGAATGCTGTTTACTGTCCATAAAGCACAGGAAAGTCCCTGAGAAGAAAGGTACCTGGCCCAGAAAGTCAGAGGTGGAAGCTCGGCAGACCAGGTCTCAACTTCCCCTACCCCCTATTCTCCACTACTGTGTCATAGTTAGGATTTCTATTGCAGCGATGACACAACACAGACAAAACAAGCCACGGAGGGGAGGGTTCAGTTCAGCTCAGCACTCTCAGGTCACCCTCCACTGCTGAGGGAAGTCAGGGCAGGAACCTGGAGGCAGGAGCTGGTGCAGAAGCCATAGAGGGGGGCTGCTTACCGGCTTGCTCCCCGTGGCTTGCTCAGCCTGCTTTCTCATAGAACCCAGGACCACCAGCCCAGGGATGGCCCCACCACAAGTCATCCCAAATGACTCTGGCTGGTGTCCCGTTGATAAACTTCTAGCCAGCACTAGCTGCCATCTTCCATGGTGGAAGCTTACCATTTTCATATCAACTCACCATTTTTGTCTTGGTCGTTTCGAGCTCGGCTAATGCTTCATTCAACTTGAGGGAGAGTCTCTCGGCTTTGAGGCTCTCGGCTGTCTTCAACCGCTGAGTCTCCTCCACCATGGCCAGGGCGTCGTTTAATTTATTATTTAAGATGTCCTCTTTTTGTCCCTTTGATTCTATCTCCTAGACAAACAAACAGCAAACACCAAATTAACAACGCCTGGGGATTAAATATTTACCCTTCTGTCCTCATTCCCCCAGGCCATTAGAGAGGACACAGACTCCACCCTTGATGTGTCTTAAGTCCAAAGCCCAAGGATTTTCTGGAAGTTTCCAATTACTGCACAACTCCTTTTTATCATCAGAGGAGATCTGTCTCCTTGATTTCTGGTCTCTGAGCCCCATTCTGTCACCCGGAACCCTTGACTCAATTTTATATCTCTTTTATGAGACAGCCCTTTAAATATTTGAGAAGGGTTGTCATGTCTCTCTATAAATCTATTTTCCAGGATAAATGTGCAGAGTGTCTTTACCCTTCACCACATAACCTGCCCTGGAGACACTCTGCACTCCAGGTCCCAGGCCAGAAAGGACCCCAGTTGCCAAGTCTTTGGCATGGCTTATGCCTCCCCTGGAAAACCCTTCATCCATTTTTTATCACAGTCCTTCTGTCCCCTTGGAGACCCCCCTCCACGGACTGAAGTATGTGTTCCTGCCAGGCCCTGTGCTGAGGTCCCAAACGTTTTTTTAAAATGTGGTATGAGTGTGCATGGGTGCACATGTATGTACGTGTGTATGTGTGTGTGTGTATGTGTGTGTGCATGTGTGCATGCATGTGTGTGTGTATGCATGTACATGATCACACTAGTGTGTGGACAACCTCAGGTGTCATGCTCAGAAATGATCTACCGCTTTTGAGACAGGGTCTCTAATTGGACTGGAGTTCACCAATTAGGCTAGACTAACTGGCTAGCACACGTCAGGAATCTTTTTGTTTTTGACTCCCAGAATTTGTGTGTGTGTGTGTGTGTGTGTGTGTGTGCACGCGCGCGCGAGTGTGTGTCCACATGATAGGTGCCCAAGGCCAGAGGCATTGAATGCCCCTGGGGCCAGAGTACTAGTGGTTGTGAGCAGCCCAACATGGTAATTCATTCCCAGACCTTTGCAAGCATAGTTACATGCTCTACACTGCTGAGCGGATCTCCAGCTCCCATGCCTGGCTTTTTTATATGTGGTTTCTGGGGATTGAACTCAGGTTATTGTGCCTGAGGACATTCTTCAGTGGCAGGCAGTGGGAGGTGGTTCAGTGACATGGAGATGTTTGAGAAATATGTAATGTTATCAAAATAGTTCCCGAAGTAGTAGGCAGCATGCCACTATCTTGGTAACGAGTCGGCATCACCCACATCCATGATAACAGCACAAAGGCATCCCAGTGAGCATCACATCTGAATGTCAGCCATGATAGCTCTGCTGTGCAGAAGCGGGGTCAATGTTGAGGCTCTTCTGAGAGATTTTCTGTATATTTGTCAAATATTCCAGGGGGGAATGGGGCTGTTTGTGATCAGAAAAGAAAACAGATGCTTTTTGCAAAAAGAAAAATACAAGCCCTACTGTTCCCAGGTCAATTTGGGAAAATTAGTGAGAGGCCATTTCAAAAATAAAGTTGGATGTCGCTCAGTGGAAGGGCACCTGGCCAGTGTGTGAGGCCCTGGGCTCCATTCCCCAACACCATAAAACAAAACAAACCAGTCTGCCGGGTACCTGTGTGTTTCAGATGGGCCACTGGCTGTCCTTGCATTGAGCTATCTGAATTCCTCAGTTTGCTCAGAGATTAACCAGACCTGCATCTGGTAAGTATTTCCTGTCCAGTCTGGGGGCTGCAGAGTTTCCTCTCCCGGAAGCTTTTAACTTGTCCACTTTTGTTTTTGTTTCCTGGGTTTGGGGTTGGCGGGGGGGAGGGTAGTCTGCAGAATCCCCATCAGAATCACACGTCTGCTTTGAAGTTGTGTGCTCTATCCTGGTGCATGGTGGGTCCCTTCCGGGTGGGGTGTTACTGCTCCTCCTGATGAGTTTGCTGTCACCTGCCAGTTCTGAGGTCTCCCAGTGTTTCAGTGTCCTGATCTAAGGCTGCCGCTATGGATGTTTCTTGTTGTCTTGAGGAATTCTTCTGATGACAGCCCATGCTGGAGGTGCTCTGTGGGGCTGGAAGGGCTTCATCTTCCATGTGCTTGACATTTTGATGTGGGCTTGGACCCAGGGCCTAGGCAAGTGCTGTATCTTTGAACTCTGTCTTTAGTCTGCTTTTACTTTTGATTTTGGGACAGGGTCTTATCAGGTTTATCCAAGCTAGCCCTGAGCTCCCTTTGCAGCCCGGACTGGTCTTGAGCTACCTCAGCCTCCTGAGTAGCTGGGATTGGCCTTGCACTAATTAATAGCCCTGTTGTGTTGGCTCTGTTTTTGTGTAGTGACTGCACAGCGAGCAGGATTTTCCTTGCCCTGTTACTGCTGGAATAAAAGTATAGTTTATCTATTGATTTACTTTCATTTTATGTGTATGGGTATTTTGCCTGCCATTATGTATGTACACTACTTGTGTGCCTGGTGCCTGTAGAGGCCAGAAGAGGGTGTTGGATCCCCTAGAACTGGAGTTCTGAATGGTTTGAGCTGCCGTGTGGGTGGCAGGAGTCAAACCCAGGTTCTCTGTAAGAGCAGCCAGTGTTCTTAACTGCTGAACCATTTCTTCAGCCCTGATGTACATATACATATATGTATATATGTTTATATATACATATATATATATGTATTCCATATATATATATATATATATACATATTACATTAGTCTCATTACTAGCTTATCTTCTCTAAGAAATTTCTCTTCCTCACTCACCCCTTACTGATTAACCCCACCACTACCACTTACTGACTCATTCTACAACATTGCAGGGTTTTTTATTTGGGAAATAGATAGCTCCCGTGGTCAGTTTTCAGTCTGACTCCAGGCTCCCACATGGGAGTGGGGCAGCTCTCTTGGGCCTTGCCTTTCTTTGCTGGGCTCTGCCTCCTCTGGACACCCATCCATCAGCTAAGGTCACCCATCAGAGTGGGGCTCCGAGCAGCTGTACCATCCAGAGAGCTTTGCTGGCATCTTTTCTTTAGGTGGTGGTGCTCACAATGCTCCAGAGTCCTTGGGTAGCTTGTTGAAAACACAGATTCCAGCCTGCAGTGGTGGCACACGCCTTTAATCCCAGCACTTGGGAGGCAGAAGCAGGCAGCTCTCTGTGAGTTCAAGGCCAGCCAGGTCTATGGAGTGAGTTCCAGGACAGCCAGGGCTACACAGAGAGACTTTTTTCTCAAAAAGCCAATACCAAACAAAGCAGATTCCAGACAACGTGTGGGTGCCTGTGTTTAGAGAAAAAACACACAAAATGGAGGCATAGACACCCTTCTTAGACCATCAGGCCAAAAGATCCTTTTGACACGCGCACGTGTGCGCGTCCTTAATATGACAGGGACCCAGGACGAGCGAATATCTACAGTTTGTGAGATGTGTGCAGTCACCTCCTCTTCACCCACCATGTTAGCAGAAATGCATTTCAATTTGGAAGGTGATGGCTGCTATGACAAGCTCTGTCAGGAAAGGGATGACTGGATGTCCCCTCTGTGTCATCCCTGCCTCACCCTACACGAGGCTGAAGGATAGTGGAAGCAGTAGGTGAGGATGAAGGGTTTGGGAGCTCTGGGCTCGGATCCTGCCAGGAGCTTGTAGCAGGCACAGGAGCAGCTGACACTTACGGCACATGCTGTGTGGGTCTGTCTATGTGCTATGATCAGTGTCGTGTCTCACCACTGAACGAGACTGGCTGTGTGTCATGTGTGGGAGCACCAAGGCCCAGAAGACAATGAGTGACTTTCCTAAAGTCCCATAGCAGGAGGAGGCTTTGAACCCTGGCTGCAGGGCCTGCAGGTCCGAGGGCGCCATGGGTCTCCCATCTGAGAGTCATACCTCTCTTTGCTTGGTCAGGCGGTTCTCCAGGTCCTGTATTCTCCTCTTTTCCTTCTCTAGGGTGTCTCGCATTTTAAGTTTCTCATAGTTGATGTTCTCAGAGATCTGGAAGTCAAACAGGGGTTCGCGGGTAAGCACAGAAGGGGGGGTGAATAAGAGCGCCCCCCCATGGGCTCATATCAGTGTGGCCTCGTTGGAGGAAGTGTGTCCCTGGGAGTGGGCTTTGAGGCTTGGAAAGAAGATTCCAGGCTCAGTCACTTGCTTTCTGCCTTTGGATCAGGACATAGCTCTCAGCTGCTGCTCCAGCACCATGGTGAATGCCACCATGCTCCCGCCATGCCCACCCCATTGTTTTCCCCTCCCCCACTGCCGTGGTGACAACGGATTAAACTCTTGAGACTGTAGGCTAGCCCTCGATTAGATGCTGTCTTTTATAAGAGTTGCCTTGGTCGTGGTGTCTCTTCACAGCAATAGCACAGTGACTAAGACAGGGAAAGCTCACGGCAAGGGAAAGTCAAGCTGAGTCACCACTGAAACCAGTGACTCGGGGTTTGGGACAGGAGCTAAGGAGCCAGGTGCCTGCCAGGATGTGAGGTGAGAGGAAATGATGAGGCTGAGGGGGAGGGGGCAGGAAGCCATGTCTCAGTTAGTCACAGGAGCATAAAGGAGGGAGGGGCTCCTAGTTCCTAGTTCCTAGGCTGGCATCAAAAAACGACATGGTCATGAGGGCTCTGCCCCGTCACTGGGTGCTGAGCCACTGTCTAGCCTGGTAGGTGCTGGCACCGGGACAGGGTCACCCTGGAAAGTCCCTGGCTTTGGGGAGGTGGAGCAGAGTGACAGACAGGTCTCGGAACATGTTTCCTATCCAGCACACACACAACTCCTGGGAGCTTCAGAGAAGGGCTGTGAGTGCTTTGTGTACAGTGACTTTTGTCCCACAAAGAGATAACTTCAATTTGCATTTTTCAGAGGCCCTGTGGGGGTGGGGGTTGAGCTCTAGGGATCCTCCCTGGACAGCTAGTGAGTGACAGCTGTTGGTCACTTCCTGCAGAGGTGCTGTAGCATTGTGACCACGAGCCTGCAGTGCCGGCAGGCACACCTGGCTGGATGTCATGGTCGGAGGGGCCCTGGCTGCTCCTACCTCCTTCTGCTGGGTCAGCTGATTCTCCAGGTCTTGTGTCTTCCTCCGTTCTGCCTCCAGCACTTCCCGAACTTTTCTTTTCTCATGAGCCACACTGTCCTCCAAAACCTGAAAGGCACGGCCAGTCATATCAGCATCCAGGTGAAGGCTAACGGCTAAGATGGGTGGCCGTGTCACCCTCGGGATGACCTCACCCCATGGCACGCCTACCAAGGAGCTGCTTCTAGGAGCTCTTTTTATAGACAAAGAAACCAGGGGCCAGAAGAGGTGGGGGCCGCACCATCTGTCAACAGGGAGGCCCTGAACAGAGCAAACACGCTGTGTGCAGAGGCTCTGGGAGGCCACTCTCCTACCAGTAAAGCAAATTTCTGAAGGAGATTCGGCGTCAGGGGGATGGAGGTGGTGTGGGGATGAATGAGCCAGTCACCACCTCCTAGAAGGTTCCTAAACCTTGCAGGGGTGGTGCTGGGACAAGGGAAGAGCTCTGGGTTAGTATTGGGCTGTCCCTAGCCACAGGATTTCGTCTGGTCTGTTTCTTGCTGCGGTTACTCTGCTAATGGACTCATGGCAGATTCCACCCCCAGAGGGTAGAAGCTGTGGTCCTGTCACAGTATCTGAAATCCTCAGCATTCACAGGGCTCTCCCTCTATGTCCCAGCCAGGCTACAGGTGTTTGGAACTTTCGAGGTGATTTCCACTAGAGTCTGTAAGGGGAGATTAGCCTTCAGAAGACATTTAACCCTCTAGAGGTTGGGGGGGTGGTTACAGTAGCTATGCTGAGATGCTTTTCTGTGGTTCATGCCTGTGATCCCAGTACCTGGAGGTGGCAGGAGGAAGATCAGGGGTTCAAAGGTCATCCTTGGCTGTATAGTGAGTTTGAGGCCAGTTAACAAAGGTTAACAGATCCTTTGTCAAAACAAAACAAAACAAAACAAAACACAACTAACAATCAAAAACCAAAATCCCCAAACAAAGGAACAAAAACCCAACTGGAGGTGGCTCAATTCTTTCTGGGAAGAAACTATGACCAGGCCTTCTCTGAGGTGGCCTGACACTTGGAAGCCTGGTGTAACCAACCCCAACTCCCCTCTGCATGATGATATACGGATATGGTTTTGTGCTGTAGCCCTGGTTGGTCTACAACTCTGCATGTAGACCAGGCTGGCCTCAAACTCACAGAGATCCACCTGCCTGTGCTATCTGAGTAGAGATTAGAGGTGTGCATCACCACACCTGGCCCAGAGGCATAACTTTTTCTGACATGCCCCATCACCTTGGAATCTCTAAATTCAAGGGCCTGGCCAGCCCTTGTTGATTCCTGGAAGGCATCTAGTTGAAATGACTCCATGGAGACCCACCTGCCACCTCCTCACCCTGCCTGGAGACAGGACTCAAAGGCAAACCTTGGTGACAATATTTACAGAGTGCTGAGGAGCAGTTGTGTGAGAAACTATGCATAAACATCTCCCTGGGTCACAGCAGATCGTAGGGAGATGCGTTCTCTCTAGTGGAAGGTAGACAAGCACTCTACTTGAGTAGAGTGGGTTGTCAGGAAACATCGTGGGGGTGGGAGGGTGGAGGCTATGCCCCCGTGCTGGGAGGCCTGGCTGTAGGAATAAAGATGATAATAAAGATGATAGCTACCACAGGTCAGTGACACTTCTGGATCAAACGTCCAGCCTTTGCTATCTCTGGCCTTCGTGGCTCCTTCCAAGAAGGGAGGTATGGATAGAGTCAAACTTGCATCTTGTGTGGCTACACAGCCTGCACCCTTCAGGACTGAGGGACTATCTAAAGCTCGTGGGTAAGTTGTTTTATTCTTTGCTCTTTGTGTGTGGGGGGGCACCACCCAGCTCCCAAATAAAGAACATGGAGATATAGTCTTACTTATAAACGCTCAGCCTTAGCTTGGCTTATTTCTAGCCACCTTTTCTTACATGATCCCATCCATCTTTTGCCTCTGCGCTTTTCTCTTTCTCTATTCTGTATACCTTTCTTTACTTTTTACTCTGTGGCTTGCTGTGTAGCTGAATGACTGGCTCCTGGCGACCTCTCTCCTTCTCTTGTTCTTGCTCCTCTCCCCTCCCCTTTTCTCCCATTTATTCTCTGCCCGGCAGCCCCTCCTACCCCTCTCCCGCCTAGCTATGGGTCAGTCAGCTCTTTACTAGATCAATCAGGTGTTTTAGACAGGCAAAGCAACACAGAGTTAAACAAATGCAACATAAAAGAATGCAACACATCTTTGCATCATTAAAGAAATGTTCCACAGCATAAACAAATGTAACACATCTTAAGCTAATATTCCACAACATGTATGTGTAAAAGGATCAGGGGTCTGAGACTGACCACAAGCTAAATGCAAGCTGATAATGTGACAGGGCACATCCACAGAAACACAGCCTCTTTAATTAAGGAGCGGGGAAACCCTTTCCCAGGTGTCTTCAGCTGGAGTTCTGGCTACTGTTCCTCAGGAAGAGGACAGGTTATGAACTGCAAACTTCAAAGCTTCTGAGAGGGCAGAAGCCTAGAGAATACCCCACTGCTGCTGCTGGGATCTATTCCAGCCCCCGCCCGTTTTCTCCAAAGTGGAAATGCCGGCCAGGGTTTTTTTTTTTTTTTCTTTGTTTGTTTGTTTTGTTTTCTTTCTTACTTTTCACGAGAGAATGGAAATCTGGATTTTCAAATATATTTTCAGAGTTCCAACCAAAATATTCTAGATACAACACTTCTACAGGCCCTTCTACCCACTGAACTACAGGCTTGGACATCTGGAGCACAGAGCAGGTGTGGGAAGGCTGAGAGGTTTCCAGCCTACTGTGCATGGCAGGGGACCAGGGCGGAGTGGGGTGGTGGTGGCTGGGCAGGATCTAGGAGCTGGTGCCTGGCTTTTAAACATCTGGATTGCTGTTGGAAGAGGGAGCCTGAGATGATGGTGATGGTCACCTTTCGGCCACCCCAGCTTGACTCACCCCAGTCTAAAAAGCTTTCCTGACAGCCCTGGGCACCCCTCTGCCCAGTGCTGAAGATTGCTAGGTGCTGGTGCTGAAGATGGGTGAGTTTCAGATATTACTGAATTCTTCTCTCAAGATCCTGTAATTTCCCCATGCGACGTTTCAGAGCCCCAACCTGTCTCAGCCTGTACTTTATGCTGTCACCCATGAGACGGAACTTTTGTGCTATAACCTTAGTTGGCCTCAAACTCACAGGGATCCTCTCAGCCTCCTAGTGACAGGGTGACGGAAAGGAGCCACCATACCTGGCTCATCACATTCATATTTTTTTTTCTCAACTGGTTGGCAAGGCTACTTCTCCCTGGGTCTCTTCCAAGTCCTCTATGCTTCTCCCAACTGCAGAGCCCAGGCCAAGCCAGACAGCAAGGACAGCGCCCCCGCGCCCCACCTCCTTCAGTCTCCCACAGTCCCGGAGCTGGGTGTACCTCCTTTTGACAGGCCAGGTGGCTCTCCAGGTCACGGACTCGAGTCTGCACCTTCTCCAGGGCCTCCTGGGATCTGTATCTCTCCTGAGAGATGCTCTCCTCCAAAGCCTGCAAGCCAACAGCTATTGTTGAGTCCACCTGTTGCCATGGCAGGACGTGGACTCTCTCTGGGCTCTGCCTGGTTTGCCCTTCTATCCTCTGCCTCAGCATGCCTCACCCGGGCCCAGGCAGAGGAGCCAGTGTCTGTGGGGGGGAGGCAGAACGGGACAGGATGCCAAAGACGGTCTGTGTGAGAACCCCAGAAGGACCCTGACAGGTGTAGGCTCTGACTCAACTGTAGGCGGACTCAGCTCCCCCTCTCCAAATGGCTTACCTTCTTGTGGAAGGCCAAGCAACTTTCCACCTCTTGGGCTCTCTTCTGTTCCACCTCTAAGGCCTCCTTTGCTCTGCTTTGCTCCTGGGCAATAGTTGCCTCCAGGGCCTGCAAGTCAAGGACCTTTGTTAGACAGAGCTGGAAACCATGGCAGCAAAGTGGGCAGCAGAGCCCATGGGCTGGAGCATGGGTTCTGAGTGGGGTGGGGCCCAGGTGAGAAGGAGGGAGGGAGGCTTTCTAGCTATGGACCCTGACAGCTGAGACACCATGCATAGTTTCTCAGTTTCTCTCTGTGCACATTGAGATCAGTACTGATGCTTCCTGCGTTGGGCTGATGTGAGGAAGGGGTGACAAAAATGATCAAGGTAAGATTCTTGGCCCAGTGACAGTCACCAGCTTCCACACTGTGGAGGGGGAAACAGGCTTAGTTAGAGATATTGAAGAATCAGCCTCGTTGACTCTAAAGGGTGTTCAAAACCAACCCAAGAAAGACTTCCTGGGCAGATGAATGCCTGAGGCTGAAGAAGACTTCTGGGTGGTGTGGCTGAAGGTAGGTAAGTTTAGGGCCAAGGCTTACAAAATGGCTTATAGACATGCCCCTCCCTGCAATGCTGCTTGGTAAATAAAGTTTTATTGGGACCCTCTACACCCACTGTTGATGCGTGGTCTACAGCGGCTTTTGAACAAGAGCAGAGCTATGAAGTCACAGCACGGATTGATAAAAAGTGGCCTGCAATGATAAAAAAACATTTGTTATCTGGCTCTTTGGAGGAAGCTTGCTGACATTGGCCAACATAGTGTGTGCACAAAGTAAGAGGGAACTGTTTAGGGACCATAGCAACAACAACAACAAAGTCCTTGGAGCAGCCAGGATTCATGGGCAGGAGGCTGAGGGATGAGCTAAAACTTGTGTATTTTTAGAGACAGAGTACAGGAGGAAGGGTTACTGAAAAGCCAGGACAGCGAGGGGGACATGACAGTCTGTCATGCACAATGACCTTTCAAGCACAATGACCTGAGTGGATGCCCGGAGTTCACTTAAAAATAAGCGTGAGCTGGATAGCTGGCATTGGAGGTGAAATGTGCCAGCGAGGGGACCAGCATTCAGGTCCCCAGCATCTTCATGAATGCCGAGTGGGCATGGCGATGCCTGTAATTACAGAGCTCTGAAAGCAGAGAAGAAGGAGCCCGGAACAAACTCAATAGTTAGCTGTATCTCTGAGCTCTGGGCTCAACTGAGGGACCCTGACTCAATGAATAAGGTGGAGAGTGACCTTGGAGGCCTCCGCGCGTAAGTACACATGTGTGCATGCATTTGGGCTCACATATGCACTTGCGGTCACACACATGTACACCTCCACATGCATATGACTGCATGCATATCACACACAGAGAAAAAAAGAAAAGAGCCAGGCCCATCACTAATCTTACCTTTACAAGGGTCATAGGCAAGTTCTGGCTGTTGCTTCTCTCATTGTATACCCTCTACTTCACAAAAGGCAGAAAGGGGGCTAGTGAGATGGTAAAGATGTCTGCTGCAAAACCCGATGACCTGGGTTCAAATTCCAGGACCCACATGGTGGAAGGAGGGAGCTGATTGCCACTTCTACTTACACACACGCACACACACACACACACACACACACACACACACACTCTGAATAACTAATAAGAAGTAAAGTCAAAAGGGAGGAGGAGGACACAGACTCCCCATAGGAACTGGATGTGAACTGACGGTTGGAGAGAGGGAGGGGAGCAGGTCTGTGTGACAGTGACAGAGATGGACTGTCCAAGTTGGGAGCCACTGAACTAGAGCCTACGCGAGGCGGCAATACTGTGCGAGGCCTTGTCCTTCGCTGAGGAGAGGCAGAAGGAGTGCTTGGGGGGATTGGAGGCGGCAGATGGGGCAGGCAGGAAGAAGGGTGCATAGGCGTGGCCCTCCACACCCAGCCTGACTGCGACTGTCAACTATGGCTGTGATTTTGAATGCGTGTTTACTAGCATGCATTGATTACGACAACATTTAAGCACACGTACACACTCTGATGCCTTTTCTCTTTTCAGGTACTCCCTATTGTACCTCATACCCTCACCTCACTGCCCCTCACCTCCCCCGCTCCCTCTCTCCTTCTTTTTGTGACTCAATTCCTTCCGTCAGGGCTTACAGGAGCATGGGGGGGGCACCTTGCCAGTGGCTATACCCCCAAAGAAACTGTATCTCTCTGTTCTCTCTCTCTCTCTCTCTCTCTCTCTCTCTCTCTCTCTCTCTCTCTCTCTCTCTCATCAATCATCAGCTGCCTATGGGTCCCCAGAGAGGGGCAGAGCCCTGTGTGCTTCTTGCCCGTACCCCCTCCCTGACAGGCTGTCTACAGGCCCAGTGCTGCACAGGCCTTGTGAGGGGATCACGGTCGTGAATTCGAGTGTGTGATATAGACTGTTTATTTTTAATGAAGCATCAGGTTAGAGTTGCTTTCCTCAGAACATCTCTGGGAAAGCTTTGGGTACCCCAACACTGTGTTTAGAGTGCAGATCTGGGTGCCATGACCCTCGAGGGTGCTGTTGGAACTATGACATGGACTCTGCACCTCAAACAGTCCCTCGGGCATTCTGTGCCTTAGTGTGAGAGGCACTGCTTCAGAGCTTTCTGAGGGCCTGGATTCTAGGAGGGAAGCCACAGTTTGGGCCAGTTTGTTTTCCTAGCTATATATCTAGAGAAAGAAGGCTGGAGTGACCATTTTGCTTATGCTGTCTCTTACAAACCAGGATCTGCAGTTAACTATTTCTATTTGTGTAGTCAACTGCAATACAGAATGAATAGGGCAGCGTTTCCCGAAATGTCAACATGCCTGCCGCTTCCAGCAGATCTTTCAGGGGTTTTCTTTTCTTTTTAAAGATTATTTTTACATAATATGCGTGAGTGTCTTGCCCGCATTTATGTGTGCTATCTGTGTGTAGTGCCCACACAGGCCAGAAGAGGGCGTCCGACCCCTGTGGGACTGAAGTTACAGATGGTTATGAGCTAGCATGTGGCAGGAAGCAAACCCCAGTCCCCTGCAAGAGCGGCCAGTGCTCTTAACCACTGAGCCATCTTTCCAGGCCGTTGCTGTGGGTTTAGAATGGAACCATCGGCTCCTTGTAATCTTTAGATCCAGTACACCAATCCGGAAGCTGGGGAGATCACCGTTCAAGCCAAGAATCCCTGTGACCCCTGGAAAGTTCCCACCTCACTTCCCAGGCTCAAAGGAACGAGCCTCCTCACCTTCTTCTCTTCCATCAGCTGCTTGATTTCAGCTTTCAGTTTCTCCTCTTGGTCCAGCTTCTCCTTGTTCAGATTCTCCTTCTCCGCCAGGTATTCCTGCTGCAGAGACTGCTGCGTTTCCTGAGACGCGCTCACCTGGGCCTGCATGGAGAGAAAAGTCAACCGAAGCCCGTGGGAGAGAGCCTGGAGTCCTTTCCCCACTCCCTTATAAATCATTGTCTTCCAGGGAGCAACGTCTTCCATAAAAACTCCCTAAAATCATGGCTGAACCATACTTGGTCTAGAGAGCTGATGAGCAAGGAAGCAGCAAGAATATTACGATGTCACACTCTAGTTCTAGATAGTTAATTCTACATGTGTCCTCATTCCAAACAGGAGGTGTGGTGCATCTTATTCGTGAGATGATGGGGGGGGGGCTCAGTCAAGTGTGTGGTGTGTAATGAGGGCTCCGTAAACAGCAGCCAGAAGTATCTGAAGGCTCCTGCTTTTGATTCTTTATCCATAGAGCTGTAAGGCAGTCAGATCATCACCTACGTCTCTGAACACTGCTGTCCATACGTGCAGTGTGGAAATGATGAACTGCGGTCCATAGGCCAGGTGTGTGTGTGTGTGTGTGTGTGTGTGTGTGTGTGTGTGTGTGTGTGTGTGTAGGCATGCATGTGTCGCACTCAGCATTCATGTTGAGATGAGAACACAGCTTGATGAAGTCAGTGTGCTCTCATCATGTGGGTCCCAGGGATTGAACTCAGGGTGTCAGGCTTGCAAGCACCTTGGTCTGCTGAGCCCCCTCACTGGCCTTATTCTGGAGTTTTTACAGAGGAAATCAAACTCTGGTTATCCCAGGAGCCAGACAGAGGAGCCCTGTGTTTGTCTACCTCCTTGTGGGCCATCTCAGACACTGGCTCAAGCCCTTTGTGCAAATGGAAAAGCCTGTCGCCTGCAGGAGGGTGGGGCTGACTCACTCATAGCATGAGGAGAAATTCAAATTCCCAGCTGGGGACGGGGAGAAGCGAGCTTAAAGAATCACCTGAAGTTCCTGGGTCTGGCTCATCATTTTCTTGAATTGTTCCAGAAGATAGATTAGATACAGAGAGAACCCTTAAAAAGAGGGGCAGGGAGAGGGGTGATTGTCAATTCATCTCCTGTGTCTTTTTCTACTTCCCCCTCTCCCTCTCTTCCATATCCCTCCCTCCCTCTCCCTTCCTCCCTTTCTTTTTATTTATGTCTTCCTTTCTTCCATTTCTTTTTGAGATGTGGCCTTGTCCCTTGGTGGTTGCCTAGGCTGGCCTTAAACGTGTGACCTTTCTGCCTCAATGTGACCAATCTGCTAAGGGTACAGATGTGCATCACCACACCCAGCTATGGAATCTGCAGACAGGTGGATGGTCACAGGTACTACGACCCTCCCATCAAGACAGGACAAGCTGTCATCTAAGTTTTTTTTTTTTTTTTTAAGTGGTTATTAGATGGGCCAGTCACAAGTCCGAAGTATGGAGGGCTTTGTTTGGTAGAAACGAAAAGCCTGTAAATAGAGCACTTATTTTAAAAACAGTTCCTGTATGCAAATTGAAAGTGGGGAATTTCGCAAAGCCACACCCTCCCAGGCCTTGCAGTGTAGTCTGATAAGACAGGTCCACCCTAACAGATAAGAAACACACAGGGACCATGGGTAACACCCACTGGACAGGGGAGCCCAGGGGAGTGTGACGATCTCAGCAGGGGGGCCATTCGCCTGAGGAGCCACTAGGTGTGGGAAGAGTGGGAGGGTGAAATTCCAGAATAGAAGCTGAGGCTGGCTAAGGGATGATGCTGTGTCCTAGCTCCTGGGACCTATGTGTACACAGAGTCACAGGCATTGCCAGTGAGCTTAGGTTAAGGATCCTGATGTAGAGATTAGTCAGGGTTATCTGTGCAGACTCAACATAATCATATGGTTCTCATAAGATGCAAGGCAACAAAAACCAGGCAACTGGTCTAGACTGTTGACCTCTAGTGTAGCAAGAAGAGTCCATACATGTTTGGAGCCACCTGGGCAGTGGTGACATGTTTGAGAGAGGACGAAGACCCATGGGGATCAGGGAGGGATGCAGTTTCCCTGAGCAGCTGAAGAGTGGGGGGGAGGAATGGTGGGTGGAACTGAATGGGAGGCTAAAGACCTGAAGATCACTTCTGGCAGGCCCGGGGAGGAGCTTAAAATATACAGTCTTGATTTAAACATTGCAGAAATGTATAGAGCATCCCCCCTCCACCCCGTGTGCCTGGTGCTCTGGGAGTCAGTGAAATGTCTCCCCACAGCAGCGTCCTGTCATCGCCCCAGCTGACAGATGGGCTTTGGGCTGGGGCTGCTCGTGACAGGTCTGGGACTCCAGTCAGTGTGACTGCTGCAGGGTCCGAGTCATAAGCTGCTTGGCTACTGACTGAGCAGTGAGAAGCTCAGGGAAGAGTGTGCTTGTAGAATAAAAGCTGGGATGGTTAGAGAGCAGTGGGCAGATGGAGCGTCGTTACTATAGTGTTGCTTGCTTGGTGGGCCAGCCCCTTCCTTGCTATGGAAGCTGTCTTGTGCCCTGTAGAGGTGGTTCTCAACCTTTCTAATACTTTGACTCTTTTATACAGTTCCTCAAGTTGCGCTGACCCCCAACCATACAATTACTTTGTTGCTACTTCAAACTACAAAACTAATTTTGCTACTGTTACGAATCGTAATGTAAATAGCTGATGTGCAGAATAATTTATAAGTGACTCCCACAGAGGTCCAGACCCACAGGTTGAGAACCACGGCCATAGGGAGTATTCACAAGCTTCCATGGCTTCTGCCAGATGCCAGAAGTATTTCTCTCAGTCAGCCTATTGTTAGAACAAAGAGGCCTCTAGATGTGGCCAGATACCCCTGAGATGTTAGACACTCCTGCTCTGAGTTAGAGGCAGGGAACTTGCTTATAGTTAAAGGCATGTTCAGGTGGTCAGGGGTGATGTTCTGAGCTAGGTTGCAGAAGCAGACTGAAAGAAAGGACGAGGGACATCAGCTAGCTAGCTCTGAGATACCTGGAATCTGAACTACTGGACCTCAAGGGCCCAGATCCAAGGTGAGAGGATCTGGATACTGCCTGTGGCCAAGGCCAGTCTAGGCTCTCATGACTCAGGACAGGGTCAGTCAAGGGTGGGATCTACAGAGGACCAGGGAAGAGGGGAGCAATGGAAGATGGAGAGGGAGTGCCAGGTTGTGTCTCAATTGCCGATGATGAAATGTGATTGTGTTGAAATTTTACCTTTGGGGAGAAGAGTAACACTTCGTTATATTTTCAGTCACAAAAGCTTCACGTGTTCATTTAAAAAATCCAAAGGTTACACAAGTTGGTCATGGGAAGAAGCTCACAGCTGTCTTCAGTGTCCCACACAGCAGCCAGCACACAATAGCGGCTGAGGCTGGGGTGCAGCTCAGTGGGTAGAGTGCTTGCCTACGTAGGAGGCCCTAGGTTTGATTCCCAGCACCAGTATAAACTGGATTTGGTGGTACATCTCTGTAACCCCAGGTTCAGGAGGCGGAGACCAGAGGATCAGAGGTTCAAGGTCATCCTCAGTTACATATCAAGATGGAGGCCAGCCTGAGTCACATGAGGCTGTCTCAAGAAACAAAATCAAAAAGCTGTTGAATGGCAGAATGAAAGTAAAGTCTTTCTGTGATTTACCCTGTTGCCATAACATTCCATAATTTTGTATTCCATCCCAGATTTTTCTTTTGGTCAGCTATTAACACTGAACAAAAACAAACAAACAAACAAACAAACAAAAAACCAACCTATCAACCAACAAACAAAAAGAATATAGTTTGCATATGTTTTGCAATTGATTATTTCTTCTTTAGACAGGGTCTCACACCTGCTGCTCCTCCTCCTGAATGCTGGTGTAACCCCATCTGTCTTCCTTCCATCCTTTCTTTCCTTCCTCCTTTCTTTCTTTCCTTCCTCCTTTTTTTCTTTCCCTTCCTTCCATCTTTTTTCTTTAATGTTCTACATACTATGGCTGAACCAACTAGCTCGCTCATGTAAAACAGATAAATAACAAATCCCAGCCCACGTTGAGCATAAATCTCCAGCCATAAAAACTTGGAGCTGTGTCTGGTAGACCAGTTGCCCGCACTCAGTGGGAACAGCCTTGCTGCTATGAATCCTTCACAGGGGTTTGCCTCCAGCATCTTCTCTTGGAGTTGTGCCTGACCTTGTTAACAGTTTCTAGTCCATACCCATGCATGGGATAGTGGGATGAGTACCTTTTTTTGTTTCTTGGCCAGGGATCCCTTAATTCTGAAAGTCTTGTGAGAAACTGAGTCAACTGATAGCCCACAATGTCAGCGATGATGATGGCAGAGGCAAAGAGAAGAGACTCCTCCCTCTCCTCTCCTCCCCCTACTCTCCTCTTCTCCCCTCTCCTCCTCTCCTCTCTCTCTCTCTCCTCTCCTCTCTCCTCTCCTCTCCTCCCTCTCCTCTCCTCCCCCTACTCTCCTCTTCTCCCCTCTCCTCCTCTCCTCTCCTCTCCTCCCTCTCCTCTCCTCCCTCTCCTCTCCTCCCCCTACTCTCCTCTTCTCCCCTCTCCTCCTCTCCTCTCCTCTCCTCCCCTCCCCTCTCCTCTCCTCTCCTCTCCTCTCCTCTCTCCTCTCCTCTCCTCTCCTCCCTCTCCTCTCCTCTCCTCTCCTCTCCCTTCTTTCTTCTCTTTCCCTACTTAAAGATATGGCATATCTCAGCTCTTCTAGAAGTGTGGACCCCCCCCCACCAACCCATTTCAGAAATGGACATAGACAAGCAGGCTCACAGAGGCAGCTCTGAACAATCCTTTCTTCCCTCAATCAAGGGTCCTGAAAGACAAGTGGGGGCAGCTCACTTTCGAGGCTCTCCCTTCCGTGCTCCCTGTCTTCCCAGCACTCCCTTTGCCAATCAGATGGGAAGCAGCGGTTCCTGAAAGCCGAGCAGCAGGACTTCAAGGTTCCCCCACACCAGGCAACCTGGACTGCTCTTGGGTTTATCTCTGGACTTATGGACTTGCTTGCTATGCAAGTTTTCTCTCTTGGAACACTGTTGTGAAGGAAGGCAGGATGCATGGTGGTTAGGAGTTGGGCTCTGAGGCCAAGGGGACTTGGAACAGGGAAGGACACAAGACCATGTCTCTAAGGTGGCCTTGAAAAGGCTCTTTATCTCTGGGTTCTGCTAAGTGCTAGTTCACTGCCTGGAGGAGGTAGGGTGATTCTAGATACAGTCTCCTGGTATAAATCAGATGCACTACCCAGGCACAGATCGGTGGCCACCACTTTATGTCACCAAGTATTTGAGGATGCTGATGACAGCAGCTCCTTTTAAGCACAGGCTCTCTGTGGGCCAGGCAGGTCATCTACCTCTTATACCTACCAATAAGGTTTCCTGACCATTTTACAGACAGGTAAGTGGAGACGCAGCATTATCTAGGAACCCACCCGCAAGATGGAGTTCCAGTCTGGAATTCCAACACTGGGTTCCAAGACTCAAATGCAGAAGACTCCAAGGGGGGGTGGGCTGTGATGGGAGATGTCATTCTGTACATATGTTTCTCTTATTGGTTAATGAATAAAGCACTGTTGGCCAATAGGAAAGAAAGATAGGCGGGACTAGGAGACTAGGAGGAGAGAGGAAGTAGTAGGGAGGAGTTCCAAGATGGAGGACCTACAGGGTAGGATGCTGGTCTCACTCTCTGGTAAGATAAGACCATGTGGAAGTACTCAGATTAATAGAAATGGGTTAATATTTGAGACAGAGCTAGCCAATAAGACATTCTAGTAACTGGCCAACAGAATTAGATCTAATACAGCATCTCTATGTGTTAATTGGGGCTGGCTCGGCGGTGGGACCAGACTGGTGGGCAAAATAATGCTCATAACAGGTCTGTGTTGTTGGTGCTGTGCTGTGGCCTCAGCCAAATTCACTTTGAAACAGGCTCCAGAGTCATATGCCATGGTATTTGGAGATGTAGCCCCTAAGGGATATTGCAGCTTTATAAAAAGATAGATCCCACGAGAAGCTGGCCCTGCCACAGCAGGAAGGCCTCACAAGATACTATAGGCAGGGCTAGGAGACAAGGAGGAAAGAGGAAGGAGTAAGGAGGAGTCAACATGGAGAGCCCGGAGAGGTAGCACGCCAGCCGCTCTGCCTGGTAAGATGAGTCACATGGAAATACTTAGAATAGTAGAAATCATTAAGACAGAGCTAGCAGGTAAGAAACTATTAACTGGCCAACAGCCTTATGTAAAATACAGAGTCTCAGCGCGTTATTGGGGGCTGGCGTGGCAGCAGGACAGGACCAGCAGGGAAAAACCTGCTTGTAACAAGTACCTGGATCACTACCCGCTGGTAGAGTAATCATAGGAACTGTTTTTAAGTGATGGCTTGCTCATTTTCAAAATGGCAAACATAAGCTCCTCATAGAGCTGTTGTGAGGGTGAGTGGGGGATACACAAGGGCATGTTGGGAATGGTGTAGCAAATATGAATGCTTGAAGAGGATGACTGTCCTCACCATCATTGCTGTCACTATCGCCATCACCATCATCACCCCCATCCTCATCACTACCACCATCACCATCTTAGCCACTGTTCTAGTGCTGTAAAGAGACACCATGACCATGGTAACTCTTATGAAGGAAACATTTAATTGGGACTGGCTTACAGTTTCAGAGGGTTTAGAACATTATCATCATGGCATCCAGGCAGGTGCTAGAGCAGTAGCTGAGAGCTACATCCTGATCCATAGGCAAAGAGAGAGAATCTGGGCTTGGCATGGGGCTTTGAATCTTCAAAGCCCACCTCCAGTGACACACTTCTTCCAACAAGGCCACACCTCCCAATCCTTCTAATCCTTTCAATTAGTGCCACTCCCTGGTGACCAAATTTATGGGGGTCATTCTCAAACTACCACTATCACCTTCATCACCATTATCACCTTCACCATCATCACTCTCAGCATCACCACCATCAGCAGCATCACTGCCATCATCAGCATCACCACCATCATCAACATCACCACCATCATCACTGTCACCACCATTAGCATCACCACCATCACCACCATCATCAGCATCATCACTGTCACCACCATCATCAGCATCATCACTATCACCACCATAGCATCATCAGCATCACTACCATTAGCAGCATCACTGCCATCAGCAGCATCACCACCATCATCAACATCACCACCATCATCACTGTCACCTCCACCACCATCACTGTCACCACCACCATCACTGTCACCACCATCATCAGCATCACCACCATCATCAGCATCACCAGCATCTTCACCATCATCACCACCATATTCACCATCATCACCAACATCATTGCCTTTACCACATCATCAGCATCACCACCATCATCAGCATCACCAGCATCTTCACCATCATCACCACCATATTCACCATCATCACCAACATCATTGCCTTTACCACATCATCAGCATCACCTCTACGGTCGTTAATAAGAATGGCCCCCATAGGCATGTATGTTAGAAGACTTGGTTCCTATAGTTAGTGGAACTGTTTGGGAGGTATTAGGAGCCATGGTCATGTTGGAGGTGTGTCATGGCAGGCTTTGAGGTTTTAAAAATCTCTTATCATCCCCAGAGTGCTCTCTGCCCCCTGCTTTAGGTTTGAGATGTGAACTTTTCCCACCACATTGCCTTTGTTCTGCCAGCACAGACTCTAGCCCTCTGACACCAGAAGCTCAACTAAACGCTTACTTTATAAGTCACCTTGGTTATGCTGTTTTATCACAGCAATAGAAAAGTAATTAATACAACCACCGCTGTTGTTTTTAACAAACTCTCAATCATTTGATTTTTATCAATGGTAGGGTGAAACTCTGTTAACTCAGAGAGGCAGAGAAAGCACCCAGCTGACCTCCCTCCTCCTCTTTGTCTCCAACAACTCTCCTGAAACTTTATGTCCCTCCCTTCCACTTCCTGTGTATCTCCCTCGCCATCCTCCTGGTTCCCCCTCACTCTGTATGGTCATGGGTCATGCACTGTTAACTGGTTGCTTGTTCTGCCTCTTGACCTAGGGTTGACTTTATTTAATCCTGTTTACAACATTCAAACAGAAAGCTCTTGGATTAAAGGTGTGTGCTAGGGCTGAGCCACACAGCAAATAGAAACAGGTTTTCCCAGGAAATAATGCAATCTTAGGGTTCAGTGTGATCAAACACACTACAACACACCACTACCTTCACCACCACCATCACCCTCATCACCATCACCTTTACCACTGTCACCACTATCATCACCAACACTACCCTCCTTCCTTCTACTTCCCCTCCCTGCGCAGAGGGCTCTGTGCTGGAAATGGGCAGGGTAGAGGAAGTAGGGGCCTCTCCAGCTTGCCCGCTCCTTTCAGTCTTATAGGATCTCGTAACAGTGCTTATGCCGAGAGAAAAACCCCTTTTGCCACCCACTTCCTCTTCCCCACTCCTCATATTACTCTTGTCTGTTCCTCTCAACACTGTAGAACCACGTTACTGTAATCACAGAACCGGTAGCTCCCATCTCCACCATCCCCATTCCCATCCCCAGCAATCCACGGGTCATGTCCCCCCAAAAGCAAGCCTGGCATAAGCAGCACAAAGAAGCTTGCATCGGGGAACCTCTGTATGGACAGAGGAGCGTTCTGCAGAGCCCAGCTCAGTGCTGCTCAGAACTCTGGGCTGAGTCCGGGAGAGAATAATGGTGGGTCTGAGAAGTGCTGCCCAAGGCCCGTCTTTCTCAGCCTTTCTGGAACGGCTGCCTTGACAGCTTAACTTCCCATCCATATTTCTTTACAGAAACAGATGGCTCCATTTACAGACACAGACAGTGATGACAGAAATGGTCTTGGGAGTGAGGAGGGGACAGTATACACACAGCTTGGTGCAACTGCTACTGAGGGAGAGATGGGGATCTGCTTCTTATTGGTTCCAGCCTGGACAAGCAACTGAAAGCCTGGGCCACCCCTCCCCTGGCGACTCTGGCTGGAGAGCCACTGGTGAGTGGAAACACATCAGCTCCCTCACCCCCTGACCCAGCCCTCATCTCTCATTTCTGTGTACACACTTAGATAAATTAAGCTTAGTCTTACTTTTGCTTTATGTTTTTAAAAAGAACTTTATCCTGCCCTATGGATTACATTGGAGACACCCTGTCTGGGAGGCTGAAGCATTAGAATGCAAACATCTCTCTAGTCTCATTCATGGCTGTATGAATGCCATATTTATGCAGACTTTTGTAGCAATTTTTCAAGGAAAGACCACAATTTCCAAAATGTTGGTGCTACTATGAGCATGTCCCTGGGAACTCTCTTCGCTCACTCTGAATTGCCTTTTTACAGACCATCCACACCTATGCCTTTATTCATTCATCATTCATCCATCCATCCATCCATCCATCCACCCACCCACCCACTACCATTCATATACCACCCATCCTTCCATGTAGCTGCCATCCATTCATCTATCCATCTACCCACAATCCGCTTATCCATCCATCCATCCACCATCCTTCCTATCTACCACACCCATCTTCCTTCCTTCCTTCCTTCCTTCCTTCCTTCCTTCCTTCCTTCCTTCCTTCCTTCCTGCTCCCACCTGTCTTTTCTTCCCTCTCTCTCTCACTCCCCCATCTCTCTTCCACAGCCACTTATGAACTCTCCCAATATGGCAGCGCACCCCTGTGTATGGAATGCATTATTGGTCTCTATTTCCAGACACGGCCTCCAGGCGGAGCTGCCTCCTGAGCTCCGCATCACCTTGAACCTATCCTTTCCCTGGAACCTGGGCTGCATCAGCATCCCAGAGACTTAACAGTCATGTAGATGCCTTTCTGTCATTTGCTCACTATGTTCAGTTCTAGCACTTCTGAAAGATACTTGAATCTTTTCTCTCTCCACCCCCAGCCTGGTCCTAGTGTGGCCACTGTTATAGTCCAGGCTGCCCTCAAACTCACAGAAATTAGCCTGTCTCTGCCTTCGAAGTGCTGGAATTAAAGGTGTGGCCACCATATCTGGTTATACTTAAAACTAAATAACAAACAACTAAAGAAAAAATGTTTTATGTGCATGAGTGTTTTGCCTGAATGTAAATCAAATGCCCTGGAGTGGAGTTGCAGATGGCTGTGAGCTGCCATGTGGGTACTAGGAATCAAACCAGGGTCCTCTGCAAGAGCAGCCAGGGTTCTTAGCTGCCAACTCTCATTTTAGAAAAGTTCAGTTCCATTTTATGTTGAATTTGTGTGGATGTTTGTATGCAGCGATTAGAGGGTGACTTTTGGGGGTTGGTTCTCCCCGTCCACGGTGAGTCCTGGGGACTGAAAGCAGCTCATGAGGCTCTATCCACTGAGCCATCTTGACAGCCCTTCACACCCACGAGTCCTCCTCATCGCCGTGCCCTATTTCTGGAGGGTTCATGGTGGCATTCCAGACACATGCGACCGTATGAGAGAAAAGGGCCCAGGTACCTTTGTCAGAACCCGACAGCTGGATGCTGAGGTCCCTAAGCAACTGCTCTGTTTCCTCCAGCCAGGACAGGGGCACTCGCAGGATGTCCAGTAACACCTTCTGAAGCCCTGACACGGGTGGGCAGAGTTGCAGGTGCTGAAGGAGCTCCACCTCCTTCTTCAGGTCGCTGCTGCTGCAGGATTCCCTCATGCAAGCCTGGGAACAGACAGGTAGGTCGTGAGCAGCCGGACCCAGCATCTATGAATGGCCCTGACGTGGCTGACCTGTGAGGGATGAGATTTTGGACTTGGCCAGGAAGCAGGCATGGCGGCCCATCACTCACTGCCCTGGTGTGCCCTATGTTCAGTTTCTTTTGGCAGCTTTAATTTTCTCCCGTTTTAATTTGGCCTTGGTGAGTGAGTGTGTGTGTGTGTGTGTGTGTGTGTGTGTGTGTGTGTGTGTGTGTGTGTCCTCCTCTATTGTGCTCACCATATTGCCTTGAGACGGTGACTCTCAGTGAACTGTCAGCTCACCATTTCAGCTAGGCTGACTAGCCAGTGAGCTCTTGGGCTCACTCACCTGTCTTTGCCCTTCAACGCTGGGTTACGGGCACTTGCAGCCATGCCTGTCTATCTTACATGGATGCTGAGGATTTGAACTCAGGTCTTCAAGCTTGCACAATGAGCACTCTTACCCACTGAGCCATCTCCCCAGCTCCTCTTTTGATAGACCCAGGGATTTCCTTTTTAGGCTGTGTAATGCCAAACTGCTGCGTCAATCTGTCTGATGTGAGGCCCAAATCTAGCTACTTGTAGTCATCAGAATTCCCGTCAAGATCAACGCACATGCTGGACAGAAAGTGTGGTTTCCTGACTTGTTTGAAAGAGTGCTGACAAGTCAACATTTGCACAGAAGTCCAGAAATAGTAACTTCTGATCGCAAGAGAAAGCAGAAGCAGCTGCGTGTTCTGACATGCTGAGGGTGGGCACAAGGGGGCACCCTGGACCTTCATTCTGCCTCTTGTAGAGAGGAAGGCAAGGAGCTTAAAATAGCTTTCACTGTGGGGCCAAAAATGGAGATTTTTAACAGAAGCATGCCTGTCTCTCGTGCGTGTGCGTGCGTGTGCGTGTGTGTGTGCATGTGTGCGCGTGTGCACATGTACACACATGTGTGTGCACACATGGGTATGGAGAGCTGACTCTCAAGTTCGGTTTCTCAGGAGCCATTCATTCGCTTTGTTTTCTGAGCTAGGGGCTCTCATTGGGTAGGATGGCTGTCTGGCCAGTGAGCCCCACGCATACATCTGTCTCCACCGTGCTGGGATTACAGGCACACAACTACCATGCTCAACTTTTTATGTGGATTCTAGGGCTCAAATTCAGGTCCTCATGTTTGCACAGCACCCATTTAATCAACTGAGCTGTTTCCCCCAGCTGTGGCTTTCCTCCCTCCCTCCTTCCTCCCTCCCTCCCTCCCTCCCTCCCTCCCTCCCTCCCTCCCTCCCTCCCTCTTCTTTCTTTCTTTGTAAATTCCAGAGCTGGGGACTTCTCAGAGTTGGTGCAGTCATCTCCTTCTATCTGTGGGGAATTAATTAGTTCCAAGACACCGATGCCAAAATCTGAGGAAGTTCATGGCATTTGTGTGCATCCCACACACATCTTTCTGTTTACTTCAAGTGGCCTCTAGGCAACTTACAGCACTCAGCACAATGTATGTGCTAGGAGAAAAATGGCGAGAAAAATGTCTGAGTGGAGATGGAGTTCGGTGGTGTGGTACTTGCCCACTGTTCATGAGGCTGAAGCTTTCACTCCTTGGACAAAAGCAAATGGTGTACCCCGAACAAAACCAAGGCCTCTCTGGTACATGGCTGACTTTTCGTGGGGGGGGGTAGGGGGGTGGGGGTGGGGGTGGGGGTGGGGAGATGATGGCAAGCTGGCTGCCCGTGAGGCTGGAGGCTACCTGGCAGCAGGTAAGCAGTGCCTTCAGCTTCTCCACGTTCTCCGTGGTCTCTTCCCGCTTGGAGTTGCTCAGGTGAGTCTCCTTCTGTAGGGTCCACTTCCTCTGCTGGAAGCTGAGGTTGTCCTCGGTGACCTGGATGATCCTGTCTATCAGCTGGACGGAGGACAGAGAGGAAGGTGTCTCAGGCAGCGTGCTCTGGGAGGCAGTGGCTGCACAAGTCCCGGCTCAGTGGGCCCAAATGAGGGCCCCGAGATGCTGGCTCTGAAGGAACCAGCTTTCTGTCACGGGAACGCATCGCCTGGGGACTAGAGGTCTGCACTGTTTTTCTGTGTGTGAGTGGTGTGTGTGTGTGTGTGTGTGTGTGTGTGTGTGTGTGTGTGTGTGTAGGCCGGAGCACAGCACACTTTACTTACCATTCCTCATGTGTTTTATTAAGACAGGGTGTCTCACTGGCCTAGAACTCGCCAAAGGCTAAGACTGGCTGGCGAAAAAGCTCCAAAGCCCTGGGACCTGCTTGCGATGCCTCCCTGGCTTGGGGGTTGCAAGCATGCACCATCACACCACCCAGATCTTTGTGTTTTATTTGTGCTTCCGGGATTGAACTGAGATCCCCCGTGCTTGCAAAGCAAACTCTTTACCAACAGGGCAATCTCTCCAACCTCCACTTTGGTTTCTCATCTGCTCTTGGCCACAAAGGGCTGAGAGAGATCTCAGGGCAAGCAGCACAGAGGCCTGTCCACACCGCTGAGCTTATCTCCCCCCTTTGGAAGGGATCAACCAAGGTATGTGGCCTGAAGCCAGGCCACCCCTCCACTCACAGACCATCAGTGTGTCTGGTCACTCGACATAGTCTGCCCGGCTGGACTTGGATTTCCACAAGTAACATTTCAAGGGAGTTTGACCAGCTTTCACTTCAAAAGCCAGGAAATCCCCTCAAATCAAAACAAATCTTTACGGTGTAGCAACAGTGTGAAAAATATGTGTCACTAACAAAAACAGAAGCATATGCTCTTAGGCTCTGGCATCCAGATCCCTGGAGACAGAAGCAAAGGAGTCACGTGGCCAGAGAGCCGCACTAACCTGCTGGTCGGTGATAGGCTTGTCATGGAACGGCTTTGCTCTCCCGAAAGTGGCTTTGATGACCTGGCTTCTGAAGTTCTCTAGCTGTGGCACAAAGGGGGTGATAGGTCAGTGGGGGTTGTTGAGACAACAGAGGCAAGGCTGAGGTGGCGTCCCCACTTCTGGGTCCAGGCCACATGCCTGAGTTACAGGCAGGGTTGTAGATCACCGGAGTGCAGAGCCGTAGACAGAACAGAGCAGCTGGCTTCAAGTATTAGTGCCCAGCCCAGCCCAGGCACACAGTCCCTGCACACATGTCTCAGGCCCTCCAAAGAGCCCCTTGCTGTCAATTTTCCAACGGGAAGCCTGGGCCCAGGAGTGGAATAAATACGGAGGCCGAGGCTGTCAGCCAATATACATTTATAACTAGCATTGGTGGTGGGAGAGGAGAAAGCAACTTCTGTCCCCAGGGCCTTGGACATCAACTGTCCCGAAGTCTCTGTCCATTGTAATTCATTTCTCTGTCCCTGGAGTCAGCACGGTGCAGGCACTCAGTGGCTGTATCCTGGGCATCCGGATGTGGAAACGTAGAGGTGAGGCCTGGAGCTGGTACCTAGTGCCTCGCATTGCTGGAGTTTCCAGCTATGGGTGAGGCGATTGTCCTGCATTTAAAGTCAGCCTAGAGAATCCCAAGCCTAAGATGCCTCTGACTTCATCAGGAGGTTGAGAATTTACTCTAACAGCAGCCCATGACCCCCAGCTATGGTCCATGGACAGATGCGGGTGTTAGAGGGTAACACATCCCCAAGGGGATGTGGAGGGCCACCGGATGAAGCCAGAGTCGAGGAGTTCATAGACCTCCAGACTCCAGTAAGCTAGACATGATGACAGTGCCAAAGAGCTTCAAGCCAGGAGCTCCGAGCTTTCCTGGCCAAAGGAGGGGTCAAGCGGGCCAAGAAGTTGGGGGTGTGGGGAAGCTCTGTATGTCAGGGTAACTGGAGGGACTGTCCATGGGCATGACTGTCTACGGTGACAGGGAGATGGTGATGGGTACTTGGATGGTGTGCTGGGTTCTGGCGACACTGGGCTGGGCTGAAGAGATGTCAGATGGGCAGGGCCTTGAGGTAAGAGAACCATGACAAAGCCAGGAGGAAGGCTGATTCCTGCCCCCACCCCCACTCTATGCATGGGGCAGTCTCGGGGTCCTTTAGTGACCCAGCTTGGAGCTGAAGTGAAGGCCTTTGGGCAAGGAGCAGAGGTCATGCCCTCAGATCAGGTGTATGGGGTGGGGGTGAGGGTGGGGGTTTGAGGAGATAGCTCAGGGACACAGACTGGCAAGTCTGTGTGATGAGGCAAGGGGCCGAGGGCCTACTAGAGAAACCACAGATGTGATGGGTCATTTGATGCAGGGCTTTCCCAGCTGTCCAGCCATTAGCACCATTTAATGGCGGATGCCTCTCCACGTCCTGTGTGAGGGGGCCCTGGTTATGCCACCTGGTTACAGCTTGGATGGTAGTAAACAGAAACTGTTGTGCACTTGGTGCTGGGTAACATAGAATTATGGTTCTTAGCCTTTTGGGGGGGTGGCTCCTAGCCCTTCTGAGACCCTGCTAAGTGCTACAGTAGACCCTCCTCCCAGACAGGAGAGCACAAACATCTGAGAACACAACGCCTGTCTGGAGCCTGGTGTGGTATCAGAAGTTTCCCACAGAGAATTCTGGGTGGCTGTCCTCCATGGCTTAGGCCCCTGCTCGTGGCTTCTCACGGGCCCTCCCCAAGCCCTTGGTAAAGTCTTGGGACATTTTATAACTTTCACCGTGGGACCCTGTGCAGTGGAAGACCCATTGGCCATCTTGGATCAGAGCAATGGAAGATAGCCTTTCTTGCCCAGCTAGGCAAAGACTCTCTCACAACCCTGCCTGGGACCTTCTCTGTCTAGTGTGGTCTTTGAGCACTCAGGACTTACTTATTAAAAAAGAAAGCCATTTCCTTAAGGCCCATGAATCTCCTGGGGGAGAAAGACCAGGATAAATGTCAGCCACTGAAAATATCCAGAGAAAGTTCTAGAAACACCCTAGAGAGGGAGACCGGATTGGGTGCGGTGGTGGATACGGGACAAAGGGCCCCGGGGTGGGGTAGGCTGCCTGGCCAGGGTCTTGGGTCACAACACAGCACTGGAGTGAGCGCAGCCCAGCAGGAGAAGATGGAGGGAATGGCACCAAACTTGGCTGCCTGGGTGTAGAAGCCTCCGGGGCACACGGCCCAGCAAGGAAGGCTGTGGGACGAGCCTACCTGGCCTACCGCCCTTTCCAAATTGGTTTTAATGAGGCTCTCTCTGTTCCCCATTTCTTGCAGCTGAAGCAATTTCCTTCTGGAATCTTCCTGAAGCTTTTCTTCAACCTGAAACAATGATGAAAGCAAGTGCTGTCTGCCACTAATGTCTGCCACTAATGTCTGGGCAAGACTCCTCCAGAATAGCCAATGGCGGGGGGGGGGGGGTGCGGTCCCAGAGGGACACGGGGATAGCTGTAGCCCATGTGGCAGGGGCCAAACATGAGTAAGGCGTGGAAACAGGCTTACAAGGCCAAGGGACAGCCAGGCTTTACTCCCTAGGTGCAACCACGCTAGTCCTACCCCAGGCTTGCGTCCCAGTGTGGCCCCCTTAAATAGGTCATGTGACTTCAGAGAGTTATTTTGCTGGTTTGCAGTAGCTGTAGTATGTGTGTTAGGGTTGCTGTAACTTATAAAGCTGGAAGATAAACAACCCACCATTATTTTACCACCCCAAGTGACCTGATCCCAGGGGGCTTGGTAAATACTGCTATTGGGAATAAATTCCTGACTACGTCACCAGTGGGGTCAGAACGAGGCCAGCCAAGCAAAAATTTGAAAGAACAAACAAACAAAAAACCCTGGAACTTGCAGGAGGCATTTAAAAGGGATAGGGACAGGTACATGGCTACTTACTACCTCCCTGAAAGCCCGAGAGTGCTCAATGCTGCCCTCTGCTGGCCTTTGTGGGGTATGGCTGCATCTCTAGTCACTACTTTTTTCAAATTAGTAGAACATGATGGCATATTCACACACGTATACAGTGCACACATCAGCTCCTTCCTCTTCCTGACTTGTCCCTTCCCCTTGCACGGGGACCTCGGCTCTAGTGTGGATGGAGGTGGGGGTGCCCCTCAAAGGGGAGGGTTTCATGGTGAAGCAGTCTGGAGAGGGGAACACCAATAGCATACACCCCAAACCCATCAGAACTTTCTTTAGGGCTCTGCAGGGCAGCAAAGAGACTCAGACAAGGTTGCTTGGGAGCCTGCTCAGAGCTTTAGTCTTTATGACTCTCCCCGCATGGCTCTCTCTTCCTACACTCCCATGCCTGGCCTTGGACCTGCTCTCTACCCCGCATCCCTGCTCCCCAGCCCAAAGCCCCAGATCCAGCCTCAGCCACAGCCCAGCTCCGCCCTGGCCCGTCCTGGCCCCCATCATTGGCACAGGGAGTGTACTTAGGGGTGCATTTAGTTCCAAGAGGCTTATCGCATCCCTCCCTGTACACAGCCTCAGGCTGGGCAACCTTTGGCCTGAGATTCATGCTCTCCTTGCCTCCAATTTAGTTCCTTCTAGTTAATTCTTCAGGGTGACTGCTGGACGTCACCCAGATGTGATCAATGGTGTCTGAAACGACTGCCTCCCATGAGGCCTGGATGACCTGGGCTGCCTGGTGCAATGGCCACTGGCCATGTCTGGCTGTATGTGTCATGTGATTAGGGACATTGGATACACCCTTGCTCAGTGGACGATGTGGATTTTCAATTGAATTTAAAAATAACATTTCATTTTTAAATATGAATCCGGAGGGATAGACTTTTGAAACGAATTTGACTTCTGTTTTAACAGTCACACGTGGCTAGTGGCTGTGCCATAGTGATGAGTAGTCACTTAAATGCGGCTTCTGGCTTGGTTTTTGTCCCTTACTGAGTACAGGATTTCACATGAGCTCTTCTGCTCTGCTCAGCCTTTGGTCCCTCATCTGTCACATGGAGGCAACGGCTTTCCAGATCTCAGAATGGGCCGAGGGGAAAAGGCAGAATGCCTGTTGCAACTCTCTTTCCACCGCCATAACTAGCCACAAAGCCAGTCAATGCCTGGGTCAGAGCCTTCCAGTAGCTCCTCTCCACATCTAGCACACAGTCCAAGTTCCAAACTTAATGAAAAACCAAACCAAAGCAAATAAAGCCATCGTGTCTAAGATGCAAGAAGCCCTTAGGGGTGTGAAAAGTGTAAGGAAAATGTACGCAGCCCGGGAAAAGTCGTTGCACATTAGCTGTGAGTCAGAGGGAAAACGGCAAGGAAAAAACCGATTACATTAACAACCATCATACAGTAATAGTAATTATGTAAGAGTTAGACTCACAGTTGGGAAACAATAGGTCTACAGGCAGGAAATCACTGTCAAAGGAGAAGTCACTGCACAGTCAAAATATGTTCCTAGAAAGAAGGGTAAAACATGCACACGCATACACGCACACACACACGCACGCAGCGCGCACACACACACACACACACACACGCACACGCACGCACGCACCTGACAGCCTTAAGGATATATTTTAGGCAGAAGGAGGAGGACCCTGGATGGGTACCCAGGGATGTAGGGAAGGCCTAGCTCCTGTGGGTGTAAACACAGAAAGTGCAAGGGCACTTGGGATGTCTTTAGGATGCCAGTGTGTGGAGGAAGGTATAGGTAGTGATGATTACAGTGTGTAAGTCTGTGTGTCACAAGTGATGACAAAGGATTGATGTTGGTAGCCATTGTGTCATCCAGGAGTGGGGCTAAATCACCCATGGACACTGGTTTTTGATAGTCAAAAAGCACATTTTTAGGATAACTGTGAAGAGATCAAAAGAGTTAAGCTCAGTCAGTATCGGGCTGAGGGAAGACACACGTCTTTTGTGCTGCTGGAAGGAGAACCAGTTGAGAAAATGTCAGGAGAATATAGGGGGGAAATAGGCCGGTGAGAATTATCAGTGAAAAGATAAGCGCGGTGTTGCACGCCTTTAACCCTAGCACTTGGGAGACAGAGGCGGGGGCGGTGGCGGTGGCGGTGGCGGTGGCAGTGAGTATCTGTGAGTTCCAGGACAGCTAGGACTACATATGAGACCTTGGTTTGTTTGTTTGAAAGAAAAGCAAAAGAAGTGTAACACAAACAGGTGGTACAATTGGTAAGGAGCAAAAATGTAAGTTTAAGCCCCAATATACCAACAATTACATTATATATCAATGGGCTAAAAGGCAAAGATTGACAAATTGGATTTTTTACGGCAACTATATGCTGTTATGAGATAGGTCTAATCTTAAAACTGACAGGAAAAAACCAAAACAAAACCCAAAAAACAAACAAACAAACAAAAAATGCCAACATGTTAGGGAAGTCCAATGAGAAGGAAGCTAGCATATTTAATGGAGCCCTGGCAGTGACCAGGTGGAAAATCCCAACTGGAAATGAAGAAAGTCATCTCTTGACGGCACAAACTTCGATCCAGTAGGAAGTGTTAAAGTAAATTTATAGGCACCTACTTACATGACTTCAAAGAATTGGCAGTCCTAAAAGAGGAAATAGACAAGTCTTCAGTCTTGATGGAATTTTTAGAAATGCCATTCTGGATGACTGATAGAATATATAGACAAGAAAATCAACAAAAACCTCGACACTTTAGCTGTCATTGATATCTCAGTTTCATGTCTGTTGCTGTGACAAATATCTTGACAGGAGACGGGAGAGGTGGCTAGGTGATTGAGAGCATTGGCTGCTCTTGCAGAGGACTGGGGTTCAACTTCCAGCACCCACAGGGCGGCTCACAACCATCTGTATCCCCGGTTCCAGGGGATCCAAGTCCCTCTTCTGGACTCCCTCGGTACTGCACACGTACCCCGTGCACAGGCACAGAGGCAGGTGAAACACCCATGCACTGAAAATAATTACTTTAAAAATTAAAATAGTACCCTGAATGAAGCAGCACGGGGTAAGGGGGGTTTATTTGTCTTATATTTCCTAGTTATAGGAAAGGAGGTCAAGGCAAGAACTCAAGCAGCTAGCCACATCATATCCGCAGTCAAAAAAACAGAAAAATAAATGCATGCAAGCTGCCCACTGGTGCTTGGTCCGCAGCTATGTTTCTCAAAAAAAAAAAAAAAAAAAAAAAAAAAAAGTTTTCTTTTTTAAAATTTGTGTGTTGGGGGGATTATGTGCACATGAATGCAGGTGCCTTGGAGGACAGAGTTGTCAGGTATTTCTGGAGCTGGAGTCACAGGTGGCTTTGAGCCACCTGATATAGGTGATAGGAATTAAACCCAGGTCCACTGAAAGAGCAACGGGCACTCTTTACCTCCGAGCCATCTCTCTAGCACCAAATGTCCCTCTTTCTATACGGTTCAGGGACCAACCTAGGGGATGGTGTTACCCATAGTGGGCTGGATCTCCCCATACCAATTAACAATCAAGATAACCCCCACAGACTAGCCAGACCGAGAGAATTCCTCGACCAGGGCTCTCTTTTCTGGCGATCCTAGGAGCTGGCAAGTTGACAGTTAAAAGCTAACCATCACAGTGGTCAAACTTGACCTAAAAGACACACGTACAACAAAGACAGTGTTCTATGCAGAATGTATGTTCTTCTTGTAGGCACATACACAAGGATAGACCACATGCAGACTACTAAGAAAACCTCTGTCAATACCAGGGGGCTAAAATCACCTAGAGCAAGACCTCTGTATACAATGCAGTCAGTCTACACACCGATAACCAAAAGCAGTCAAGAAATCCTCATACAGCCAGATTATCAGAAAATAACCCCAATTACCCCATATGCCCAAGAAGAAGTAACAGTGGGCACTGGAAAAGACTGGGTTCTGAGTAACAACGGGAACATCTTAGAACATGTGTGATACAGTGAAAGGCCCACTTAGAGGGAAATGTGTGGCCCAGGAAGCAGCTTGGTTCTGTTTCCATGACTACAATGATTTTGATGAAGAGACAAGTCAAAGTTAACCCTTTTTCACAGGAAAGATATTTTGCATAGTGAAGTCCATTGAGCATGTTTCCAAATGTTTCCATTTTCATTGTCCTGGAAACATTATTTTCTGGATGCATTCCTTTCTGGCCAAATTTCATAGGTAGTTTTTCTGGTCACTGTCATTTAAAACTGATAATTTTATGTGTGTGTATGCATATGAGTGCAGGTGCCTGAAGGGCCTGGTGGCCTGAGTTCAGGTCTCAGCAGCCATGTCAGGCAGCTCAACCCACATGTAACTCCAGCCCAGGGGACCTGACACCATGCCTGCCTTCCAAAGGGCACCTGGACTCACATGCACATACGGGGTGAGTGGAGGCAAAGGTTTCTTTTCTTTCCTTCCAATTGCGTTTTCTTCTTACTGCTTGGATTTCATGCACAGATATAATAGGTTTTGATCAAATCCATGCCCCTATTCCCTTCTCTCCAGTTCCTTCCCTATTCCCCCCCACTTTTTTCTTGGTGTGTGTGTGTGTGTGTGTGTGTGTGTGTGTGTGTGTGTGTGTGTTTCTCTGTGCATGCCCAATGCCTGCAGAATTCCCGAGAGGGTGTCTGATCCCTTGGAACTGAAGTTACAGATGGCTGTGAGCACCATGTGGGTGCTGGGAACCGGAACCAGGTCCTCTGCAAGAGCAGCCTGTGCTCTTCATTGCCAGCCATCTTTCCAGACTCTGTTCTTTCCCCTCCCAGCTTAATATGTTCTTTTGAAAGCCCCACTGAGGACATTTAGCATTGCCAATAATGCGTGGCCGTGGGGACACCTGCTGGGGCATGGATGGCATCCCAGGGCCTGCATCCTTGAAGAAAACTGATTACTTTTTCCTAGCAGCCTTCAATTGCCAAGAACTCTTCAGCTAGGGGTGGGGGCCTCATGAGCCCCTCCCACAGGTAGAATTTTGGCTGATTCGGAGTGTCTTTACTGTTCTCCACTTTTATTTATTTTTTTTTTTTTGAGACAGTTTCTCACTGAACCTGGAGCTCATCGATTCTAGATTGGCTCTGGGGATCTAAATTCAGCTCTCCATGCCTGCACAGCAGCCACTACCCCACTGAGCCATCTCCCCAGCCCTGCATTTTACTTTTACTTTATTGGCTTTTAGTTTATTTAAAACCCAGATAGTCCTATGTGGTTGTCACCCACTAAAACGGGTGCCACATTTCCCAGAACAGGAAAATGAGACCTGCTAGGATCTGCAGGAGGGAGCGAGTCTCACTGAGACAAACCGGGAACCATTTTATTCTGCGCATCCTGCTCCGGGTTACTTTCTCCCATTGTGAGCAGCGGCAGATGCGGGCATCGGCCACACGGAGGCGCTGTGCGGCTGAGCGGGATGCTGCACCCTGAGCGCCCTGTGGCTTCCCTGAACCACGCACCTTACTCTTTTCTCGCAGCGTCTTGGAGAGGGTGTTGTGACTGGAACAGTTCTTCAGTTCCTCTTTGAGCTTTTTCACTTCTTTCTCCATGTCTTGCATTTGCTGAAAGTAAAATTCAACCACAGAGAAGTTAAGTTTCCCTGAGCGTGGCTTTTCTTCCTCAGGACCCGCTTATTTCTGGGGCTCATTAAGGTGTCACAACACTGCCTATGGCTGCCATCACACTTAAGATGGCAGAACTTAGGTTTAGGTGAACATAGGTCCAGGGCGGGGAACTTGAATTAATTTTTATTACAGCAGCAAATGTGGCCTCCTGTCCCCACCCGTGCCCCTGCTCAGCCCCAGAGGAAACCCATGAGAAAGACAGAGCCAACTGGTCAGAGAAAGCTGGAGAGAGCTCCATGGCTTCCTCTAGACAGCACAGAGCCGGAGCGTTATGCGTGAGGGAGGGCTGAGGGTCCCACCATGAACGTCCAGCTCAGACTCTGCGAGGTGCATTTCCTCATGTGGATATTTCAACTCACACTTCTGCAGAGTTTCAACTCCTTCTCCTGAGCCTCCCTGCTCTCCTTCTGGGCCTCTTCCTTCCTCAGCTCTTCTTTCAGCGCTGAGCACTGAGGAGAGAGGACAGCAAAGAAGGATGCGGAGGCTGGTGGTGTGGAGGTGTCCAGGGGAGGGCGTTCCCAGGGCCCCAGCAGGCCCCGAGAGCACTCCGTGCAGTTCCTCTGCAATGGCACACCCACGTTTAGCAGGGGGGGGGGACAGCTGGTGTCTGACAGACACATAGATGCATCGGGGGCTCTGGGTTCCTGCCTCTCTCAAGGTCTGAGATCTAAATTCCTTCTCGGAAGCTGGCGATCCCAGTCCCATGTTTGAAGAGCTGGGTAAAGGGGACATGTGTGGGATGCCACTGGGAATCTGGGTGGCTCTAAGGGCTGCTTCTTGTTACTTCTTAGGGTGTGACCACAGTGGGGGGGATGCAACACTCCCTTTGGAAGGGGACTGGGCAGCAAGAGCATAAAGAGGCACCCTTTGTGGTTCCAAATACGAATCTGTTCAGTTTTAACTGTCAACTCGTCACAACCTAGAGTCACCTGGGAGTAGTGTAAGGGATTATCTATAGCAGGTTGGCCTATGTGCATGTCTATGGGGCCTTAAACTATCTTTCTGACGCAGCCTTCCAAGTGCTAGATTACAGACGTGTATACCATATGAGCATCATGGACATGTTTATGAGTTAGAATCTGCATCGTGTTAATTCTCAGCCTTGTATCCACTCTTCTTTGAAAAGCTGCAGGGAGAGGGCTGGAGAGATGGCTCAGTGGTTAAGAGCACTGGCTGTTCTTCCAGAGCACCCAGGTTCAATTTCCAGCACCCACATGGCAGCTCATAATTAACACTTTTTAACTCCAGCTCCAGAGGATCTTGTGCCCTCTTCTGGTTCCCATAGGCACTGCACGCATATGCACACACCCATGTGCAGACACACATAATTAAAAAGAAAATAAATCTTAGGAAAGAAAAGCTGTAGGGAACTTGGCTCTCTATGCTGGTCGTTTGAGGAGGACACTTAAGGATTTAGTCTCTGGCAACTCCTCCTATGTCCCTGGACCCCATGGTGTGGGAAAAGGCTGTGATGTGCAAAGTCAAGGCCCAAGGGAGGTGATGGGGGCTGTCACGTGACTAGTGTAGGTCCCTCTCACTGAGTGCGGGGGAGATGGTGACTGCAGACTCACCCTGGAGCTCAGGGCTTCCAGCTGGCACTCCTTTTCTTTGTTCTGGATCTTCAGCTGGCTCACCTCCTCCTTCAGCTGCTGAACCTGCTCGTCCCGTGCCGACACATCTTTCTGTAAAGACGTCACCATCCCTGTTTTAAGCAAAGCAAGGACAGAGACCAAAGACACAGTGAGGATCACTGTCGAGGCTACCACGGTCACCCACCGAGGAGCTGGAATGGGGCTGAGACGATGTCGTGTGGCTGTGTCTTCCACATAGAATACCTTACTGACTCCGCTGTTTCCCTGGGCCTTTGTTCCAGAATTCTCGACACCCTTCCCTTTGTTTTCTCCTAATGCCTTTATCCTCCTCTAGTCTCTAGACACAGTATTCTCTGCTTCAAATACCCCAATGGCTCCCCAACACACTTAGAAGACAATCCCCCGTGGGATCTGGCTCTGCCCTCTCCTCTGACCCCATCTCTCTCAGTTTCTTTCCCAGAGACACACTCACCTGTTGCTCCTCCAACAGAGCTAGCTGGCTCCTACCCCAGGACCTTTGCACACGTGCTTGCTTCTAGCGGTACACTGGTCCTATAGGGTTCCTCCTGTAGACACATGTGGATCCCTCTCCTTACTTCTAGAGCCCTGAACTACCATGTTACCCCATTTTGTTTTCTTTACAGCATCATTCTGTCCCTCAGACACGCTTGCTTTTGCCTGTCATTATGTCACCCTCAGCCATATCCAGGCCTGGAATATAGCAATTGATTATGACTTGCTCAGGGCTCTCCTCCCAGAGACCAGACCGTTGTCAGTAAGTGTAATATAGGGATGGAGGGAGGGATGGATGGATGGATCCAAGCTAACTGACCTCTGTGGCTGGCAAGGTGGCCCATGTGTTGACTGTCCCCTTCCCACATTCTTTAGCACTGAACTACCTCAGCTGATCAGTTAGCAGAGTGCTTTCACTAGGACCAAGAGCCCATTCAAGGAAATGGTTCTCAGGACTCCAGGCCACTCAGCATCTTTATTTCCCTGAAGTGATGGGACCTAGCCAAGAGAGGACATTCACTCAGATGTTGAGTGACCTTGGTCACAGCATGGATGGCCCTAAGGCGGTCCCTGTGTTAAAACTGGCAGGCAGGCACACTTCTGGGGAAGACCCAGGTCACTGACAGTATGGCTTGAGGGTTGCTAAGAACTCTGAGGCTCTGTCCAAGCTCAAGGAGCATTGTGTGGTGGTTGATTGGTGATGTCTGCCAGAGCCACAAGCATGGTGGGGAAGCATCTCCTCAGCCTGACTCCAGAAGAACTCACCTGATGTGATGGCATGGTCTCTCTTTAAGTTCTCGCCTTCGTTCTTCAGCGATGCGATTTCCGTGTTGCGGTCGGCCAGGGTCTGACTGAGCACCTGGCTATAGCCTTTTTGAAGGGCGTTGATCTGTGGGAGGCAGCACACTGTCAGAGGGCACTGGACCAGGTCTGAGACACATGAGTATTTCCCAAACCTGTGCAGAGATTCTGATCTGTCACATGGTCTTGTTTCAGTACTGACAAGGGTGCCACTGCCTCACTGCCCTGGGACCTGTCCTCTCAATGTGCACTCATGGCAATGGAATTCTGAGCCATAAGTAGAAGCCCCGGGGTTTCCTATCAGCCACAGCTGGCTGATGTCAAGCAGACTTCAAGAGGGCACAGGTTGTAACTTTAATTTCTTCAGATGACAATGGACATATCTCACAGATCCCTCTAGAAGACATGTTCAACCTATAGTCCACAGACTGTGTGTGCCCCAGATTAGCTATGGATGGATGTGATCCAACACACATCCAGAAACTTACTTAAAACACTATGATGTTGGGTTTTTTGTTGTTGTTGTTGTTGTTGTTGCTGTTTTTTGTTGTTTTGTTTTTTGAGACAGGGTTTCTCTGTATTGCTTTGGAGCCTGTCCTGGAACTCGCTCTGTAGACCAGGCTAGCCTCAAACTCACAGAGATCCACCTGCCCCTGCGTCCTGAGTGCTGGGATTAAAGGTTTGCATCACTAATGCCTGGCAAACACTGAGTTTTAAAGGCAATTTTATTGGGGGTGTGGTTGGTTGGTCATGAGCATACCACAGTGCATGTGTGGAGGTCAAAGGGCAACCTTCAGGAGCTGGTGCTCTCCTTTTCCCCGTGGGTCCCAGGGATTGCACTCAGGTAGATAAGGGGGTTGGGACAAGCATCTTCACTGGCCTGTGACATTATTATTATGTTGAGATTTTTAAAAACAGTGTAGTTCTTACACACGAACTTCGTCAATGACACTGTTGAGTTGCAATGTCAAAAAGCCGGACACACTTGACAGTGCTCCAGACACACTCACAGACTTGGCTTCCTCATAGCACTGGAAGGGTGCCACCATACGGTTCCCCTTGAAATCAAGATCAGGAGGGCTGGAGTTGCCTGCTGAGGGCCTCACAGCTGGCCTGTTGTGGGGCTTCACTCAAGCCCAGCCTGGCTCCCCATGTGTCACAAGGACACAGAACTGGTGTTAGAGCTGTGAGAGCTGATGTCTCAGCTGGTAAAGTGCCTTCTATGCAAGTCTGAGAACAGATCTCCAGAATCCATGTACAGAGCCTGGCCCAGTGGTGTGCCCCGTTATCCCAGCTCTGGGGTTGGGGGACAGGTGGATCCCTGAAGCTCATTGGCCAGACAGTTTAGCTTGGCCATGACTTTCAGGCTAATTAAGAGATCCTATCAAGAAACAGAAGCGGGGAGCTTTTGAGAAGACACCTGTGATGGGCATAGTGGCACTAGCCTTTAATCCCAGCATCCAGGAGGCAGAGGCAGGCAGGTCTCTGAGTTCAAGGCCACCCTGGTCTACAAAGGGAGTTCTAGGACAGCCAGGGCTACAAAGAGAAACCCTGTCTCGATAAATCTTACTAGGACAGAGGCAGGTACCTGGGTTCAATCTTTGGCCTCTATATATACACATCTGCATGCACACACAAGATGACACCTGCATTTGTGTGTGCGCACGCGTGGTCTGGAACTCACTACGTAGTTCAGGCTGGCCTTAAACTCACTGAAATCTGTCTGCCTCTGCCTCTCCTCAGTACTGGGACTAAAGGTGTGTGCCACCATGCCATGACTGGTCTTGTCTCAGCTTTTAGAACTCTGTGTGTGGTCATGCCAGTCCCAACTTTTTAGGGCTGTGGAAAGATTTTAGAAGCTAATAGCTTTAAAAGTGCTCAGACAATGCCCCGTGGACATATAGATATTAGCTGTGATTATGATTATCCCATGCTGTTTTGGCTTTAGCTTCTGGTTGCTTTGGGGGAAGGAAGACAGTATAGTAGCTACCAGGTGACTGCTGACCTTCATGCCCTGTCTGTCACAGGCCTGGCATGAAAAAGAGAAAGGGCAAGTCCTGTTCCACACAGATTGGGATCGAAGGCAGCGACACAACGCTGCACCTGCATCTCACCACTAGATGGCGCCCCCAGGCTTGTGTTGTGCTTTCTTCTGGGCCTGAGTAGAAATCCTTGGTAAAATCAACAGGGGGATTTTATTCAGCTATAAAGGAAAAGGAAATTGCAGGAGAATGGACTGACCAGGAAAATAAAATATAAATGAGGCAGCCAAGACAGATCTCAGACAAACACCATTTTTTGTCCCTCGTATGTAGATCTTCACTCCTCTTTTGTGTGGGTGTGTATTTTCTTATTTGTGTATGGGCATATGCCTGTATGTATGTCGGTGCACCACATGTATCCGTGATGCTCTAGGAGGCCGGAAGAGGGCCTTGGAGTCCCTGGAACTGGAGTTAGGGGCTGTTGTGAGCCACCATGTGGGTGCTGGGAACTGAACCTTGGTACTCTGCAAGATCAGCCAGTGTTATTATTCGCTGAGCCACCTCTCCAGCCCACTTCTCATGTTTTTGCATGCACTACCTGTGTGGGAGTGGGGGAGGGACCATGAGAGGGGAAGGTTCCTTTATGTGGGAAACGGCGCTATAACTAAATCTCAGTGACTGTTAAGCACAGTTTATTTGAACCCCCAAGAGTCATGATTGGTTAGATTAGGCCAGTCATAGAAGCTTAACTTTCTCATTAGGCTCTAGGAATTGCTCTTCAGAGTCACTTCTTAGTAGTAAATAATGCTACTAAGGTGTCTTGGTATTGCTTATTCATACTGTTACACGTTTAACTTCCCAGTGAGTTTTGGTTTCGTTTGGCCCTTACGCCTTTCACCTTTCATTAACTGTAATTACGTAAATTTAAACCTCCATCACTTTCACTTCTTATGGTATAAATTCAATCTTATAATAAAAATCCAGGGAGGGCAAATGCCAGTGTGTGTGTGTGTGTGTGTGTGTGTGTGTGTGTGTGTGTCGGGGGGCAGGCTGTTCCCCTCCCCATCCTTGTAGCTACACACCCGAATCTGTGCTTTGAAAACCAGGGATGAAGAAAGCTGATTCATCTCTTCCTGCTTACTGTAAAAGACACCTGTATTTAAAAATAAATGTTTCTAGGGGCTTCAGAGAAGGCTTAGTCGGTAAGGGAGCTTGCTGCTCACGCACAAGGATCCAAGTTCAGATCCCAGCACCCACATAACAAACAAACAACAGTGTCAGCACACAAGCCTGCAAGTCCAGTCCCGTGTTGGGGGGGGGCAGAGAAAGAGAGACCCTGGGGCTTGCTGGCTGCCAGCCTAGCTCCAGGCTGAGAGATCCTGTCTCAGGGAAAGATGACCCAGACAGATGATGGGAGATGTCATTCTGTAAATATGTTTCTCTTATTGGTTAATGAATAAAGCACTGTTGGCCAATAGGAAAGCAAGATAGGTGGGACTAGGAGACAAGGAGGAGAGACCAACAGACAGTCTGGGGTCTTTCCAAGTCACTCTATGGTTTTTCCTTTGAAGAACGGGTCACACCTGGGCGATCTCTCAAACATGAGATCATACTTTGTAATCAACCACCTTGTGCCCCATGCAATGCATGCTGATTTGCGGTCTCTCTCTATAAAAGGCCCTGAACCCTTTGGGGTGTGTGCAGCTTTCCCCGAGATTGCTGTCAACCGAGTGCACTCTTTCAATAATCACCTCTTGCTTGTTGCATCTCCTGATTTTGGTGTTTGTGTCACGGGGCTCTCCCATCGGCCCATCTGAACCCCGGAATTAGGGTCTTACATTGTTTAGGTATTGTGTTTATATAGCTCATTTTAAAGTGTAATGTATAATTTAGTACAGATTTTAGATAGTTACCTATAATAGTCAAAACTTATAGCTAGGTGAGTTAGGTTTTCTAGATATGTAGAGATGTATTTGAGATGAGTAGGCATTCTTCAAACCTTTCAAAGACCTACAGAATATGGCATTTAAAATGGTTTAGGGTTTTTCTTAACAGTGAGGCACAACTGCTCCTGGCAACACCACCTGCATCAGAAAGGAAGATGGACATTAAAGAAACACGTTATGGAGTTTGCTTTCAATATGGCAAGACTAGCCATTTGAGCAAGATACTGCTCTTCTGGACTGTTTGATTTCATGATGTATAAACTGAACAAGCAAGACCCTAGGAAAATGACTGCTGAAACAAGATGGACATTGATACAGGGTTCCTGCTTCATGGAAGAGTCTGCCAGACAGTCTGCAGGACACAGAGAAAAGAGACTGACAAACTACCAATACAGGTGGACAGTTTAAAGTTTCCTGCTTTGCTATCGCCTATAGGCTGAAAATAGAACATTACAGAAGAACTTTGGGTGACTGACCAGGCAAGATGTCTCTGTCATTTCTAGAGTTTATATATTTTCCTTCTGTGGTCTTTGAAGGAGTTGAGGACAAATAGTTATGGTTATAGTTTTCCTTAGTTAGGATAAAAGAAAATATATATAAGACTTTAGACTCATAAAAATAGGATAGATAGAATATTCCTTTAAATCTTACTAAATCTTAATGGACTAAATATTGTTAACTATGATTCTTATTTGATAACTATTGTGTGATATATTTTGCTCTGCTAAGGTTAAAACCCTTCTTTTTATTTTAGACAGAAAAGAAAAGATGATGGGAGATGCCATTCTGTAAATATGTTTCTCTTACTGGTTAATGAATAAAGCACTGTTGGCTAATAGAAAAGCAAGATAGGTGGGACTAGGAAACTAGGAGGAGAAAGGATGTAGTAGGGAGGAGATACACGATGAAGGATAGAAGAATGCCAGCCCCTCTCTCCAGTAAGATAAGACCATGTGGAAGTACTTAGATTAATAGAAATGGGTTGATAATTAAGACAGAGCTAGCCTATAAGAAACTAGTAACTGGCCAACGGCATTATATCAAATACAGAGTCTCTGTGTGTTATTGGGGGCTGGTGTGGCGGTGGGGCCAGACTGGCGGGCAGGAAAAACCTCACTGCTGACAGGTGCCCATTCACACCAGCAGGCATACACTACATACATTCGAAACTAATTCTTAGCCTAAATCTCTCTTGTGCAGGACAACAAAGGCATTCTCTAAAGATGAGCTTGGGGCAGGGATGAGAAGGGATGTCCCTAAGGGTTCAAGGCCATCATTTGGAAAACATTTCAATGAAGCACTACAGCTCTGGGGTCTCAAGCTGCAAACAGCTTTCAGACATCTTCATAGCCTTCATTACCCAAATAAATATCCAGATTGTCTGTCATTGGCACAAACCCCAGGACGTTTATTGCCTGATTAGGCTGCGTAAT
>JANBXA010000734.1:135930000-135942500 GCA_030556225.1 Cricetiscus sungorus
CTGAGTGATGGGATTAAAGGCGTGTGCCACCACCACCCAGCTTACCTTTCATTATTCTTGTTACATCTATACATATATATTATATGAACTATAAACTGTTATATAGATATAAAAAACAGATATATATACACATTTAGTATATGTATATATATGTACATACATATAGATATATCACAGACATGTATATGTATATATATCTCCAAGTCCACTTAGAGTTGCTCATAGGCTCATGTGTTTATGGCCGATCACTCCATAGATGCCTGCAGTTCTTTATCTAGGGGTGGGGCCTTGTAAGAGCTCCCCACCCGTGCTGCATGCCTTGCTCTTTTACACGGGCCTGGGGATCGAACTCGGGTCCTGATGCTTGCACAGCAAGCACTTTTAACAGTTGAGCCATCTCCTCAGCCCAACTGCTGTTGTTATAAAACAAGAACTTGGATGTGGTTTCCAGAGAATGGAAGCTGCTTGGTTAATGGAGACCTTCTAAGTGGGGAGTGTTCATTTGATGACAGTGACAGTCTTGGAGCGAGTGGCCACCTTTGGGGAGGAGGAGGTGTTGGAGTCGGATGAGCTGGGGATCCTCACTCGTGGGCTAACTGCGCATAGCTCTGTCAGAGTGGGGCAGATGGGTGTGATGGGCAGTCATTAAGGTCAGAACCCGTGCTTGGGGATATCGATGAGAAGCTGGTGTAGGGGTGTGGGGTAAACCCGGCAGATCAGATCCGAGTCTGAGGTGTCCTGCCACCTCCTGTGAGCTGTGAGAGCTCCAGGCAGCTCCTGGGCATCTCCGGGATACCACGGTCTTTTTGTGGGATGTGTCAGAGGACTGTGACAGATCCAGAGAGTGTTCTCCAGGGCCCGACACATGCTGCACTGGGAAGCTGGGCCTGGTGGCCTTCTGCCTCTTACCCTTCGTGATGCCCCTCAGGTGCCCCTCTCCCAGCTCCTCCCATCTGTACCCCTGGGCTCTACTCTGATGGGGGGACTCTAGGCTCTGATGGATTTGTTCCCGTGTCCTACCTGGCTTTTCATGCTCTCAATCTCCTTCTGCCTGAGATCATCGCCTTCATCTAGGTCCTGGAACTTCACGACATTCCTGTCGCTCTGCCTGGCTGTGGAGGCTTCGGCTGTCTCTGACAGCCTTTGACTCAGGTGGGCCAGCTCACTCCGCAGGTTCATTATCACCGCGTCTTTGTATTTGGACTCGATTTCAAAATCAGAGAGCCGACTGACCTCTCTCCCCAGTAGCAGAATGATCTCATCCTGTGTGGGGACAAGAGGAGGCTTAGCAGGGGTGGGTGGAGCTGAACCTGTTTCTACGATATGGAGGAAACGGGGCGGGGCGTCCACTCTGAGAAATGAGGAGGGGGAGGGTAGGCAGAAGGGCAAGAAGGCATTTATGGACAGTGTCTCTTAGAAAGTCCTCGAGAGACTAGAGCTGGGTTAGAACCACACACTAGTACCGAGGTGCCTATTATGGAGTTTTTGGGACACAGACATTTCCTTTACTAAGAAAAACAAAACAAAACAAAAACTTTCACATGGTAACCACCCCCCCCCCCGGGAATGTCAGTGGAAGATTTTTATTTCATTCTGTGTATTCCCTTATGAGGCCTGCATCCAGGATGTCGGAGACCCAGAATAGGTCATTAGAATGGCATTCAATCCCAACACATTCTGACTATAACAAGAGTATTAATTTAAAACTTTTTATGTTTTCTGGAGGGGTCACTTTTTCCTTCCCTCTCTCTGGAATCCTCTACTTCTTCTGGAAGCCCCCATGAAAGAGTATTCAGGGAACTGAGTCTGAATGCTGAACAGGCGCCTGGAGGCTTGGGAAAGCTCTGGGATATGGGGACTGCTGATAGTTTCCCACAGGCGGAGCCAATGTGCCATCTCCATAGGGAAACACAGTGACCAAGGAATTTCCTGTTTTCCAAAGCAGGATCAGGTACCCTGAACCCCTCAGAATGTCAGAGAGACTGGAAAAACAACCCTAGCTACACGTCAGGGGTTTGAAGGAGCCTGCTGGTATCTCCAGCTGCTTCCGTGCGTCTTTCTCTGGGTTCTTGTTGCAGCTTCTAACATCCTCTGTGATGCTGGGGGAACCCCTGCCCCATCCAGAATGAGCCACCGGGGGCCTACACTCAGCATAGAATACACTTGGTCATTCTCCATGCCACAGACACTGATTGGGCACCTACTGTGAGGCTGGTTCTGCACTGGACCCTGCATATAAACAAACCTCTGGGTGCGATGTTCAGCAAAGGCTCTGTCTCTCTGGTGAGGTCCCTGTGCCCTCCTTCAGGAGTGTCACCCAATCCTTCCATGTGGTCTTGGTAGTGTTGAATATTAATCAAGTACCTCACTCCCTGTCCCTTTCTTCATGTCCCTGTGACCCAGGCTGGTCAACCAAATGTTCTCAGAGCTCTTGTGTATGGACTTTAGGTATAGAGGCTTGAGCTTGACCATAATCGTCCTGTCCAGGACAGGAAGCCAGCCTGCTGGACAAGGCCAAACTGCAGGAAGGTCAAAGAGTAGAACAGGCAACAGCCAGGATTTCAGCGACATCGCTGAGGATCCAAGACCCAGCCATGACTGAAACTTGTTAGCCTTTCAACTGCCCGATAGGATTGGCTAATGAACACTTTCCACCCGTTTGTCGATTGCCCTTGAAAGTGCCTTGGGAACTTAGGGCATAGAGAAAAAAATTGTTCTGTTTTCATTTTATTCCCAGTTTAGCAACTGTGGTGGATTAAACATGGTGACAAACACTTGGTGGCTTTTGCCACTGAGTGGCATTTCTTCTGTCTGCTGTCTGGCTTGTGACCCCCAGTGGACAGATGGAAAGTACGGGGCCGGGAGTGGGGCTCTGAGTACGCTGTCAAGGTACCGCAGACTGCAGTGTCAGCCTCTGCACCCTGGGGACCGGGGGCTGCTGTGCCGGGGACAGACTGTATGCAGTGACATTCTGAGGTGATTGCAGCTGTGTGTAAGCTGCAAGACACTGGCAGAGGAACATCGTGCGAGTCAAGTCATGGGAGATGGGAACGGTGGGTGGCTTTTAGCTGCTAGATTTTGGGATGGCTTGCTGTGGCATGACAGACTAGTGGCAGTGTCTGCAAGGTGGCTTCTCGTCTTACCACAGCCCCTTCCAATCTGGTCTCAGGACACCAGCCTCAGACCTTCCTGCTGGCCCTAGCTCCAACACTGTCAGGCAGCGATTCTGAGGGTTAAAGGAACCCCTGTGCTCCTGTTTCCCACGTGCAAGGACCCCATGGGCTCAGACCCTGGTCTGGAAGGAAAGCGAGGCATTGTTGGGCTGTGTCTTGTTGTTGCTGCTTTGTTTGGAAGCAGGCCCTCATGTAGCCCAGGCTGGTCTTGAGCTTATTATATATAGCTCAGGATAACCTCAAGTAGAGGTTACGTTTTCCCCACCCATGTGCAATAATCACTTGGGGCTGACTAGGTGGGTGAGAGAGGTGCCAGACCTGGATGTGAATTCAGTGCCGTTTCTTGCGCTGTGCAAACTTGTGCATGCTGCCGAACCTCTCTGACCTGCTGAAGTTTCCCCGTCAGTAAAGAGGAGGCGACAGAGTTGTTCTGAGGCTTATGGAGATGAGGGGAGCTCATCATGTCCTTAGGGCTCACATTAGACGCTCAATAAACTGTGGGTACAACTGTCTATTAAATGAGACATGGTTCCTTGGAGAAGGACACAGAGAAGAAGAGGTGACAAGTCACCTGTGGCCTCTGACTGCTAAAGCACTGTATCCCCCTCCCCCCAAACCTCCTCACCTTGTCTTGCTGGCCTAGGTCCTGGTCCATGAAGATCTCGGGGGGAGGTATCGTCCCAGAGAGTCCATCCATCATGCATTGTTCTGACAGTTCCATGGCACTGGCCCACACTGTGACATCCACAGAGAACAAGTCACAGTGTGTCCCCAAGCTCCGAGGGACCCCATACCCTGCGCTGTCGGTACAGTTTCTCCTCGAGGGTCACATTGCGTTTTGCTCTCTGAGGAGGGGGTCTTGTTATATAGCCCAAGCTGCCCCAAACTCACCATGTAGTACATGGTGGCTCCAAAATCCCTGCAGTCTTCCAGCCTTAGCCTTCTGAATGCTGGGATTGCATGCAGAAGCTGTACATCGGGCTCTGTGGTTTACATTTCCCCTGGCCTTGTTGCTATTATTATTATCATTATTCAAACAAGGTCTCACTATGTAGCCCTGGCTGTCCTAGAACTCGCTCTGTAGATCAGGTTGGCTTCAAACTCACAGAGAGCCACCTGCCTTTGCTTCTGGGGTGCCGGAATTAAAGGCGTGTGCCACCATGCCCAGCCTTTATTATTATTATTTTAACTTGTGTTTGTGTGTATGCCTGTGTGTTCCTGTGTACACGCCTGAGGGAGGGTGTGTATGCACATGTGTTCAGGTGTGTGTGGAGGCCAGAGGTCCACACTGGGCGAGTTCTCTACCATTTTCCATCTTATTTTTTGAGACAGGGTCTCCCTGAACATGGAGCTCACTGTTTGGGTATTCTGTCTACCAGTGAGTTCCAGCAGTCTCCTGTCTCTGCCTCCCCATTCCTGGGATTACAGGTATCTGCAGCCCTGCTTATCATCGGTTCTGGGGACCCGAACTTGGGTCTTTATGCTGGGCAGCAGGCACTTTGCCCACAGAGACATCTCTGACCTTATTTATTTATTTATTTATTTACTTATTTACTTACTTATTATTAGAGACAGGGTTTCTCTGTAGCTTTGGAGGCTGTCCTGGAATTGTTCTTGTAGACCAGGCTGGTCTCGAACTCACAGAGATCCTCCTGCCTCTGCTATCACCTCACCTCTCTTCTCCATCTCTGTGTGGCCTGCCAATCACTGACAATCTTTCTCTGCTGCATTAAGATCTGGTGACCATGCGTGGGGTCATTGAGCCTCTCTCTGCCTTTGTTTCCACATGTATAATTCAGTGACTCTAATGGTATCCACCACAGAGAGCTATTATGGGATTAAGCAAATAAGATGTAGAGTAGTGCCGGCTCTGGGACCAAACTGGGCCTTGAAATGTACGTACATGGCAATCCTCCTGCCTCAGCCTCCCGAGTGCTGGAATCACAGATATGAGTCGCCAGGCCAGTATACTGCTTTGAAAACATGTATTTTTTGGTTATTTTAATTATGTGTAGGCACGTGTGTCTGCATGTGCACTTGAGCGCAGGTGTCTGAGGAAGGCAGAGCTAACCGTATACTCGGCAGCTGGAGTTACATAGGGTTGAGAGCCACCTGATGTAGGTGCTGGGGACTGAACTCCTGCCCTCTGCAGGAGCAGCCAGTGCTCTCACACACTGAGACATCTCTTCAGCTCCCTGATGCTTTCTAAAAATAAATTTTGGGGGCTGGAGAGATGTCTGCAGTTAGGAGCTCTAACGATCTGCTCTTTCAAGGATTTTAAGTTCCCAGCACCCACATGGCGGCTCACAACCATTTCTAACTCCAGTTCGGGCATCTGACACCCTCTAACCTTCTCCTGGCCTCCTCAGGCATAGCACAGGGCATCCATGTACATCAAATCAATAGGTCTGCAAAATGTTTTAGCTGGGCAGTAGTGGCACACACACACCTTTAACCCTAGCACTTGGGAGACAGAGGCAGGCAGATCTCTGTGAGTTCAAGGCCAGCCTGGTCTACAGCGTGAGTCCCAGGACAGCCAGGACTACAGAGTTAGACCCTTTCTCAAAACCAAACAAATCAACAGACTTTAAAACTAAAGTTTTACCGGAACATGGCTGGAAGCATCCACTTTTGGTCCATCTACAGTTGCTACGTTTTGCTCTACAGGGACAAAGACTTCAGTTTCAACCCAGGCTGTGAGGCCACACAGTCTATTTGCAGTTGACTCCTGGGACACTGCAGTATAATCAATATACACTGGCTCTCAGCTGAGCCTGTAATCCCAGCTACCCAAGAGGTTGAGACACTGCAAAGGAAAATCGAGTTTTCTCCAGTGGAGTCTTGCTGGGTATACAAACCACACCCAAAGCCAGGCCCCTGCCCAGGAGTAGATTGTACTGGCTTTTTCTTTTGGACCGCTAACCAGCTCCCAAAGCATGACACAGAGACTTCATATTAGTTATGAATTCTCGGCCTTATGCTCGTTTCTTGCCAGCTTTTAAAACTTGACCTGTTTATCTTCATCTATGTTTTGCCTCAGGGCTTTTTACCTTTTCTTTCTGTAGGTCCTACTTTTCCTGCTTCTCCAATGTCTGTCTGTCTGTCTGTCTGTCTGGCGGCTGCCTTTCTGGCTGATCCCGGACATATCTCTCTCTCTCTCTCTTGCTCGTTTGGTTCCTCTTTCCTGGCCTAGAGTTCCCCTCCTATTTATTCTCTCTGCCTGCCAGCCCTGCCTACCCCTCTCCTGCCCAGCTATTGGCCATTCAGCTTTTTATTAGACCAATCAGGTGCTTTAGGCAGTCAAGGTGCAAAAGCAACACATCTTTACATAATTAAACAAAGGCAGCATAAACAAATGTGACACATCTTTGCATCATTAACAAAGGCAGCAGAAACCAATGTACCACATCTTTTCCTAGTTAAAATAGTATTCCACCACAGTAGATGGCCAACACAAAACCAACCTGGTGGTGGCTTTGAAAGATTTTTGTCTCACAATGTTTTGTCTGGCATTTTTTTTCTTTATAACCTTATAGGTCTTTTGGTTATATGTTATGGTTTTCAATTTTGCTTTCGTGGATTTTCTGTGCATGTAAATGTGTGTCTGTCAGCATCAGTATATGTTTTTTAATGATTTTTCTTTGGCTCCCCCCTGTTTGTTTTTTCCTATTCTGGTTTGTTTTTATTTTATCTAATTTTATTATTATTTTAGATGCCTGTTTATATTCTAATGAGAGAGAGAAAGAGAAAGAAAGGATGTGGGTTTGGGTGGGTGGAGAAGTATAAAGGATCTGAGAGGAGTTGTGGGAGGGAACACTATAGTCAGAATACACTGTGCAAAAACTATTTTCAGTAAAAAGATTAAATTAAAATACCAGATATTCACATCTATCTATCTATCTATCTATCTATCTATCTATCTATCTATCATATCGATCGATCGAGATCACAAATTCAAGTTCAGCCCCTAGGCTACACAGCAAGTTCAACGCCAGCCTAGATAACTTAGTGAGACCTTGTCTTACAAACATGAGAGAGTAAAACTGGGCTGGGGCTGGGTGTCAGGGCGGAGCAGGCACAAGGTCCTGGGTCCAATTCCTGGCAGCTCAATGGCCACTGTGCAACAGTGTCAAATGAGCATCCTGACTGCTGTGCCCTCCCACAGAGGTGACCTCCATTCCTCAGGAAACAGAAGCCAAATAACCCTTCCTTCCTCGATTTTCTTCTGGTCGTTTGAGAACAGCAACAGAGAAGGACCTGATGCATTCGCATGGAAAGAAGCCCCGCCCACAACTACGTGGAAGGCAGACTTGCCAACCTAGATGAAGCCTTCAGGGGACCACAGCCCTGGCCAGCCACACAACTTCTACCCATGATATCCTGAGCCACAGCCACGGGGTTGAGCGACCCCCGAATTCCTGACCCATACACGTCATCACACACAATGTCTTTGTTCATTGTGTGTGTGTCAGGCTGTTGGGTTTGGGGATAACTTGTTACATCATAATTAATGGCTGATGCACATTGTATGTGTGGACTCTACATTAAAAGACAAAGTCTATTAAACCAGTTTATGGTGCACATGCTAGAAAACGCTGGGTGGGTGGGTGGATACTGCAGACGTGCAATGTGCTTTGAAATGCATAAGACAAGTTGGTTCAATTAATGAGGGATGGGGCAAATAGATTTGAAGTAAAGTATAAGGGGCTGGAGAGACTACTCCACAGTTAAGAGCATTGTCTGCTCTTCCCTAGGATCTGAGTTCCTCATGGAGGTTCACAATGGTCTAGGGGTTCTGATGCTCTCTACTGGCCTCCATGGATACTGCATGCATGTGGTGCACAGACTTGCAAGCAGACAAAACACCCAAACATTTAAAATAAATCAATATAAAAAATGCAGAGTGAAACAGACTGTTACAGATAGAATTAGGTGAGCCCAGGGCCTCACACAGAAGTCAAACCTTCACCCACTGAACTACACACAAGCCCAGGCCTCCTCCTTCTTTTGTATTTGGAGATAGGATCCTGCTAAGTGCTGTGAAATAATCTTTTTGCACACAGTGAAGGGGTGTCTTTGCTAAGGCACCTTCTGATTGGTTTAAGAAAGAGCTGAATGGCCAATAGCTAGGCAGGGAGAGGTTAGGCGGGACTTTCGGGGAGAGAGGAAGAGAGGAGATGCATATAGGCGCAGGAGAGATGCTGGAGGACATGGAGAGGGAACAGGAGGTACAAGATGGAAGAGAGGTAAAAAGCCACAAGGCAAAGGTGTAGATTAATATAAATGGGTTAATTTCAGTTATAGTGGGACAAGCCTAAGCTATAGGCTGAGGTTTCATAAGTAATAACAAGTCTCCATGTCTTTTTTTGTGAGCTAAGTTACCCAAAGTGGCCTTGAACCCACACTGTAGCTAAAGCTGACAGTGAACCTGTGATCATCCTGCCTATGCCTTCCAAGCAGGACCCACTCCATATGTTTGAAAATGTTTGAGTTCAATTGTTGGGGGATGATTAGGCTGCTTCCAGAACCTGGGTGGCTCATTTGATGATGGTGACAATGAGGGTGGTGTCAGCCTTAGAGGTCCCAACATTTCACAGTGGTAATTTTAATGGCAGAGGAGGGTGACTAGGTGAAAGGTCATGATCAAGGCCAGGGGCGGAAGTGGAGAGCTCCAAGAAAATGGGAGAAGCAGAGAAGAATAAATCACCGTGGAGGAAGCCTGGGGACCGAGTTCAAGGCCTGAATGGACATCTGCTCTGTTGCTAGGGCTACTGTTTCCAAGAGGACAGGAATGGGCAGAATGTCCTATCCCCAAACACCTGGAGACTTTTGAGGAGGGCTTGGGATAAGAGTGGGACCCTACCCCAAAGGCTGTGTGTGTCCACGCCACAAAGCAGTGAGAGGGCAGTGGTGAGGATGACATACAAGTGGTAGGCTAGAGTGGCTGTGTCTGTCCTCCGGGGAAAGCACTTTCCCTGGCCAGCTTCACTCTCTTCTCTCTCTCACCTGCGCTACAGTAACAGATCAGTTTACAGCTTCCTGGAGCAAATGGCTTGCTGTTACCAACACTCCTGCTCATCTGCAACACAGGGAGTCACAGATCATCTGTGAACACACACGCACAAACACACACACCCTGCGTGGGGGACTGCAGCGTGGACTCAGGCTCTGGGGACGTCGGGGAGACACAGGAGCTTGCAGCAGGATCCAGGTATTACAAGTGCACAGCTGGTTTCCAGCCGATCCCTGATGTTCTGTTTATTTTGATTGTTTTTCCCTCTACCCCTCCCTTTTTGAGACAGGGTCTCGTTATATAGCCCTGGCTGTTCTGGAACCCACTGTGTAGACCAGGCTGGCCTCAGACTCACAGAGATCTGCCTGTTTCTGCATCCTGAGTGCTGGGATTAAAGGTGTCCATCACCACGCTCAGCTTTATTTATTAAGAGGGTTCTCATGTAGCCCAGGCTAGCCTTGATGCACCATGTACCCTAGGATGGCCTTGATCTTCTGGCCCTGCTAAGCCACCGTGTCTGCTTTTGTGCAATGCAAGTGTTCAAGGCCTTCTTGCATCTAGGCAAACACTCTATGACTACAACCCCAGCCTTCCCTCTTTAAGTAATCATGTTTTTTACATTTTACTTATTTTAAAGATTCATTTGTCTACTATGTATAGTGTTCTGCCTGCACATATGCCTGCATGCCAGAAGAGGGCACCAGATCTCATTATAGATGGACGTGAGCCCAACTCTATAGACCAGGGTAGCCTTGAACTCAGAGAGCTCTGCCTGCTTCTGTCTCCCAAGTGCTGGGATTAAAGGTGTGTGCCACCACTGCCCTGCTCAAAAAGTTTTACAGACTTTATTGATTTGATTTGATGTATGTGGCTGTTTTGCCTGTGTGTATGCCCAGGCAATGTATGAGTACTGTGCCTAAGAAGGCCAGAAGAAGGTTAGGGCGTGTCAGATGCTCTGGAACTGGAGTTAGAAATGGTTGTGAGCCGCCATGTGGGTGCTGGGAATTGAACTCAGGACCTCTGAAAGAGCAGCCAGTGCTCTTAACCTCTGAGCCATCTCTCCAGCACTGCCCCCATTTCATTTAAACTCTGTGTACACGCCCCATAGCATGTGTGAGGAGGTCAGAGGACAGCTTGCAGGAGTTAGTTCCCTCCTTCCACCTTGTGGGCTCTGGGAATCTAATTCAAGTAGTCAGACTCGGTGGCAGGCCCCTCTACCTACCCAGCCCTCTCGCCTGCCCACCATTATGCCTTTTACAATCACAGTCCATTTGTAGAGTCAGAGAAGAGTGCAGAACAAGGCCCATCTATCTTCACAGTGTTAAATCCTTTCCAGGAGCCACCCCAGAGCCTGGTACATACCTTGCTTGATGACGGGGGACTTGGGGTCCATCACAAAGGAAAACATCTTCCCGTTGGCACTCATGGGCCGCTGGTGAGGGGCAGGCGGGACCATGGTGGGCCTGGGGCAACCCTGCGACCAACTTCTCTGCATTGATGGTGGCGGGATGCCTTGGTGGAAAGGCATGTGGGGTGGCGAGGATGACTGGTGTGGCTGCTGTGAGGCCCGAGCTGACTGCGGCATTGGCCAGGGTGCTGGACCTCTCACCCATGGGCAGGAGACCTGCAGGAAAGACAAGAGGCTCAGGAGGTGGCGTTCGGGCACAGAGTGGCTTGATTGTGAGTCATTCCCTCCAGGACACCTTTCTGTATGCGCCTCAAGTTTGGGACAGTGTCGTAGCCATGGGGCCCACGTCACCATCCTACTCTGCTGAGAGATCCCACACAATTGCTCATTTAATGCACCAATGTCGATGATGCTGAGGCCGGGCAAGATCACGCTGTAAAAATATGTGAGACTCGTGGAGGCTGCTGTTCAGGCCTCAACACTGGCGGGCCTCCTCCCCCTCACAGGCACTGACAGACACCTGACAGACTCCCAGGGGCCAAGGTCTCTCACCTTGAAGCCACTTCACACCAAAGGGGGTCCTGGTGGCATCCATCCTGTTCCCCACCCCTCCCCTGCCTCCTGCCTGGGAACCTGAGAGGCTGGCTGCAGGCGTGAGCGGTGAAACCTTCCCATCCTTGGGAATGTGTAAAAGGAGACTTCTCTTTTGCCAGGCGGGCCCTGATCCCCCTCTTCAGAGACCCCACCGTGCTGTCAATCTCTGGTTCTGGGGCCTGAACTCTCCTCAGAGCCCATGCCATCCTGCTGTCTCTCTGACTGTCCATGGTGTCAGTAAACTATTCTAATCCACCCACACGCGCCACGATCCACCCCAGGGCCCTCTGGGACCATCATCCAAGACTTTCACACATGACTTCTCCCAAGCTATGACACGTGCTGAGCTGCTGAACTGGTGTGCCACCCTGCAGGAAATAGGACCTCTCCCCTTCTCACTCACCCCTGTATCTGTTGCATCTACAAATGGCACTAGGCATGTTGGGACCAGTGCAAACAGAGGCATGGAGGGAGGGTGAGCAGGTCACTGAGAGCCAGGCCAGCTCCAAGGACTCTCCCTTCCCAAGCTCCCCCCGTCCACATGTGGTCCCTCTATGGGTCCCAAGCCTGAGAACCCAGGGGTCAGTGTGGGATGCCGCCTCATCCACCTTCAACCTCCTGAATGCCAGGCTCCAGCAGGTGCTTCGTAGACACCTGGGTTCTGGAACCTGATGAAGGTGCCTGTGGCTGCTTCAGTGGATCCTTGCCCCAGGGGAGACGCCAGGGTCTGTCCCTCTGGGGGCCACACAGTGTGGAGCTGACGCAGAACTTGTAATGAGGCTTCTCTCCCCCGTGCCTTGTCATTCAGTGATGACGGCAACAGGGCTGCGGTCTGCTGCACCGGGCTCACCTATTCCCACGGCAGCCCTTGGATGAGTCACCCAAGCTCAGGGAATGCTGGAGGGGGCCAGGGTTCTAGATCTCACAGCTCCTCTCTCTCTCCTCTCTCTCTCTCTCTCTCTCTCTCTCTCTCTCTCTCTCTCTCTCTCTCTCTCTCTCCCCTCTCTCTCTCTCTCTCTCCTTCTCTCCTTCTTTCTCTCTCTCCCTCCCTCTCTCTCTCTCTCTCTCTCTCTCTCTCTCTCTCCTTCTCTCTCCCTCTCTCTCCCTCCCCTCTCTCTGTGCCTCCCTCTCTCTCTCTCTCTCTCTCCTTCTCTCTCTCCTTCTCTCTCCTTCTCTCTCTCCCTCCCCCCTCTCTCTCTGCCTCCCTCTCTCTCTCTCTCTCCTTCTCTCTCCTTCTCTCTCTCCCTCTCTCTCTCTCTCTCCTCTCTCTCTCTCTCTCTCCTCCCTCTCTCTCTCTCTCTCTCTCTCTCTC
>JANBXA010000734.1:135947500-135955000 GCA_030556225.1 Cricetiscus sungorus
TGTGTGTAAGCCCCAGGGCTTGAGGTGAACCCTAATATCCACATAAAGAGGCAGACGTGCTGGTTCCCACCTGTAATGTAATCCTAGCACCAGGAATGTGGAGACAGAACGATCCCTAGGACTCACTGCCCAGCCAGTCTAGCCCGCCCAGTGAGCTCCAGGTTAGTGAGAGAGAAGACCCTGCCTCAAAACAAGGGAGATAGCATTCTGAGGATTAACACCAGGGGCTGTCCTCTGGCTTCCACACGCACACGCACACGCACACGCACGCACACGCACGCACACGCACACGCACACGCACACGCACATGCTCTGAAGCCATACACCCTCTCAATCAAAATAAGTGACGGCCAGATATAAATCAAAGTATAAAATAAATAGACACAAGCCTGTCCTGCTGTATACAACTGATTAAAATAAACAGCTGTGGGGAGTTCCGTGAGGGATATGCTCGCCCGGATGGCACAGGTCCCCGTGGAGGCTGAACTAAATTAAAACTAGTGACTTGCTACTTGTTTCTCAGGCGTGGAAACAGTGACTCTAACACAGAGAAACCTGCTAGGCAGCGCCCTCATCCAGTGAGGAGACAACTATGGGTGTTGGCAGACAACGGGAGCCTCTGAGAGAATCGAGCAACATTTTACCTTGGTCTTTGACCCTGGTGCATTCAGACTAGGGAACAGTCTCCAGGATGCCTGGCTGGGACTCCTCCAGGCCACAAAGTCGAGACAAGAGGGTGTGGTATCTGTATGCAAATATACCTATAACGTTGACATCACCTTCTACTCTCTATATAGCGACACACGCATGAACACATACACACAAACACATACACACACATAAGCACACTAGCTTTTTTTTTTTGACATATATTTGGATTTACAGAGAGGTTGTCATGGTAACAGAGTTCTAATGACACTTCTTCCAGTTGTTCCATTGCCAGTAACAGTCATGAATAGAGAGAGGACCTCCCTGTGTCACTACTATAACAGTACCTCAGGGCCTACATCACCACCTACCTCCTCAGAGCTGGGATTGCAAACTTGCCATCCTGAGGATTCTGCAGATCAAATCCACTTCTTCAGGGCTGGGGAGACAGCTCAGGAGCTAAAGCACTTGCCTCCCAAATGTGAGGATTGGACTTGGAATTCCCAGAACCCATGTAAATGCTAGGTGGGCCAAGGCCTTCCGACCCGCCGATTGCAGCTCTTACCCTGTGTTATAGTTCCTCACACTGTGGTGACCCCAACCATAAAATTACTTTCTCTGCTACTTCATAACTGTAAATTCGCTACTGTTATGAATCCCAGTGTACCCATCTGTTTTCTGATGTCCTTTTGGGGTCACAACTCACAGGTTGAGAACCACTGGGCTATAGCCAGCTACAGAGTACAAACCTACTTTCCTGCCTCAGACGTTATGCCATGGAACATTCCAACACTCTCAAAGAAAACTTTCCAGACAGAGAAGTGCCTTTTATAACAGGCCACTGTATATACATTCGATATTAACGATCCAACATCTTTACCAGTTACCTTAGATTACAATGCATGCAAATGTATGCAAATGTGCACATTTGCATATGCACATCCACAGTTGTTTTAAAGAGAGAGTAGAAAGAATGTTCCAAGTCTGGTTTTCTTTTTTCTTCCTGAGGCCAGCCTGGTCTACAGAGTGAGTTCTAGGACTACATAGGGAGACCTCATGGCAAAACACAAACAGACAAAAACAGCAACAAAAAAAATGAGAGAGTAAAATTATCAATAGCCAAGCTTGCCTGAGGATGTGACAAAGCCATGTGCCTGACAAGCTTTAAAATCAACAGTCTGAAAAGCACAGATAGGCACACACACACTCTTTGGTTAAGAAAGAGGCTGGAGGAGGGCTCATAGAGCGCTGCTTCTACAGAGTCAGAGTTTGGTTCCCAGCACCACAACCTCCCGTAACCCCAGCTCCAGAGTATTCACCTCCGTCTGGCCTCTGCAGGCAACTGCACTGATGTGCATGAGCTGGAGCATATGCACGAACTTGTGTGCATGCACGCGAGCTCTCTCTCTCTCTCTCTCTCTCTCTCTCTGTGTTCTCTCTCTCTCTCTCTCTCTCTCTCTCACACACACACACACACACACACACACACACACACACACACACACACACAGAGGCAGGCATGCACTCATGCATGCATGAGCCTGAACACATACACAAATAAAAATAAAATAAACAATCTTTTTTTAAAAAACCTGAAATGGGGCCTGGAGAGATGGCTCAGCAGTTAAGAGCACTGGCTGTTCTTCCAGAGGTCCTGAGTTCAATTCCCAGCACCCACATGGTGACTCACAACCGTCTGTAATGAAATCTGGTACCCTCTTCTGGTATGCATGCATACATGTAAGCAGCATACTGTATTTGTTATAAATAAATAAATCTTTTAAAAATGAGTTAGGCAAGTGTAAACAGCAAAAGAAAGCCAAGGCCCAAGTGGCTGATGTGTGGGGTTTCACCCACCTGCCCACTCGGCCAATGAGGAACGGGAGGAGAGGGCTTGCAGCAGGGTTATACTAGCTATCCTCCTCACTCTGTCAGGTGTCAGCCATGCTGGTGAATGTTGGGACTTGCAAAGTTGCAAAACATATTTCCTTGCTTTTAGTGGTCTGAGTCAGTGCTCTTATTATGGAGGAGGAGAGGGAGCACATTTCTCATGCTCGGGGACTGGAGTTTGCTGATCTGTCCCCTCTGGTAAAGGGGACAGCATTTATCAATAAGCAAAACTATACCCAGCTTCGTCTGGTCCTCTGCCTCTTACCACTTGACAAGTGATGAGCGTGTGTGTGACTCTGAGCCTCAGCTATTAATGGTGACTACTTGATTTGCAAAAATCGAATTAGGGAGCATCCACGAAGTGCCTGGAGGCCTTCCTGATGTTTAACACCCCTTAACACTGGCTACCAGTCACCACTGTCATTATCAACTAGGAAACAAAGAGAATGACCAGGGTTGCCAGGGACTGTAGTAGTGCTCTGGGCAGAAGAGGAAGCCTGAGGCTCAGTATGTCTTTTCCATCATGGAGGCTTCTCTTTCCACCATGTACTGTGTCAGCCCTGTTAGCACAGGCTGCTGCAGGCTCCGGGGATGTGGGGTGTGGCGTGGGGAGGGATGTGGGGTGTGGTGTGGGGAGGGACGTGGCTTGAGTTCTCACAGCACCAGAGTGCACTGGGTTCTGGCAAAGTCCTCTTAGATGAGAGCCCAGGAGACCTGGCCATTACTGAGAGGAAACCTGGGGGCTGAGGAGATGGCTTGGTGGGTAACGTTCATGCTGCATACGAACTTGAGGACCCAAGTTCATATCCCCAGGACACATGGTGTGGTAGTATACATCTGTAATCCCAGCACTGCAAAGGTGAGACAGGGTGTGGGGACAGGGGAGTTCTTCAAAGCCCATGGGTCAGCTAGCCTGCTGTACACAGAGATGAGTAAGAGGATGGGAAAGCTGAGGTCTTGTGGGCCTCATCCAGACCAGCATGGGTGGCCCTCGTGCATCCACAGAAATCCAAAAAGAGAAAAAAGCTCATGACTCACATGGATTTGCTTGGCAGAAATTAGGATGTGGCTGAGTGTGTGGAGTGCTTCTCTGCATGAATTAAGCCCTGGGTTCCATCCCACGGAAGCCAAGGAAGCCACACCTGGTGGTGCACACCTGTCACCCAGCACTTGAGAACGGACGAAGGAGGATCAGAAGCTTAAAGACATCCTTGGCTACATAGTGAGTTCAAGGCCAGCCTGGGCATCACATGTGAAGCAAGACAAATAAAAGGTCCCTCCAATGTGAGGTGAGAGTCACAAGCCACTCTCAACATATCCCTCTGTCCTTTTTGTTTGTTTGTTTTTGTAGCCCACAGGTCTGGGTTATCAGACAAACAGAAAGTGGATTCACAGGGAAGTCGCTGAGCCACCCAGACCATCATTCATCCTGAGAGAGACAACCTAGGAAGCACACACACCCCTAGGCATGTGTGTGTGGGGTTGTCAGGAGTAGTTAAGGGAGGTGGGAAGACACACCCTGAATGTAAGCAGTGCTGTCCCCTGGAGTGCATGAAAAAGGGGGGAGTGAGCCAAGCACCAGCATCCATCTCTCTCTGCTTCTGACTGTGGATGCCATGTGACCAGCTGCCTACCCGCCTGTCACCGCGGCAGACTGTGTCCCCTTGACCCGTGAGCCCCAAAAACCCCTGCTGTGTCAGGCATTTTCTTACAACAACAAGACAAGCAATCGACACACACCAGGCAGTTGCTTTTACAAAGTCAGAGGCATAATGATGGTTTGGGTGACTGGGGGTACGCATGCCCGGGAGAGGGTGTTAGTGTTTGAGAGGCACCCTAAGCTATGACGGGACACAATACAGAGAGAATGGAGGGAAGGCAAGCAGAGTTACCATGAATGTGGGTACGGTGGTAAATTCCATGTCAAATGTATTTTTGCCACAATTTTAGAGAAAAGAAATAAAAACAGACAATCAAAGGAGTCAGGAATGTCACAGGCTTCGCATGGGAGTGTGGGAGGGAAGAGTTTTGTAAGCAGATGGTGTGAGGGCTGGCTCAGAATTTACCTGATTCTATTGAGGTGTCCACACAACAGCTAGGTGAAGTTCAGATTGAGTGACCCACACTTGGGTGAAGCTGCTGATGGCAGCTGTCAAGCAAATGACCTCCACATCCACGAGGAGGAAGGAGTGTCGACATTCATTGCCTGTTGTAGTTGTAGGCATATTTTTACAGGGGTAGTCACCCGTCAAAACCACCAGACCCACCCTCGAAACGCATGCATTTCATTGTGGAACAAATTCACCATGGTCAAGCACGGTTTTTAGAAGCAATGCCACACTGTGTAGATGGCTCAGTGGATAAGGGCTGCTCTTGCCACCAAGCCTGCTAACTGACAGCTTCCTTAGGATTGAGGGTGCGCGAGTTCCAAGTTTTCTTTCACCTGAATTGAGGTTGTAATTTAGGGTGTGACCTCAGACCCATTTCTGATCTGGGCTAAAACACTTGGCATGTGTCCACCACCTATTTAGACATGGACTTTGTGGATATACCCTCTCAGCGTCAGATACCATAGAGAAGACAGGCATATGGAAGATCCTCCGTGTGGGCCAGAGAGAAGCCCTAGCCAGAGCTGAGCAGCCTGGAAGGGAGGCGCCCATCTCTGTGTTGTCAAAACCACCTGGCTGCTTCCAGACTCCCCTGGACATCTCGTGTAATGCATGGAAGTTCCCATCAGGGGGCGCACACACACACACACACACACACACACACACACACACACACACACACACACACACACACACCGCCTCCCTGGGAGGCACGAGAACTGGGCTTGGGTGGAGTCTGCTATTCCCTGTGGGGTTGCAGAGCGCCCCCAGTTGCTGTACCTGAGAACAGCACTACACACATGCGCCAGCCCTGCACCTCGAGGTCACCCCCCACCACGCAGAGGCTGCGCTCACCTGGGGTGGATTCTCAATGACCAGCTCGTAGGTCAGCCCCATGGAGCCAAACCGCAGAATGTCCCCAGGGATCAGCTTCACCGCCACATTCTGAATGTGGCACTCGTTGACAAAGGTGCCGTTGCGGGAGTTAAAGTCCTGAAGGACAAAGCTGCCCTCAGCCTCGTTGAATTCGATGAGCGCATGGTGGTTGTCAATGTCTGAGGACTGGAAAAGAGAAAGATAGATAGTCAGGGTCGGGGAAAATGAAAATCACAACATCCTTCATGCTTGCTGCTCGTGGGCTGCCAGAAGGAGATGACACTGAGCCTCCTCACTGAGTCCTTACCAGTCTCATCTGTGTGTGTGTGTGTGTGTGTGTGTACATGTGTGTGTGTGTGTGTGTGTACATGTGTGTACATGTATGTGGAGGCAAGATCAACACTGGATGGTACTGTGCTATAGTTTTCACCAAGATAAAACTGTCCATCTTGAGCCGGGAGGTGGTGGTGCACACCTTTAATCCCAGCACTTGGGAGTTAGAGACATGTGGATCTCTGTGAGTTCAAGGCCAGCCTGGTCTACAGAGTGAGTTCCTGGACAGGCTCAAAAGCTACACAGAGAAACCCTGTCTCAACAAAACAAAACAAAACAAAACACCCAAAGACAAACAAAAACTTGCCCATCTTGGAGGGAAGGTACTTAAGACACTAGATGTTAAAACAATGAAACAACAGAATGTTGGTCTCAGCCTTCCTAATACTGGGGTCCTCTGACACAGTCCCTCATGCTGCGGTGGCCCCCACCATAAAATTATTCTTGTTGCTACTGCATTACTACAGTTTTGCTACCGTTATAAATCATAATGTAAATATCTGTGTTTTCTGATAGTCTTAGGTGTCCTCAGTGAAAGGGTGGGTTGACCTCCCCCCCCCAGGGGTCATGACCCACAGGTTGAGAACCACTGCTCTATGGAGAGGTAAACATCCCATCCTGTTGGGAAGCCCTAATTTAAGCTGGGGAAGGAAACAACTCAAGGGCATCTTTCTGGAAGTTCCAGGAATTGACCAGAGGCACTAGGTCCCCCCCCAACAGCTTATATAAGCAGTAAGGTCTACTGAGAGAGGGGGGGGAGGGAGGGAAAGAGAGGGGGGGGAAGGAGGGAGGGAGGGAGGGAGAGAGAGAGAGAGGGAGGGAAAGAGAGAGAAAGAGGGAAGGAGGGAAGGAGGGAGGGAGGGAGAGAGAGAGAGGGAAGGAGGGAGACAGGGAGGGAGGGAGAGAGAGAGGGAAGGAGGGAAGGAGGGAGGGAGGGAGGGAAGGAGGGAGGGAGAGAGAGAGGGAAGGAGGGAGGGAGAGAGAGAGGGAAGGAGGGAGGGAGGGAGAGAGGGGAAAGGAGGGAGACAGGGAGGGGGAGAGAGAGAGGGAAGGAGGGAGGGAGAGAGAGAGGGAAGGAGGGAGGGAGAGAGAGAGAGGGAAGGAGGAGGGACAGAGAGAGGGAGGAAGGGAGGGAGGGAGAGAGAGAGAGAGAGAGAGAGAGAGAGAGAGAGAGAGAGAGAGAGAGAGAGAGAGAGAAAGCTGCGCCTCTAGAAGAAGCAGCTTGATACCCAGAGGAACTCTCGATCCTACTGAGCTACCCAAAGGCTGTGCAGTGGGCTCCAGGTCCCCAGCTTTTGTGAGCTGTCGCCTGTGCTGGGTGGTGTTTGGTGATGCGCTGGACTTTGGTGGCATGCGTACTTAGGTCTGTTGTCAGTTCCCTGCCTCAGGTGAGCAGACGTCTGCCCCAGTCTCTCCAGGAATAGTGTCTGTCACTCAGCAGGCATCGGTCACTCCTTGCCTTAACTTTTGAGACAGTGTCTCTCGATGCATTGTTACATAGGATGGATCCTTTGGCCAGCAAGCCCTGGCTCCTCCCATCTACGCGTCCGGAGGCCTGGGCTTCCAGAAGACGGAGCTTTTCATTTAGGAGCAGGGAATCTAAGATCAGGTCCTATCCTAGTTTACTTCGCTGTAGCTGGGATAA